>OX439484.1:125656334-126111334 GCA_949320155.1 Melangyna quadrimaculata
TGATAGGATTAAAATAAATTCTGAATTTTTTTCCTCAGTATTTTGACAGCTAGCTAAACTGATTTTTTTTGGTCAGGCAACTGGAGATTGCTGAGGCCCTCCGAAATAAAAAATGTAACAGTCAGGAATAAAAACGAAGAGCGTGGTCGATGGTCCAGCTAATAAAGGTTCGTTCGACTCAGTTGTTTATTTTAATTTTCTTTGGAACCAAAAATGAGGTAACTTTGCAAATACCAAAAAAGTGTTTTATTCTTAAATTTGTTAATTTGTTTGTATATGTAGCTCATTTCATTTTGAATTGGCTTTGGCAGTTCGACATATATATTTTCAACGAAATTGCCTGACTTGACGTAGTGAAAATGTAGTATTACATTCGTAGTCTGCTATTTCACGCCGACTTTTGATTCTTAACTGTCTTGAAATTAAATGAGTTAAGGTACGATATATTTTTCCAGGATATGAACGATTTTAAATTATTTTAACTTATTTTTAACAAAGGTAATGTATTATAGGGTTTCCCGTTAAGGGAAACAGACGTAGACGACAAACTACTGGAGTACCTTGCAAGTGTCGACTGTATTTTTTTTCAGGGACAGTCGTTGGTGTCACTTATTCCTTTCCAGAACATTGGGGATGCACGGACCATCTTGGGGTACACCAGTAAAATCTTAATTATTATTGATACTCCTTAGAGTTACTAATTTTAACTTGAAACTGGAGAAAGAACATAATCGAATTAAATTCGTTTCGAAATGGTACAGTCGGAACGAAACTCAGGCATTTCAAGAAGCTGCCGAAGATCAAGGAGGCCCAGCAACGGCGTATACAGGGGGGGGGTCACGGGGTCATGCCCCAATCCCTACCCCCCCGAGAACTCAAGATTATTCAGTTCATCTGAAATAATTATTTAGTAACCACATAGAAAAAAAAAATAAAGTTGGTTACTTAGAAAGCTAGTAGGATTTTTGATTGTTAATTTAGAATTCAATAGAGAATTTGAATGTTGGTAGCTTCTATTCAATAAGAAATTTAATTTTCATGGCAATGGAATTCCTACGTTATTTTGTAGTCAATCGCTGATACTTTGATTTTCTTCCTCGTACTTCAAATTTAACATAACAACAAACTTCTCATATTATAATACATTCAAATCTTAAAATATTTGCATAGGCTAGTTTCCATTTTGAGATGACAGCCAAAACCTTTTAAACCAAACAGAAATCAAAGTGCGGAGTTGTTACCAAATTTTCACTCAGTAAAGTAAAATCTAATAGGATTTTCAAAAAAAGAACATTTTTTTTCGGAAAATTAAATCTTTAAACACATTATAGAACAAATACAGAAATTGTTTTGTTTGATTTCTGTATGAGAGATTATTTTTAAAAGCAAAAAAAGTGATAACTTTCGATTTATAGTTATTCTAACCAAAAAATATTAATGTTAACGATAAAAGACATAAATTTATAAAACTTTGATGAAAACCTCTTATGAAATGATTTTGTTTGCACTTATTCAACATTTACGATCGAACAATATTGTTTTTGATTTGGATGTGGAATACTTTTACAAAGTAACCTATGAATCCCATAATGCAAAAGCCAATAGCTATGGTAAAGGAGATTTTTTGGAACTCCTTGCGGTGAACCGTTTGACCAGTTGGATGGAATTATTGACGTAAAGCGACTAGGCTCGTAGAATTTAACAACTTTGTCCATTATTTTTATCAGAAAGGCTTACTGGTAAGAAAGATAAAAAGATTAGGTATATTTGATGTACATATTTATTTTGAAAGGTGTCTCACTTTTCCATCGGTGGCAGTCTTAGAGACATACATTTTTTTCAAATCAGAGGCATATCAAAATCACTCGTGAACTGTGTTCGCACTTTTCTTGAAACGCAACGAATACGAATCTTTGTATTCAATTATAATACGAATATGTAATGTATTTTAGTTTTTCCATTATTGTAAAAAGAGCAATTTACGGTCATTTTTGAAAATCAGAGCTATTGTTTTCATTTTCAGTAGTGAATATTTATATCTATTTACTAAAATTAAGAAACAGAAAACAGTGCACAGTACCTATGATATTTTACTAATTTTTCCTGCAACTTCAATTCGCTGAAATAAAACTTTGATAGGATTAAAATAAATTCTGAATTTTTTTCCTCAGTATTTTGACAGCTAGCTAAACTGATTTTTTTTGGTCAAGCAACTGGAGATTGCTGAGGCCCTCCGAAATTAAAAATGTAACAGTCAGGAATAAAAACGAAGAGCGTGGTCACTGGTCCAGCTAATAAAGCTTCGTTCGACTCAGTTGTTTATTTTAATTTTCTTTGGAACCAAAAATGAGGTAACTTTGCAAATACCAAAAAAGTGTTTTATTCTTAAATTTGTTAATTTGTTTGTATAGGTAGCTCATTTCATTTTAAATTGGCTTTGGCAGTTCGACATATATATTTTCAACGAAATTGCCTGACTTGACGTAGTGAAAATGTAGTATTACATTCGTAGTCTGCTATTTCACGCCGACTTTTGATTCTTACTTGTCTTGAAATTAAATGAGTTAAGGTACGATATATTTTTCCAGGATATGAACGATTTTAAATTATTTTAACTTATTTTTAACAAAGGTAATGTATTATAGGGTTTCCCGTTAAGGGCGGGTCGATTTTAAAATTGAATAAAACAAGATATCAATAAGGTTTTATCTTTATTTGAGAGCCCTTTTATAGTAATATAACATCGTTCAAATGGCCACCCCGGCTTCGCTGGGTGGCGTGGATTCGAAAGGTCCAGTTTTCGATGTTTTTGGCGCACAAATCAGGTCGAGGTGGCTTGCAGCTTATTCGCATAGACCTGCGACTTAAGAAAGCCCCACAAGAAAAAGTCCAAAGGGGTCAAATCACACGATCTTGGTGGCCAATTCACGTCGCCTCGGCGCGAGATAACCATGCCATGAAACCGCTCGTGCAGAATATCGATTGTGTCTTAAGCTATGTGGCACGTAGCGCCATCCTGTTGAAACCATATATCTTCAGTGTCCATATCATACAATTTAGGCCACATGAAGTTGGTGGTCATCCACCTATAGCGATCGCCGTTGACGGTGATGGCCTGCCCAGCATCATTTTCGAAGAAGTACGGACCGATGGCGCCTCCAGGCATCCAGCCCAAAATCCACACAAAGCAGTAACTTTATTTGGATGCATTGGCACCTCGTGAATCTTGCGTGGATTAGTGTCGTCCAAAATCCGGCAATTTAGCTTATTCACGTACCGATTCATCCAAAGATGGTCCTCATCGCTAAAGATGATTTTTCGACCAAAATTGGGATAAACTTCTAACTGCTCTAAAACATCATTTGCACGTGTTGCTCGACGCTGTAACTCACCATGATGATTTGCCTGTAGTAACTGATTAAAAGACGATATTTTGACCGACAGTAAAAGAAACAATATAGGCGCCACGAGCTGTCAAAATCAACCCGTCCCTATTGGAAAACCCTTTAGTATAGTCAATTAAGTTTGTTTCCCTTTTCTTTTATATAGCTAGTTTTTCCATTATTGTAAAAAGAGCAATTTACGGTCATTTTTGAAAATCAGAGCTATTGTTTTCATTTTCAGTAGTGAATATTTATATCTATTTACTAAAATTAAGAAACAGAAAACAGTGCACAGTACCTATGATATTTTAATAATTTTTCCTGCAACTTCAATTCGCTGAAATAAAACTTTGATAGGATTAAAATAAATTCTGAATTTTTTTCCTCAGTATTTTGACAGCTAGCTAAACTGATTTTTTTTGGTCAGGCAACTGGAGATTGCTGAGGCCCTCCGAAATAAAAAATGTAACAGTCAGGAATAAAAACGAAGAGCGTGGTCGATGGTCCAGCTAATAAAGGTTCGTTCGACTCAGTTGTTTATTTTAATTTTCTTTGGAACCAAAAATGAGGTAACTTTGCAAATACCAAAAAAGTGTTTTATTCTTAAATTTGTTAATTTGTTTGTATAGGTAGCTCATTTCATTTTGAATTGGCTTTGGCAGTTCGACATATATATTTTCAACGAAATTGCCTGACTTGACGTAGTGAAAATGTAGTATTACATTCGTAGTCTGCTATTTCACGCCGACTTTTGATTCTTAACTGTCTTGAAATTAAATGAGTTAAGGTACGATATATTTTTCCAGGATATGAACGATTTATAAATTATTTTAACTTATTTTTAACAAAGGTAATGTATTATAGGGTTTCCCGTTAAGGGAAACAGACGTAGACGACAAACTACTGAAGTACCTTGCAAGTTTCGACTGTATTTTTTTTCAGGGACAGTCGTTGGTGTCACTTATTCCTTTCCAGAACATTGGGGATGCACGGACCATCTTGGTGTACACCAGTAAAATCTAAATTATTATTGATACTCCTTAGAGTTAATAATTTTAACTTGAAACTGGAGAAAGAACATAATCGAATTAAATTCGTTTCGAAATGGTACAGTCGGAACGAAACTCAGGCATTTCAAGAAGCTGCCGAAAATCAAGGAGGCCCAGCAACGGCGTATACAGGGGGGGGGTTACGGGGTCATGACCCCCCCCCCCCCCCCCGAGAACTCAAGATTATTCTGTTCATCTGAAATAATTAATTAGTAACGACATAGAAAAAAAAAATAAAGTTGGTTACTTACAAAGCTAGTAGGATTTTTGATTGTTAATTTAGAATTCAATAGAGAATTTGAATGTTGGTAGCTTCTATTCAATAAGAAATTTAATTTTCATGGCAATGGAATACCTATGAACGTTATTTTGTAGTCAATCGCTGATACTTTGATTTTCTTCCTCGTACTTCAAATTTAATATAACAACAAACTTCTCATATCATAATACATTCAAATCTTAAAATATTTGCATAGGCTAGTTTCCGTTTTGAGATAACAGCCAAAACCTGTTAAACCAAACAGAAATCAAAGTGCGGAGTTGTTACCAAATTTTCACTCAGTAAAGTAAAAACTAATAGGATTTTCAAAAAAAGAACATTTTTTTTTTCGGAAAATTAAATCTTTAAACACATTATAGAACAAATACAGAAATTGTTTTGTTTGATTTCTGTATGACAGATTATTTTTAAAAGCAAAAAAAGTGATAACTTGCGATTTATAGTTATTCTAACCAAAAAATATTAATGTTAACGATAAAAGACATAAATTTATAAAACTTTGATGAAAACCTCTTAGGAAATGATTTTGTTTGCACTTATTCAACATTTACGATCGAACAATATTGTTTTTGATTTGGATGTGGATTACTTTTACAAAGTAACCTATGAATCCCATAATGCAAAAGCCAATAGCTATGGTAAAGGAGATTTTTTGGAACTCCTTGCGGTGAACCGTTTGACCAGTTGGATGGAATTATTGACGAAAAGCGACTAGGCTCGTAGAATTTAACAACTTTGTCCAATATTTTTATCAGAAAGGCTTACTGGTAAGAAAGATAAAAAGATTAGGTATATTTGATGTACATATTTATTTTGAAAGGTGTCTCACTTTTCCATCGGTGGCAGTCTTAGAGACATATATTTTTTTCAAATCAGAGGCATATCAAAATCACTCGTGAACTGTGTTCGCACTTTTCTTGAAACGCAACGAATACGAATCTTTGTATTCAATTATAATACGAATATGTAATGTATTTTAGTTTTTCCATTATTGTAAAAAGAGCAATTTACGGTCATTTTTGAAAATCAGAGCTATTGTTTTCATTTTCAGTAGTGAATATTTATATCTATTTACTAAAATTAAGAAACAGAAAACAATGCACAGTACCTATGATATTTTACTAATTTTTCCTGCAACTTCAATTCGCTGAAATAAAACTTTGATAGGATTAAAATAAATTCTGAATTTTTTTCCTCAGTATTTTGACAGCTAGCTAAACTGATTTTTTTTGGTCAGGCAACTGGAGATTGCTGAGGCCCTCCGAAATAAAAAATGTAACAGTCAGGAATAAAAACGAAGAGCGTGGTCACTGGTCCAGCTAATAAAGGTTCGTTCGACTCAGTTGTTTATTTTAATTTTCTTTGGAACCAAAAATGAGGTAACTTTGCAAATACCAAAAAAGTGTTTTATTCTTAAATTTGTTAATTTGTTTGTATATGTAGCTCATTTCATTTTGAATTGGCTTTGGCAGTTCGACATATATATTTTCAACGAAATTGCCTGACTTGACGTAGTGAAAATGTAGTATTACATTCGTAGTCTGCTATTTCACGCCGACTTTTGATTCTTAACTGTCTTGAAATTAAATGAGTTAAGGTACGATATATTTTTCCAGGATATGAACGATTTTTAAATTATTTTAACTTATTTTTAACAAAGGTAATGTATTAAAGGGTTTCCCGTTAAGGGAAACAGACGTAGACGACAAACTACTGGAGTACCTTGCAAGTGTCGACTGTATTTTTTTTTCAGGGACAGTCGTTGGTGTCACTTATTCCTTTCCAGATCACTGGGGATGCACGGACCATCTTGGGGTACTCCAGTAAAATCTAAATTATTATTGATACTCCTTAGAGTTACTAATTTTAACTTGAAACTGGAGAAAGAACATAATCGAATTAAATTCGTTTCGAAATAGTACAGTCGGAACGAAACTCAGGCATTTCAAGAAGCTGCCGAAGATCAACGAGGCCCAGCAACGGTGTATACAGGGGGGGGTCACGGGGTCATGCCCCCCCCCCGAGAACTAAAGACTATTCTATTCATCTGAAATAATTATTTAGTAACCACATATAAAAAAAAAATAAAGTTGGTTACTTAGAAAGCTAGTAGGATTTTTGATTGTTAATTTAGAATTCAATAGAGAATTTGAATGTTGGTAGCTTCTATTCAATAAGAAATTTAATTTTCATGGCAATGGAATACCTACGTTATTTTGTAGTCCATCGCTGATACTTTGATTTTCTTCCTCGTACTTCAAATTTAACATAATAACAAACTTCTCATATTATAATACATTCAAATCTTAAAATATTTGCATAGGCTAGTTTCCGTTTTGAGATGACAGCCAAAACCTGTTAAACCAAACAGAAATCAAAGTGCGGAGTTGTTACCAAATTTTCACTCAGTAAAGTAAAAACTAATAGGATTTTCAAAAAAAGAACATTTTTTTTTCGGAAAATTAAATCTTTAAACACATTATAGAACAAATACAGAAATTGTTTTGTTTGATTTCTGTATGACAGATTATTTTTAAAAGCAAAAAAAGTGATAACTTTGGATTTATAGTTATTCTAACCAAAAAATATTAATGTTAACGATAAAAGACACAAATTTATAAAACTTTGATGAAAACCTCTTATGAAATGATTTTGTTTGCACTTATTCAACATTAACGATCGAACAATATTGTTTTTGATTTGGATGTGGATTACTTTTACAAAGTAACCTATGAATCCCATAATGCAAAAGCCAATAGCTATGGTAAAGGAGATTTTTTGGAACTCCTTGCGGTGAACCGTTTGACCAGTTGGATGGAATTATTGACGAAAAGCGACTAGGCTCGTAGAATTTAACAACTTTGTCCATTATTTTTATCAGAAAGGCTTACTGGTAAGAAAGATAAAAAGATTAGGTATATTTGATGTACAAATTTATTTTGAAAGGTGTCTCACTTTTCCATCGGTGGCAGTCTTAGAGACATACATTTTTTTCAAATCAGAGGCATATCAAAATCACTCGTGAACTGTGTTCGCACTTTTCTTGAAACGCAACGAAAACGAATCTCTGTATTCAATTATAATACGAATATGTAATGTATTTTAGTTTTTCCATTATTGTAAAAAGAGCAATTTACGGTCATTTTTGAAAATCAGAGCTATTGTTTCCATTTTCAGTAGTGAACATTTATATCTATTTACTAAAATTAAGAAACAGAAAACAGTGCACAGTACCTATGATATCTTACTAATTTTTCCTGCAACTTCAATTCGCTGAAATAAAACTTTGATAGGATTAAAATAAATTCTGAATTTTTTTCCTCAGTATTTTGACAGCTAGCTAAACTGATTTATTTTGGTCAGGCAACTGGAGATTGCTGAGGCCCTCCGAAATAAAAAATGTAACAGTCAGGAATAAAAACGAAAAGCGTGGTCACTGGTCCAGCTAATAAAGGTTCGTTCGACTCAGTTGTTTATTTTAATTTTTTCTTTGGAACCAAAAATGAAGTAACTTTGCAAATACCAAAAAAGTGTTTTATTCTTAAATTTGTGAATTTGTTTGTATAGGTATGAGCTTTTGAATTGGCTTTGGCAGTTCGACATATATATTTTCAACGAAATTGCCTGACTTGACGTAGTGAAAATGTAGTATTACATTCGTAGTCTGCTATTTCACGCCGACTTTTGATTCTTAACTGTCTTGAAATTAAATGAGTTAAGGTACGATATATTTTTCCAGGATATGAACGATTTTAAATTATTTTAACTTATTTTTAACAAAGGTAATGTATTATAGGGATTCCCGTTAAGGGAAACAGACGTAGACGACAAACTACTGGAGTAGCTTGCAAGTGTCGACTGTATTTTTTTTCAGGGACAGTCGTTGGTGTCACTTATTCCTTTCCAGAACATTGGGGATGCACGGACCATCTTGGGGTACACCAGTAAAATCTAAATTATTATTGATACTCCTTAGAGTTACTAATTTTAACTTGAAACTGGAGAAAGAACATAATCGAATTAAATTCGTTTCGAAATGGTACAGTCGGAACGAAACTCAGGCATTTCACGAAGCTGCCGAAGATCAAGGAGGCCCAGCAACGGCGTATACAGGGGGGGGTCACGGGGTCATGCCCCCCCCCCCCCCCGAGAAATCAAGATTTTTCTGTTCATCTGAAATAATTATTTAGTAACCAAATAGAAAAAAAAATAAAGTTGGTTACTTAGAAAGCTAGTAGGATTTTTGATTGTTAATTTAGAATTCAATAGAGAATTTGAATGTTGGTAGCTTCTATTCAATAAGAAATTTAATTTTCATGGCAATGGAATACCTACGTTATTTTGTAGTCAATCGCTGATACTTTGATTTTCTTCCTCGTACTTCAAATTTAACATAACAACAAACTTCTCATATTATAATACATTCAAATCTTAAAATATTTGCATAGGCTAGTTTCCGTTTTGAGATGACAGCCAAAACCTGTTAAACCAAACAGAAATCAAAGTGCGGAGTTGTTACCAAATTTTCACTCAGTAAAGTAAAAACTAATAGGATTTTCAAAAAAAGAACATTTTTTTTCGGAAAATTAAATCATTAAACACATTATAGAACAAATACAGAAATTGTTTTGTTTGATTTCTGTATGACAGATTATTTTTAAAAGCAAAAAAAGTGATAACTTTCGATTTGTAGTTATTCTAACCAAAAAATATTAATGTTAACGATAAAAGACACAAATTTATAAAACTTTGATGAAAACCTCTTATGAAATGATTTTGTTTGCACTTATTCAACATTTACGATCGAACAATATTGTTTCTGATTTGGATGTGGATTACTTTTACAAAGTAACCTATGAATCCCATAATGCAAAAGCCAATAGCTATGGTAAAGGAGATTTTTTGGAACTCCTTGCGGTGAACCGTTTGACCAGTTGGATAGAATTATTGACGAAAAGCGACTAGGCTCGTAGAATTTAACAACTTTGTCCATTATTTTTATCAGAAAGACTTACTGGTAAGAAAGATAAAAAGATAAGGTATATTTGATGTACATATTTATTTTGAAAGGTGTCTCACTTTTCCATCGGTGGCAGTCTTAGAGACATACATTTTTTTCAAATCAGAGGCATATCAAAATCACTCGTGAACTGTGTTCGCACTTTTCTTGAAACGCAACGAAAACGAATCTTTGTATTCAATTATAATACGAATATGTAATGTATTTTAGTTTTTCCATTATTGTAAAAAGAGCAATTTACGGTCATTTTTGAAAATCAGAGCTATTGTTTTCATTTTCAGTAGTGAATATTTATATCTATTTACTAAAATTAAGAAACAGAAAACAGTGCACAGTGCACAGTACCTATGATATTTTACTAATTTTTCCTGCAACTTCAATTCGCTGAAATAAAACTTTGATAGGATTAAAATAAATTCTGAATTTTTTTCCTCAGTATTTTGACAGCTAGCTAAACTGATTTTTTTTGGTCAAGCAACTGGAGATTGCTGAGGCCCTCCGAAATTAAAAATGTAACAATCAGGAATAAAAACGAAGAGCGTGGTCACTGGTCCAGCTAATAAAGGTTCGTTCGACTCAGTTGTTTATTTTAATTTTCTTTGGAACCAAAAATGAGGTAACTTTGCAAATACCAAAAAAGTGTTTTATTCTTAAATTTGTTAATTTGTTTGTATAGGTAGCTCATTTCATTTTAAATTGGCTTTGGCAGTTCGACATATATACTTTCAACGAAATTGCCTGACTTGACGTAGTGAAAATGTAGTATTACATTCGTAGTCTGCTATTTCACGCCGACTTTTGATTCTTATCTGTCTTGAAATTAAATGAGTTAAGGTACGATATATTTTTCCAGGATATGAACGATTTTAAATTATTTTAACTTATTTTTAACAAAGGTAATGTATTATAGGGTTTCCCGTTAAGGGAAACAGACGTAGACGACAAACTACTGGAGTACCTTGCAAGTGTCGACTGTATTTTTTTTCAGGGACAGTCGTTGGTGTCACTTATTCCTTTCCAGAAAATTGGGGATGCACGGACCATCTTGGGGTACACCAGTAAAATCTAAATTTTTATTGATACTCCTTAGAGTTACTAATTTTAACTTGAAACTGGAGAAAGAACATAATCGAATTAAATTCGTTTCGAAATGGTACAGTCGGAACGAAACTCAGGCATTTCAAGAAGCTGCCGAAGATCAAGGAGGCCCAGCAACGGCGTATACAGGGGGGGGGGTCACGGGGTCATGCCCCCCCCCCCGAGAACTCAAGATTATTCTGTTCATCTGAAATAATTATTTAGTAACCACATAGAAAAAAAAAATAAAGTTGGTTACTTAGAAAGCTAGTAGGATTTTTGATTGTTAATTTAGAATTCAATAGAGAATTTGAATGTTGGTAGCTTCTATTCAATAAGAAATTTAATTTTAATGGCAATGGAATACCTATGTACGTTATTTTGTAGTCAATCGCTGATACTTTGATTTTCTTCCTCGTACTTCAAATTTAACATAACAACAAACTTCTCATATTATAATACATTCAAATCTTAAAATATTTGCATAGGCTAGTTTCCATTTTGAGATGACAGCCAAAACCTTTTAAACCAAACAGAAATCAAAGTGCGGAGTTGTTACCAAATTTTCACTCAGTAAAGTAAAATCTAATAGGATTTTCAAAAAAAGAACATTTTTTTTCGGAAAATTAAATCTTTAAACACATTATAGAACAAATACAGAAATTGTTTTGTTTGATTTCTGTATGAGAGATTATTTTTAAAAGCAAAAAAAGTGATAACTTTCGATTTATAGTTATTCTAACCAAAAAATATTAATGTTAACGATAAAAGACATAAATTTATAAAACTTTGATGAAAACCTCTTATGAAATGATTTTGTTTGCACTTATTCAACATTTACGATCGAACAATATTGTTTTTGATTTGGATGTGGAATACTTTTACAAAGTAACCTATGAATCCCATAATGCAAAAGCCAATAGCTATGGTAAAGGAGATTTTTTGGAACTCCTTGCGGTGAACCGTTTGACCAGTTGGATGGAATTATTGACGAAAAGCGACTAGGCTCGTAGAATTTAACAACTTTGTCCATTATTTTTATCAGAAAGGCTTACTGGTAAGAAAGATAAAAAGATTAGGTATATTTGATGTACATATTTATTTTGAAAGGTGTCTCACTTTTCCATCGGTGGCAGTCTTAGAGACATACATTTTTTTCAAATCAGAGGCATATCAAAATCACTCGTGAACTGTGTTCGCACTTTTCTTGAAACGCAACGAATACGAATCTTTGTATTCAATTATAATACGAATATGTAATGTATTTTAGTTTTTCCATTATTGTAAAAAGAGCAATTTACGGTCATTTTTGAAAATCAGAGCTATTGTTTTCATTTTCAGTAGTGAATATTTATATCTATTTACTAAAATTAAGAAACAGAAAACAATGCACAGTACCTATGATATTTTACTAATTTTTCCTGCAACTTCAATTCGCTGAAATAAAACTTTGATAGGATTAAAATAAATTCTGAATTTTTTTCCTCAGTATTTTGACAGCTAGCTAAACTGATTTTTTTTGGTCAGGCAACTGGAGATTGCTGAGGCCCTCCGAAATAAAAAATGTAACAGTCAGGAATAAAAACGAAGAGCGTGGTCACTGGTCCAGCTAATAAAGGTTCGTTCGACTCAGTTGTTTATTTTAATTTTCTTTGGAACCAAAAATGAGGTAACTTTGCAAATACCAAAAAAGTGTTTTATTCTTAAATTTGTTAATTTGTTTGTATATGTAGCTCATTTCATTTTGAATTGGCTTTGGCAGTTCGACATATATATTTTCAACGAAATTGCCTGACTTGACGTAGTGAAAATGTAGTATTACATTCGTAGTCTGCTATTTCACGCCAACTTTTGATTCTTAACTGTCTTGAAATTAAATGAGTTAAGGTACGATATATTTTTCCAGGATATGAACGATTTTTAAATTATTTTAACTTATTTTTAACAAAGGTAATGTATTAAAGGGTTTCCCGTTAAGGGAAACAGACGTAGACGACAAACTACTGGAGTACCTTGCAAGTGTCGACTGTATTTTTTTTTCAGGGACAGTCGTTGGTGTCATTTATTCCTTTCCAGATCACTGGGGATGCACGGACCATCTTGGGGTACTCCAGTAAAATCTAAATTATTATTGATACTCCTTAGAGTTACTAATTTTAACTTGAAACTGGAGAAAGAACATAATCGAATTAAATTCGTTTCGAAATAGTACAGTCGGAACGAAACTCAGGCATTTCAAGAAGCTGCCGAAGATCAACGAGGCCCAGCAACGGTGTATACAGGGAGGGGGTCACGGGGTCATGCCCCCCCCCCGAGAACTAAAGATTATTCTATTCATCTGAAATAATTATTTAGTAACCACATATAAAAAAAAAATAAAGTTGGTTACTTAGAAAGCTAGTAGGATTTTTGATTGTTAATTTAGAATTCAATAGAGAATTTGAATGTTGGTAGCTTCTATTCAATAAGAAATTTAATTTTCATGGCAATGGAATACCTACGTTATTTTGTAGTCCATCGCTGATACTTTGATTTTCTTCCTCGTACTTCAAATTTAACATAATAACAAACTTCTCATATTATAATACATTCAAATCTTAAAATATTTGCATAGGCTAGTTTCCGTTTTGAGATGACAGCCAAAACCTGTTAAACCAAACAGAAATCAAAGTGCGGAGTTGTTACCAAATTTTCACTCAGTAAAGTAAAAACTAATAGGATTTTCAAAAAAAGAACATTTTTTTTTCGGAAAATTAAATCTTTAAACACATTATAGAACAAATACAGAAATTGTTTTGTTTGATTTCTGTATGACAGATTATTTTTAAAAGCAAAAAAAGTGATAACTTTGGATTTATAGTTATTCTAACCAAAAAATATTAATGTTAACGATAAAAGACACAAATTTATAAAACTTTGATGAAAACCTCTTATGAAATGATTTTGTTTGCACTTATTCAACATTAACGATCGAACAATATTGTTTTTGATTTGGATGTGGATTACTTTTACAAAGTAACCTATGAATCCCATAATGCAAAAGCCAATAGCTATGGTAAAGGAGATTTTTTGGAACTCCTTGCGGTGAACCGTTTGACCAGTTGGATGGAATTATTGACGAAAAGCGACTAGGCTCGTAGAATTTAACAACTTTGTCCATTATTTTTATCAGAAAGGCTTACTGGTAAGAAAGATAAAAAGATTAGGTATATTTGATGTACAAATTTATTTTGAAAGGTGTCTCACTTTTCCATCGGTGGCAGTCTTAGAGACATACATTTTTTTCAAATCAGAGGCATATCAAAATCACTCGTGAACTGTGTTCGCACTTTTCTTGAAACGCAACGAAAACGAATCTCTGTATTCAATTATAATACGAATATGTAATGTATTTTAGTTTTTCCATTATTGTAAAAAGAGCAATTTACGGTCATTTTTGAAAATCAGAGCTATTGTTTCCATTTTCAGTAGTGAACATTTATATCTATTTACTAAAATTAAGAAACAGAAAACAGTGCACAGTACCTATGATATCTTACTAATTTTTCCTGCAACTTCAATTCGCTGAAATAAAACTTTGATAGGATTAAAATAAATTCTGAATTTTTTTCCTCAGTATTTTGACAGCTAGCTAAACTGATTTATTTTGGTCAGGCAACTGGAGATTGCTGAGGCCCTCCGAAATAAAAAATGTAACAGTCAGGAATAAAAACGAAAAGCGTGGTCACTGGTCCAGCTAATAAAGGTTCGTTCGACTCAGTTGTTTATTTTAATTTTTTCTTTGGAACCAAAAATGAAGTAACTTTGCAAATACCAAAAAAGTGTTTTATTCTTAAATTTGTGAATTTGTTTGTATAGGTATGAGCTTTTGAATTGGCTTTGGCAGTTCGACATATATATTTTCAACGAAATTGCCTGACTTGACGTAGTGAAAATGTAGTATTACATTCGTAGTCTGCTATTTCACGCCGACTTTTGATTCTTAACTGTCTTGAAATTAAATGAGTTAAGGTACGATATATTTTTCCAGGATATGAACGATTTTAAATTATTTTAACTTATTTTTAACAAAGGTAATGTATTATAGGGATTCCCGTTAAGGGAAACAGACGTAGACGACAAACTACTGGAGTAGCTTGCAAGTGTCGACTGTATTTTTTTTCAGGGACAGTCGTTGGTGTCACTTATTCCTTTCCAGAACATTGGGGATGCACGGACCATCTTGGGGTACACCAGTAAAATCTAAATTATTATTGATACTCCTTAGAGTTACTAATTTTAACTTGAAACTGGAGAAAGAACATAATCGAATTAAATTCGTTTCGAAATGGTACAGTCGGAACGAAACTCAGGCATTTCACGAAGCTGCCGAAGATCAAGGAGGCCCAGCAACGGCGTATACAGGGGGGGGGGGTCACGGGGTCATGCCCCCCCCCCCCCCCCCCCGAGAAATCAAGATTTTTCTGTTCATCTGAAATAATTATTTAGTAACCAAATAGAAAAAAAAATAAAGTTGGTTACTTAGAAAGCTAGTAGGATTTTTGATTGTTAATTTAGAATTCAATAGAGAATTTGAATGTTGGTAGCTTCTATTCAATAAGAAATTTAATTTTCATGGCAATGGAATACCTACGTTATTTTGTAGTCAATCGCTGATACTTTGATTTTCTTCCTCGTACTTCAAATTTAACATAACAACAAACTTCTCATATTATAATACATTCAAATCTTAAAATATTTGCATAGGCTAGTTTCCGTTTTGAGATGACAGCCAAAACCTGTTAAACCAAACAGAAATCAAAGTGCGGAGTTGTTACCAAATTTTCACTCAGTAAAGTAAAAACTAATAGGATTTTCAAAAAAAGAACATTTTTTTTCGGAAAATTAAATCATTAAACACATTATAGAACAAATACAGAAATTGTTTTGTTTGATTTCTGTATGACAGATTATTTTTAAAAGCAAAAAAAGTGATAACTTTCGATTTGTAGTTATTCTAACCAAAAAATATTAATGTTAACGATAAAAGACACAAATTTATAAAACTTTGATGAAAACCTCTTATGAAATGATTTTGTTTGCACTTATTCAACATTTACGATCGAACAATATTGTTTCTGATTTGGATGTGGATTACTTTTACAAAGTAACCTATGAATCCCATAATGCAAAAGCCAATAGCTATGGTAAAGGAGATTTTTTGGAACTCCTTGCGGTGAACCGTTTGACCAGTTGGATGGAATTATTGACGAAAAGCGACTAGGCTCGTAGAATTTAACAACTTTGTCCATTATTTTTATCAGAAAGACTTACTGGTAAGAAAGATAAAAAGATAAGGTATATTTGATGTACATATTTATTTTGAAAGGTGTCTCACTTTTCCATCGGTGGCAGTCTTAGAGACATACATTTTTTTCAAATCAGAGGCATATCAAAACCACTCGTGAACTGTGTTCGCACTTTTCTTGAAACGCAACGAAAACGAATCTTTGTATTCAATTATAATACGAATATGTAATGTATTTTAGTTTTTCCATTATTGTAAAAAGAGCAATTTACGGTCATTTTTGAAAATCAGAGCTATTGTTTTCATTTTCAGTAGTGAATATTTATATCTATTTACTAAAATTAAGAAACAGAAAACAGTGCACAGTACCTATGATATTTTACTAATTTTTCCTGCAACTTCAATTCGCTGAAATAAAACTTTGATAGGATTAAAATAAATTCTGAATTTTTTTCCTCAGTATTTTGACAGCTAGCTAAACTGATTTTTTTTGGTCAAGCAACTGGAGATTGCTGAGGCCCTCCGAAATTAAAAATGTAACAGTCAGGAATAAAAACGAAGAGCGTGGTCACTGGTCCAGCTAATAAAGGTTCGTTCGACTCAGTTGTTTATTTTAATTTTCTTTGGAACCAAAAATGAGGTAACTTTGCAAATACCAAAAAAGTGTTTTATTCTTAAATTTGTTAATTTGTTTGTATAGGTAGCTCATTTCATTTTAAATTGGCTTTGGCAGTTCGACATATATACTTTCAACGAAATTGCCTGACTTGACGTAGTGAAAATGTAGTATTACATTCGTAGTCTGCTATTTCACGCCGACTTTTGATTCTTATCTGTCTTGAAATTAAATGAGTTAAGGTACGATATATTTTTCCAGGATATGAACGATTTTAAATTATTTTAACTTATTTTTAACAAAGGTAATGTATTATAGGGTTTCCCGTTAAGGGAAACAGACGTAGACGACAAACTACTGGAGTACCTTGCAAGTGTCGACTGTATTTTTTTTCAGGGACAGTCGTTGGTGTCACTTATTCCTTTCCAGAAAATTGGGGATGCACGGACCATCTTGGGGTACACCAGTAAAATCTAAATTTTTATTGATACTCCTTAGAGTTACTAATTTTAACTTGAAACTGGAGAAAGAACATAATCGAATTAAATTCGTTTCGAAATGGTACAGTCGGAACGAAACTCAGGCATTTCAAGAAGCTGCCGAAGATCAAGGAGGCCCAGCAACGGCGTATACAGGGGGGGGTCACGGGGTCATGCCCCCCCCCCCCCCCGAGAACTCAAGATTATTCTGTTCATCTGAAATAATTATTTAGTAACCACATAGAAAAAAAAAATAAAGTTGGTTACTTAGAAAGCTAGTAGGATTTTTGATTGTTAATTTAGAATTCAATAGAGAATTTGAATGTTGGTAGCTTCTATTCAATAAGAAATTTAATTTTAATGGCAATGGAATACCTATGTACGTTATTTTGTAGTCAATCGCTGATACTTTGATTTTCTTCCTCGTACTTCAAATTTAACATAACAACAAACTTCTCATATTATAATACATTCAAATCTTAAAATATTTGCATAGGCTAGTTTCCATTTTGAGATGGCAGCCAAAACCTTTTAAACCAAACAGAAATCAAAGTGCGGAGTTGTTACCAAATTTTCACTCAGTAAAGTAAAATCTAATAGGATTTTCAAAAAAAGAACATTTTTTTTCGGAAAATTAAATCTTTAAACACATTATAGAACAAATACAGAAATTGTTTTGTTTGATTTCTGTATGAGAGATTATTTTTAAAAGCAAAAAAAGTGATAACTTTCGATTTATAGTTATTCTAACCAAAAAATATTAATGTTAACGATAAAAGACATAAATTTATAAAACTTTGATGAAAACCTCTTATGAAATGATTTTGTTTGCACTTATTCAACATTTACGATCGAACAATATTGTTTTTGATTTGGATGTGGAATACTTTTACAAAGTAACCTATGAATCCCATAATGCAAAAGCCAATAGCTATGGTAAAGGAGATTTTTTGGAACTCCTTGCGGTGAACCGTTTGACCAGTTGGATGGAATTATTGACGTAAAGCGACTAGGCTCGTAGAATTTAACAACTTTGTCCATTATTTTTATCAGAAAGGCTTACTGGTAAGAAAGATAAAAAGATTAGGTATATTTGATGTACATATTTATTTTGAAAGGTGTCTCACTTTTCCATCGGTGGCAGTCTTAGAGACATACATTTTTTTCAAATCAGAGACATATCAAAATCACTCGTGAACTGTGTTCGCACTTTTCTTGAAACGCAACGAATACGAATCTTTGTATTCAATTATAATACGAATATGTAATGTATTTTAGTTTTTCCATTATTGTAAAAAGAGCAATTTACGGTAATTTTTGAAAATCAGAGCTATTGTTTTCATTTTCAGTAGTGAATATTTATATCTATTTACTAAAATTAAGAAACAGAAAACAATGCACAGTACCTATGATATTTTACTAATTTTTCCTGCAACTTCAATTCGCTGAAATAAAACTTTGATAGGATTAAAATAAATTCTGAATTTTTTTCCTCAGTATTTTGACAGCTAGCTAAACTGATTTTTTTTGGTCAGGCAACTGGAGATTGCTGAGGCCCTCCGAAATAAAAAATGTAACAGTCAGGAATAAAAACGAAGAGCGTGGTCACTGGTCCAGCTAATAAAGGTTCGTTCGACTCAGTTGTTTATTTTAATTTTCTTTGGAACCAAAAATGAGGTAACTTTGCAAATACCAAAAAAGTGTTTTATTCTTAAATTTGTTAATTTGTTTGTATAGGTAGCTCATTTCATTTTGAATTGGCTTTGGCAGTTCGACATATATATTTTCAACGAAATTGCCTGACTTGACGTAGTGAAAATGTAGTATTACATTCGTAGTCTGCTATTTCACGCCGACTTTTGATTCTTAACTGTCTTGAAATTAAATGAGTTAAGGTACGATATATTTTTCCAGGATATGAACGATTTATAAATTATTTTAACTTATTTTTAACAAAGGTAATGTATTATAGGGTTTCCCGTTAAGGGAAACAGACGTAGACGACAAACTACTGGAGTACCTTGCAAGTTTCGACTGTATTTTTTTTCAGGGACAGTCGTTGGTGTCACTTATTCCTTTCCAGAACATTGGGGATGCACGGACCATCTTGGTGTACACCAGTAAAATCTAAATTATTATTGATACTCCTTAGAGTTAATAATTTTAACTTGAAACTGGAGAAAGAACATAATCGAATTAAATTCGTTTCGAAATGGTACAGTCGGAACGAAACTCAGGCATTTCAAGAAGCTGCCGAAAATCAAGGAGGCCCAGCAACGGCGTATACAGGGGGGGGTTACGGGGTCATGACCCCCCCCCCCCGAGAACTCAAGATTATTCTGTTCATCTGAAATAATTAATTAGTAACGACATAGAAAAAAAAAATAAAGTTGGTTACTTAGAAAGCTAGTAGGATTTTTGATTGTTAATTTAGAATTCAATAGAGAATTTGAATGTTGGTAGCTTCTATTCAATAAGAAATTTAATTTTCATGGCAATGGAATACCTATGAACGTTATTTTGTAGTCAATCGCTGATACTTTGATTTTCTTCCTCGTACTTCAAATTTAATATAACAACAAACTTCTCATATCATAATACATTCAAATCTTAAAATATTTGCATAGGCTAGTTTCCGTTTTGAGATAACAGCCAAAACCTGTTAAACCAAACAGAAATCAAAGTGCGGAGTTGTTACCAAATTTTCACTCAGTAAAGTAAAAACTAATAGGATTTTCAAAAAAAGAACATTTTTTTTTTCGGAAAATTAAATC
Organism: Melangyna quadrimaculata; assembly: GCA_949320155.1. Classification (NCBI taxonomy): domain Eukaryota; kingdom Metazoa; phylum Arthropoda; class Insecta; order Diptera; family Syrphidae; genus Melangyna; species Melangyna quadrimaculata. The sequence continues at coordinate 125,676,300 of OX439484.1, forward strand.
TTTAAACACATTATAGAACAAATACAGAAATTGTTTTGTTTGATTTCTGTATGACAGATTATTTTTAAAAGCAAAAAAAGTGATAACTTGCGATTTATAGTTATTCTAACCAAAAAATATTAATGTTAACGATAAAAGACATAAATTTATAAAACTTTGATGAAAACCTCTTAGGAAATGATTTTGTTTGCACTTATTCAACATTTACGATCGAACAATATTGTTTTTGATTTGGATGTGGATTACTTTTACAAAGTAACCTATGAATCCCATAATGCAAAAGCCAATAGCTATGGTAAAGGAGATTTTTTGGAACTCCTTGCGGTGAACCGTTTGACCAGTTGGATGGAATTATTGACGAAAAGCGACTAGGCTCGTAGAATTTAACAACTTTGTCCATTATTTTTATCAGAAAGGCTTACTGGTAAGAAAGATTAAAAGATTAGGTATATTTGATGTACATATTTATTTTGAAAGGTGTCTCACTTTTCCATCGGTGGCAGTCTTAGAGACATACATTTTTTTCAAATCAGAGGCATATCAAAATCACTCGTGAACTGTGTTCGCACTTTTCTTGAAACGCAACGAAAACGAATCTTTGTATTCAATTATAATACGAATATGTAATGTATTTTAGTTTTTCCATTATTGTAAAAAGAGCAATTTACGGTCATTTTTGAAAATCAGAGCTATTGTTTTCATTTTCAGTAGTGAATATTTATATCTATTTACTAAAATTAAGAAACAGAAAACAGTGCACAGTACCTATGATATTTTAATAATTTTTCCTGCAACTTCAATTCGCTGAAATAAAACTTTGATAGGATTAAAATAAATTCTGAATTTTTTTCCTCAGTATTTTGACAGCTAGCTAAACTGATTTTTTTTGGTCAGGCAACTGGAGATTGCTGAGGCCCTCCGAAATAAAAAATGTAACAGTCAGGAATAAAAACGAAGAGCGTGGTCACTGGTCCAGCTAATAAAGGTTCGTTCGACTCAGTTGTTTATTTTAATTTTCTTTGGAACCAAAAATGAGGTAACTTTGCAAATACCAAAAAAGTGTTTTATTCTTAAATTTGTTAATTTGTTTGTATAGGTAGCTCATTTCATTTTGAATTGGCTTTGGCAGTTCGACATATATATTTTCAACGAAATTGCCTGACTTGACGTAGTGAAAATGTAGTATTACATTCGTAGTCTGCTAATTCACGCCGACTTTTGATTCTTAACTGTCTTGAAATTAAATGAGTTAAGGTACGATATATTTTTCCAGGATATGAACGATTTATAAATTATTTGAACTTATTTTTAACAAAGGTAATGTATTATAGGGTTTCCCGTTAAGGGAAACAGACGTAGACGACAAACTACTGGAGTACCTTGCAAGTGTCGACTGTATTTTTTTTCAGGGACAGTCGTTGGTGTCACTTATTCCTTTCCAGAACATTGGGGATGCACGGACCATCTTGGGGTACACTAGTAAAATCTAAATTATTATTGATACTCCTTAGAGTTACTAATTTTAACTTGAAACTGGAGAAAGAACATAATCGAATTAAATTCGTTTCGAAATGGTACAGTCGGAACGAAACTCAGGCATTTCAAGAAGCTGCCGAAGATCAAGGAGGCCCAGCAACGGCGTATACAGGGGGGGTCACGGGGTCATGCCCCTCCCCCCCCTGCCCCCCGAGAACTCAAGATTATTCTGTTCATCTGAAATAATTATTTAGTAACCACATAGAAAAAAAAAATAAAGTTGGTTACTTAGAAAGCTAGTAGGATTTTTGATTGTTAATTTAGAATTCAATAGAGAATTTGAATGTTGGTAGCTTCTATTCAATAAGTCAATCGCTGATACTTTGATTTTCTTCCTCGTACTTCAAATTTAACATAACAACAAACTTCTCATATTATAATACATTCAAATCTTAAAATATTTGCAAAGGCTAGTTTCCGTTTTGAAATGACAGCCAAAACCTGTTAAACCAAACAGAAATCAAAGTGCGGAGTTGTTACCAAATTTTCACTCAGTAAAGTAAAAACTAATAGGATTTTCAAAAAAAGAACATTTTTTTTTTCGGAAAATTAAATCTTTAAACACATTATAGAACAAATACAGAAATTGTTTTGTTTGATTTCTGTATGACAGATTATTTTTAAAAGCAAAAAAAGTGATAACTTGCGATTTATAGTTATTCTAACCAAAAAATATTAATGTTAACGATAAAAGACACAAATTTATAAAACTTTGATGAAAACCTCTTATGAAATGATTTTGGTGGCACTTATTCAACATTTACGATCGAACAATATTGTTTTTGATTTGGATGTGGATTACTTTTACAAAGTAACCTATGAATCCCATAATGCAAAAGCCAATAGCTATGGTAAAGGAGATTTTTTGGAACTCCTTGCGGTGAACCGTTTGACCAGTTGGATGGAATTATTGACGAAAAGCGACTAGGCTCGTAGAATTAAACAACTTTGTCCATTATTTGTATCAGAAAGGCTTACTGGTAAGAAAGATTAGGTATATTTGATGTACATATTTATTTTGAAAGGTGTCTCACTTTTCCATCGGTGGCAGTCTTAGAGACATACATTTTTTTCAAATCAGAGGCATATCAAAATCACTCGTGAACTGTGTTCGCACTTTTCTTGAAACGCAACGAAAACGAATCTTTGTATTCAATTATAATACGAATATGTAATGTATTTTAGTTTTTCCATTATTGTAAAAAGAGCAATTTAAGGTCATTTTTGAAAATCAGAGCTATTGTTTTCATTTTCAGTAGTGAATATTTATATCTATTTACTAAAATTAAGAAACAGAAAACAGTGCACAGTACCTATGATATTTTACTAATTTTTCCTGCAACTTCAATTCGCTGAAATAAAACTTTGATAGGATTAAAATAAATTCTGAATTTTTTTCCTCAGTATTTTGACAGCTAGCTAAACTGATTTTTTTTGGTCAGGCAACTGGAGATTGCTGAGGCTCTCCGAAATAAAAAATGTAACAGTCAGGAATAAAAACGAAGAGCGTGGTCACTGGTCCAGCTAATAAAGGTTCGTTCGACTCAGTTGTTTATTTTAATTTTCTTTGGAACCAAAAATGAGGTAACTTTGCAAATACCAAAAAAGTGTTTTATTCTTAAATTTGTTAATTTGTTTGTATAGGTAGCTCATTTCATTTTAAATTGGCTTTGGCAGTTCGACATATATATTTTCAACGAAATTGCCTGACTTGACGTAGTGAAAATGTAGTATTACTTTCTTAGTCTGCTATTTCACGCCGACTTTTGATTCTTACTTGTCTTGAAATTAAATGAGTTAAGGTACGATATATTTTTCCAGGATATGAACGATTTATAAATTATTTGAACTTATTTTTAACAAAGGTAATGTATTATAGGGTTTCCCGTTAAGGGCGGGTCGATTTTAAAATTGAATAAAACAAGATATCAATAAGGTTTTATCTTTATTTGAGAGCCCTTTTATAGTAATATAACATCGTTCAAATGGCCACCCCGGCTTCGCTGGGTGGCGTGGATTCGAAAGGTCCAGTTTTCGATGTTTTTGGCGCACAAATCAGGCTGAATTTGACCGATGGCATCGATTATGTTGTCTTTGAGGGTCGAGGTGGCTTGCAGCTTATTCGCATAGACCTGCGACTTAAGAAAGCCCCACAAGAAAAAGTCCAAAGGGGTCAAATCACACGATCTTGGTGGCCAATTCACGTCGCCTCGGCGCGAGATAACCATGCCATGAAACCGCTCGTGCAGAATATCGATTGTGTCTTTAGCTATGTGGCACGTAGCGCCATCCTGTTGAAACCATATATCTTCAGTGTCCATATCATACAATTTAGGCCACATGAAGTTGGTGATCATCCACCTATAGCGATCGCCGTTGACGGTGATGGCCTGCCCAGCATCATTTTCGAAGAAGTACGGACCGATGGCGCCTCCAGGCATCCAGCCCAAAATCCACACAAAGCAGTAACTTTATTTGGATGCATTGGCACCTCGTGAATCTTGCGTGGATTAGTGTCGTCCAAAATCCGGCAATTTAGCTTATTCACGTACCGATTCATCCAAAGATGGTCCTCATCGCTAAAGATGATTTTTCGACCAAAATTGGGATAAACTTCTAACTGCTCTAAAACATCATTTGCACGTGTTGGTCGACGCTGTAACTCACCATGATGATTTGCCTGTAGTAACTGATTAAAAGACGATATTTTGACCGACAGTAAAAGAAACAATATAGGCGCCACGAGCTGTCAAAATCAACCCGTCCCTATTGGAAAACCCTTTAGTATAGTCAATTAAGTTTGTTTCCCTTTTCTTTTATATAGCTAGTTTTTCCATTATTGTAAAAAGAGCAATTTACGGTCATTTTTGAAAATCAGAGCTATTGTTTTCATTTTCAGTAGTGAATATTTATATCTATTTACTAAAATTAAGAAACAGAAAACAGTGCACAGTACCTATGATATTTTAATAATTTTTCCTGCAACTTCAATTCGCTGAAATAAAACTTTGATAGGATTAAAATAAATTCTGAATTTTTTTCCTCAGTATTTTGACAGCTAGCTAAACTGATTTTTTTTGGTCAGGCAACTGGAGATTGCTGAGGCCCTCCGAAATAAAAAATGTAACAGTCAGGAATAAAAACGAAGAGCGTGGTCACTGGTCCAGCTAATAAAGGTTCGTTCGACTCAGTTGTTTATTTTAATTTTCTTTGGAACCAAAAATGAGGTAACTTTGCAAATACCAAAAAAGTGTTTTATTCTTAAATTTGTTAATTTGTTTGTATAGGTAGCTCATTTCATTTTGAATTGGCTTTGGCAGTTCGACATATATATTTTCAACGAAATTGCCTGACTTGACGTAGTGAAAATGTAGTATTACATTCGTAGTCTGCTAATTCACGCCGACTTTTGATTCTTAACTGTCTTGAAATTAAATGAGTTAAGGTACGATATATTTTTCCAGGATATGAACGATTTATAAATTATTTTAACTTATTTTTAACAAAGGTAATGTATTATAGGGTTTCCCGTTAAGGGAAACAGACGTAGACGACAAACTACTGGAGTACCTTGCAAGTGTCGACTGTATTTTTTTTCAGGGACAGTCGTTGGTGTCACTTATTCCTTTCCAGAACATTGGGGATGCACGGACCATCTTGGGGTACACTAGTAAAATCTAAATTATTATTGATACTCCTTAGAGTTACTAATTTTAACTTGAAACTGGAGAAAGAACATAATCGAATTAAATTCGTTTCGAAATGGTACAGTCGGAACGAAACTCAGGCATTTCAAGAAGCTGCCGAAGATCAAGGAGGCCCAGCAACGGCGTATACAGGGGGGGTCACGGGGTCATGCCCCTCCCCCCCCTCCCCCCCCCCCCGAGAACTCAAGATTATTCTGTTCATCTGAAATAATTATTTAGTAACCACATAGAAAAAAAAAATAAAGTTGGTTACTTAGAAAGCTAGTAGGATTTTTGATTGTTAATTTAGAATTCAATAGAGAATTTGAATGTTGGTAGCTTCTATTCAATAAGTCAATCGCTGATACTTTGATTTTCTTCCTCGTACTTCAAATTTAACATAACAACAAACTTCTCATATTATAATACATTCAAATCTTAAAATATTTGCAAAGGCTAGTTTCCGTTTTGAAATGACAGCCAAAACCTGTTAAACCAAACAGAAATCAAAGTGCGGAGTTGTTACCAAATTTTCACTCAGTAAAGTAAAAACTAATAGGATTTTCAAAAAAAGAACATTTTTTTTTTTCGGAAAATTAAATCTTTAAACACATTATAGAACAAATACAGAAATTGTTTTGTTTGATTTCTGTATGACAGATTATTTTTAAAAGCAAAAAAAGTGATAACTTGCGATTTATAGTTATTCTAACCAAAAAATATTAATGTTAACGATAAAAGACATAAATTTATAAAACTTTGATGAAAACCTCTTAGGAAATGATTTTGTTTGCACTTATTCAACATTTACGATCGAACAATATTGTTTTTGATTTGGATGTGGATTACTTTTACAAAGTAACCTATGAATCCCATAATGCAAAAGCCAATAGCTATGGTAAAGGAGATTTTTTGGAACTCCTTGCGGTGAACCGTTTGACCAGTTGGATGGAATTATTGACGTAAAGCGACTAGGCTCGTAGAATTTAACAACTTTGTCCATTATTTTTATCAGAAAGGCTTACTGGTAAGAAAGATAAAAAGATTAGGTATATTTGATGTACATATTTATTTTGAAAGGTGTCTCACTTTTCCATCGGTGGCAGTCTTAGAGACATACATTTTTTTCAAATCAGAGGCATATCAAAATCACTCGTGAACTGTGTTCGCACTTTTCTTGAAACGCAACGAATACGAATCTTTGTATTCAATTATAATACGAATATGTAATGTATTTTAGTTTTTCCATTATTGTAAAAAGAGCAATTTACGGTCATTTTTGAAAATCAGAGCTATTGTTTTCATTTTCAGTAGTGAATATTTATATCTATTTACTAAAATTAAGAAACAGAAAACAATGCACAGTACCTATGATATTTTACTAATTTTTCCTGCAACTTCAATTCGCTGAAATAAAACTTTGATAGGATTAAAATAAATTCTGAATTTTTTTCCTCAGTATTTTGACAGCTAGCTAAACTGATTTTTTTTGGTCAGGCAACTGGAGATTGCTGAGGCCCTCCGAAATAAAAAATGTAACAGTCAGGAATAAAAACGAAGAGCGTGGTCACTGGTCCAGCTAATAAAGGTTCGTTCGACTCAGTTGTTTATTTTAATTTTCTTTGGAACCAAAAATGAGGTAACTTTGCAAATACCAAAAAAGTGTTTTATTCTTAAATTTGTTAATTTGTTTGTATAGGTAGCTCATTTCATTTTGAATTGGCTTTGGCAGTTCGACATATATATTTTCAACGAAATTGCCTGACTTGACGTAGTGAAAATGTAGTATTACATTCGTAGTCTGCTATTTCACGCCGACTTTTGATTCTTAACTGTCTTGAAATTAAATGAGTTAAGGTACGATATATTTTTCCAGGATATGAACGATTTATAAATTATTTTAACTTATTTTTAACAAAGGTAATGTATTATAGGGTTTCCCGTTAAGGGAAACAGACGTAGACGACAAACTACTGAAGTACCTTGCAAGTTTCGACTGTATTTTTTTTCAGGGACAGTCGTTGGTGTCACTTATTCCTTTCCAGAACATTGGGGATGCACGGACCATCTTGGTGTACACCAGTAAAATCTAAATTATTATTGATACTCCTTAGAGTTAATAATTTTAACTTGAAACTGGAGAAAGAACATAATCGAATTAAATTCGTTTCGAAATGGTACAGTCGGAACGAAACTCAGGCATTTCAAGAAGCTGCCGAAAATCAAGGAGGCCCAGCAACGGCGTATACAGGGGGGGGTTACGGGGTCATGACCCCCCCCCCCCCCCCGAGAACTCAAGATTATTCTGTTCATCTGAAATAATTAATTAGTAACGACATAGAAAAAAAAAATAAAGTTGGTTACTTAGAAAGCTAGTAGGATTTTTGATTGTTAATTTAGAATTCAATAGAGAATTTGAATGTTGGTAGCTTCTATTCAATAAGAAATTTAATTTTCATGGCAATGGAATACCTATGAACGTTATTTTGTAGTCAATCGCTGATACTTTGATTTTCTTCCTCGTACTTCAAATTTAATATAACAACAAACTTCTCATATCATAATACATTCAAATCTTAAAATATTTGCATAGGCTAGTTTCCGTTTTGAGATAACAGCCAAAACCTGTTAAACCAAACAGAAATCAAAGTGCGGAGTTGTTACCAAATTTTCACTCAGTAAAGTAAAAACTAATAGGATTTTCAAAAAAAGAACATTTTTTTTTTCGGAAAATTAAATCTTTAAACACATTATAGAACAAATACAGAAATTGTTTTGTTTGATTTCTGTATGACAGATTATTTTTAAAAGCAAAAAAAGTGATAACTTGCGATTTATAGTTATTCTAACCAAAAAATATTAATGTTAACGATAAAAGACATAAATTTATAAAACTTTGATGAAAACCTCTTAGGAAATGATTTTGTTTGCACTTATTCAACATTTACGATCGAACAATATTGTTTTTGATTTGGATGTGGATTACTTTTACAAAGTAACCTATGAATCCCATAATGCAAAAGCCAATAGCTATGGTAAAGGAGATTTTTTGGAACTCCTTGCGGTGAACCGTTTGACCAGTTGGATGGAATTATTGACGAAAAGCGACTAGGCTCGTAGAATTTAACAACTTTGTCCATTATTTTTATCAGAAAGGCTTACTGGTAAGAAAGATTAAAAGATTAGGTATATTTGATGTACATATTTATTTTGAAAGGTGTCTCACTTTTCCATCGGTGGCAGTCTTAGAGACATACATTTTTTTCAAATCAGAGGCATATCAAAATCACTCGTGAACTGTGTTCGCACTTTTCTTGAAACGCAACGAAAACGAATCTTTGTATTCAATTATAATACGAATATGTAATGTATTTTAGTTTTTCCATTATTGTAAAAAGAGCAATTTACGGTCATTTTTGAAAATCAGAGCTATTGTTTTCATTTTCAGTAGTGAATATTTATATCTATTTACTAAAATTAAGAAACAGAAAACAGTGCACAGTACCTATGATATTTTAATAATTTTTCCTGCAACTTCAATTCGCTGAAATAAAACTTTGATAGGATTAAAATAAATTCTGAATTTTTTTCCTCAGTATTTTGACAGCTAGCTAAACTGATTTTTTTTGGTCAGGCAACTGGAGATTGCTGAGGCCCTCCGAAATAAAAAATGTAACAGTCAGGAATAAAAACGAAGAGCGTGGTCACTGGTCCAGCTAATAAAGGTTCGTTCGACTCAGTTGTTTATTTTAATTTTCTTTGGAACCAAAAATGAGGTAACTTTGCAAATACCAAAAAAGTGTTTTATTCTTAAATTTGTTAATTTGTTTGTATAGGTAGCTCATTTCATTTTGAATTGGCTTTGGCAGTTCGACATATATATTTTCAACGAAATTGCCTGACTTGACGTAGTGAAAATGTAGTATTACATTCGTAGTCTGCTAATTCACGCCGACTTTTGATTCTTAACTGTCTTGAAATTAAATGAGTTAAGGTACGATATATTTTTCCAGGATATGAACGATTTATAAATTATTTGAACTTATTTTTAACAAAGGTAATGTATTATAGGGTTTCCCGTTAAGGGAAACAGACGTAGACGACAAACTACTGGAGTACCTTGCAAGTGTCGACTGTATTTTTTTTCAGGGACAGTCGTTGGTGTCACTTATTCCTTTCCAGAACATTGGGGATGCACGGACCATCTTGGGGTACACTAGTAAAATCTAAATTATTATTGATACTCCTTAGAGTTACTAATTTTAACTTGAAACTGGAGAAAGAACATAATCGAATTAAATTCGTTTCGAAATGGTACAGTCGGAACGAAACTCAGGCATTTCAAGAAGCTGCCGAAGATCAAGGAGGCCCAGCAACGGCGTATACAGGGGGGGTCACGGGGTCATGCCCCTCCCCCCCCCCTCCCCCCCGAGAACTCAAGATTATTCTGTTCATCTGAAATAATTATTTAGTAACCACATAGAAAAAAAAAATAAAGTTGGTTACTTAGAAAGCTAGTAGGATTTTTGATTGTTAATTTAGAATTCAATAGAGAATTTGAATGTTGGTAGCTTCTATTCAATAAGTCAATCGCTGATACTTTGATTTTCTTCCTCGTACTTCAAATTTAACATAACAACAAACTTCTCATATTATAATACATTCAAATCTTAAAATATTTGCAAAGGCTAGTTTCCGTTTTGAAATGACAGCCAAAACCTGTTAAACCAAACAGAAATCAAAGTGCGGAGTTGTTACCAAATTTTCACTCAGTAAAGTAAAAACTAATAGGATTTTCAAAAAAAGAACATTTTTTTTTTTCGGAAAATTAAATCTTTAAACACATTATAGAACAAATACAGAAATTGTTTTGTTTGATTTCTGTATGACAGATTATTTTTAAAAGCAAAAAAAGTGATAACTTGCGATTTATAGTTATTCTAACCAAAAAATATTAATGTTAACGATAAAAGACACAAATTTATAAAACTTTGATGAAAACCTCTTATGAAATGATTTTGGTGGCACTTATTCAACATTTACGATCGAACAATATTGTTTTTGATTTGGATGTGGATTACTTTTACAAAGTAACCTATGAATCCCATAATGCAAAAGCCAATAGCTATGGTAAAGGAGATTTTTTGGAACTCCTTGCGGTGAACCGTTTGACCAGTTGGATGGAATTATTGACGAAAAGCGACTAGGCTCGTAGAATTAAACAACTTTGTCCATTATTTGTATCAGAAAGGCTTACTGGTAAGAAAGATAACAAGATTAGGTATATTTGATGTACATATTTATTTTGAAAGGTGTCTCACTTTTCCATCGGTGGCAGTCTTAGAGACATACATTTTTTTCAAATCAGAGGCATATCAAAATCACTCGTGAACTGTGTTCGCACTTTTCTTGAAACGCAACGAAAACGAATCTTTGTATTCAATTATAATACGAATATGTAATGTATTTTAGTTTTTCCATTATTGTAAAAAGAGCAATTTAAGGTCATTTTTGAAAATCAGAGCTATTGTTTTCATTTTCAGTAGTGAATATTTATATCTATTTACTAAAATTAAGAAACAGAAAACAGTGCACAGTACCTATGATATTTTACTAATTTTTCCTGCAACTTCAATTCGCTGAAATAAAACTTTGATAGGATTAAAATAAATTCTGAATTTTTTTCCTCAGTATTTTGACAGCTAGCTAAACTGATTTTTTTTGGTCAGGCAACTGGAGATTGCTGAGGCTCTCCGAAATAAAAAATGTAACAGTCAGGAATAAAAACGAAGAGCGTGGTCACTGGTCCAGCTAATAAAGGTTCGTTCGACTCAGTTGTTTATTTTAATTTTCTTTGGAACCAAAAATGAGGTAACTTTGCAAATACCAAAAAAGTGTTTTATTCTTAAATTTGTTAATTTGTTTGTATAGGTAGCTCATTTCATTTTAAATTGGCTTTGGCAGTTCGACATATATATTTTCAACGAAATTGCCTGACTTGACGTAGTGAAAATGTAGTATTACATTCGTAGTCTGCTATTTCACGCCGACTTTTGATTCTTACTTGTCTTGAAATTAAATGAGTTAAGGTACGATATATTTTTCCAGGATATGAACGATTTTAAATTATTTTAACTTATTTTTAACAAAGGTAATGTATTATAGGGTTTCCCGTTAAGGGCGGGTCGATTTTAAAATTGAATAAAACAAGATATCAATAAGGTTTTATCTTTATTTGAGAGCCCTTTTATAGTAATATAACATCGTTCTAATGGCCACCCCGGCTTCGCTGGGTGGCGTGGATTCGAAAGGTCCAGTTTTCGATGTTTTTGGCGCACAAATCAGGCTGAATTTGACCGATGGCATCGATTATGTTGTCTTTGAGGGTCGAGGTGGCTTGCAGCTTATTCGCATAGACCTGCGACTTAAGAAAGCCCCACAAGAAAAAGTCCAAAGGGGTCAAATCACACGATCTTGGTGGCCAATTCACGTCGCCTCGGCGCGAGATAACCATGCCATGAAACCGCTCGTGCAGAATATCGATTGTGTCTTAAGCTATGTGGCACGTAGCGCCATCCTGTTGAAACCATATATCTTCAGTGTCCATATCATACAATTTAGGCCACATGAAGTTGGTGATCATCCACCTATAGCGATCGCCGTTGACGGTGATGGCCTGCCCAGCATCATTTTCGAAGAAGTACGGACCGATGGCGCCTCCAGGCATCCAGCCCAAAATCCACACAAAGCAGTAACTTTATTTGGATGCATTGGCACCTCGTGAATCTTGCGTGGATTAGTGTCGTCCAAAATCCGGCAATTTAGCTTATTCACGTATCGATTCATCCAAAGATGGTCCTCATCGCTAAAGATGATTTTTCGACCAAAATTGGGATAAACTTCTAACTGCTCTAAAACATCATTTGCACGTGTTGCTCGACGCTGTAACTCACCATGATGATTTGCCTGTAGTAACTGATTAAAAGACGATATTTTGACCGACAGTAAAAGAAACAATATAGGCGCCACGAGCTGTCAAAATCAACCCGTCCCTATTGGAAAACCCTTTAGTATAGTCAATTAAGTTTGTTTCCCTTTTCTTTTATATAGCTAGTTTTTCCATTATTGTAAAAAGAGCAATTTACGGTCATTTTTGAAAATCAGAGCTATTGTTTTCATTTTCAGTAGTGAATATTTATATCTATTTACTAAAATTAAGAAACAGAAAACAGTGCACAGTACCTATGATATTTTAATAATTTTTCCTGCAACTTCAATTCGCTGAAATAAAACTTTGATAGGATTAAAATAAATTCTGAATTTTTTTCCTCAGTATTTTGACAGCTAGCTAAACTGATTTTTTTTGGTCAGGCAACTGGAGATTGCTGAGGCCCTCCGAAATAAAAAATGTAACAGTCAGGAATAAAAACGAAGAGCGTGGTCACTGGTCCAGCTAATAAAGGTTCGTTCGACTCAGTTGTTTATTTTAATTTTCTTTGGAACCAAAAATGAGGTAACTTTGCAAATACCAAAAAAGTGTTTTATTCTTAAATTTGTTAATTTGTTTGTATAGGTAGCTCATTTCATTTTGAATTGGCTTTGGCAGTTCGACATATATATTTTCAACGAAATTGCCTGACTTGACGTAGTGAAAATGTAGTATTACATTCGTAGTCTGCTAATTCACGCCGACTTTTGATTCTTAACTGTCTTGAAATTAAATGAGTTAAGGTACGATATATTTTTCCAGGATATGAACGATTTATAAATTATTTTAACTTATTTTTAACAAAGGTAATGTATTATAGGGTTTCCCGTTAAGGGAAACAGACGTAGACGACAAACTACTGGAGTACCTTGCAAGTGTCGACTGTATTTTTTTTCAGGGACAGTCGTTGGTGTCACTTATTCCTTTCCAGAACATTGGGGATGCACGGACCATCTTGGGGTACACTAGTAAAATCTAAATTATTATTGATACTCCTTAGAGTTACTAATTTTAACTTGAAACTGGAGAAAGAACATAATCGAATTAAATTCGTTTCGAAATGGTACAGTCGGAACGAAACTCAGGCATTTCAAGAAGCTGCCGAAGATCAAGGAGGCCCAGCAACGGCGTATACAGGGGGGGTCACGGGGTCATGCCCCTCCCCCCCCTCCCCCCCCGAGAACTCAAGATTATTCTGTTCATCTGAAATAATTATTTAGTAACCACATAGAAAAAAAAAATAAAGTTGGTTACTTAGAAAGCTAGTAGGATTTTTGATTGTTAATTTAGAATTCAATAGAGAATTTGAATGTTGGTAGCTTCTATTCAATAAGTCAATCGCTGATACTTTGATTTTCTTCCTCGTACTTCAAATTTAACATAACAACAAACTTCTCATATTATAATACATTCAAATCTTAAAATATTTGCAAAGGCTAGTTTCCGTTTTGAAATGACAGCCAAAACCTGTTAAACCAAACAGAAATCAAAGTGCGGAGTTGTTACCAAATTTTCACTCAGTAAAGTAAGAACTAATAGGATTTTCAAAAAAAGAACATTTTTTTTTTTCGGAAAATTAAATCTTTAAACACATTATAGAACAAATACAGAAATTGTTTTGTTTGATTTCTGTATGACAGATTATTTTTAAAAGCAAAAAAAGTGATAACTTGCGATTTATAGTTATTCTAACCAAAAAATATTAATGTTAACGATAAAAGACACAAATTTATAAAACTTTGATGAAAACCTCTTATGAAATGATTTTGTTGGCACTTATTCAACATTTACGATCGAACAATATTGTTTTTGATTTGGATGTGGATTACTTTTACAAAGTAACCTATGAATCCCATAATGCAAAAGCCAATAGCTATGGTAAAGGAGATTTTTTGGAACTCCTTGCGGTGAACCGTTTGACCAGTTGGATGGAATTATTGACGAAAAGCGACTAGGCTCGTAGAATTAAACAACTTTGTCCATTATTTGTATCAGAAAGGCTTACTGGTAAGAAAGATAACAAGATTAGGTATATTTGATGTACATATTTATTTTGAAAGGTGTCTCACTTTTCCATCGGTGGCAGTCTTAGAGACATACATTTTTTTCAAATCAGAGGCATATCAAAATCACTCGTGAACTGTGTTCGCACTTTTCTTGAAACGCAACGAAAACGAATCTTTGTATTCAATTATAATACGAATATGTAATGTATTTTAGTTTTTCCATTATTGTAAAAAGAGCAATTTAAGGTCATTTTTGAAAATCAGAGCTATTGTTTTCATTTTCAGTAGTGAATATTTATATCTATTTACTAAAAATAAGAAACAGAAAACAGTGCACAGTACCTATGATATTTTACTAATTTTTCCTGCAACTTCAATTCGCTGAAATAAAACTTTGATAGGATTAAAATAAATTCTGAATTTTTTTCCTCAGTATTTTGACAGCTAGCTAAACTGATTTTTTTTGGTCAGGCAACTGGAGATTGCTGAGGCTCTCCGAAATAAAAAATGTAACAGTCAGGAATAAAAACGAAGAGCGTGGTCACTGGTCCAGCTAATAAAGGTTCGTTCGACTCAGTTGTTTATTTTAATTTTCTTTGGAACCAAAAATGAGGTAACTTTGCAAATACCAAAAAAGTGTTTTATTCTTAAATTTGTTAATTTGTTTGTATAGGTAGCTCATTTCATTTTAAATTGGCTTTGGCAGTTCGACATATATATTTTCAACGAAATTGCCTGACTTGACGTAGTGAAAATGTAGTATTACATTCGTAGTCTGCTATTTCACGCCGACTTTTGATTCTTACTTGTCTTGAAATTAAATGAGTTAAGGTACGATATATTTTTCCAGGATATGAACGATTTTAAATTATTTTAACTTATTTTTAACAAAGGTAATGTATTATAGGGTTTCCCGTTAAGGGCGGGTCGATTTTAAAATTGAATAAAACAAGATATCAATAAGGTTTTATCTTTATTTGAGAGCCCTTTTATAGTAATATAACATCGTTCAAATGGCCACCCCGGCTTCGCTGGGTGGCGTGGATTCGAAAGGTCCAGTTTTCGATGTTTTTGGCGCACAAATCAGGCTGAATTTGACCGATGGCATCGATTATGTTGTCTTTGAGGGTCGAGGTGGCTTGCAGCTTATTCGCATAGACCTGCGACTTAAGAAAGCCCCACAAGAAAAAGTCCAAAGGGGTCAAATCACACGATCTTGGTGGCCAATTCACGTCGCCTCGGCACGAGATAACCATGCCATGAAACCGCTCGTGCAGAATATCGATTGTGTCTTAAGCTATGTGGCACGTAGCGCCATCCTGTTGAAACCATATATCTTCAGTGTCCATATCATACAATTTAGGCCACATGAAGTTGGTGATCATCCACCTATAGCGATCGCCGTTGACGGTGATGGCCTGCCCAGCATCATTTTCGAAGAAGTACGGACCGATGGCGCCTCCAGGCATCCAGCCCAAAATCCACACAAAGCAGTAACTTTATTTGGATGCATTGGCACCTCGTGAATCTTGCGTGGATGAGTGTCGTCCAAAATCCGGCAATTTAGCTTATTCACGTACGGATTCATCCAAAGATGGTCCTCATCGCTAAAGATGATTTTTCGACCAAAATTGGGATAAACTTCTAACTGCTCTAAAACATCATTTGCACGTGTTGCTCGACGCTGTAACTCACCATGATGATTTGCCTGTAGTAACTGATTAAAAGACGATATTTTGACCGACAGTAAAAGAAACAATATAGGCGCCACGAGCTGTCAAAATCAACCCGTCCCTATTGGAAAACCCTTTAGTATAGTCAATTAAGTTTGTTTCCCTTTTCTTTTATATAGCTACGCACAGTAAAATATGAAGAAAAAAAATTAAGCACTTGACTTTTAACAAATATTAGTTTGTGTTATTTTTTTTTGGCATGACCCCCCCCCCCAAGAACTAAAGCTGTATACGCCCCTGGGGCCCAGTTCCCATGGAAATGGGGTTGATACCGGTGGGACGCCTAACCCGTTATAGTGGTGAGCTACCCACGCTTACACAAGCCGGGCATTTGGACAGCTATTTAAATATAGGTACCGTTGACTTATAGAAATTAGTTTTGTAGCGACCGCATGCCGTTAAAAAAAACAGGTACTTTGTACAGTCACAGCTTTATCTATTCAACTAATTTATTTTTCTATTTCAGATAACTTTTGGGTCATCTTCGGTGATTTCCCATCCGGACAAAATTCCAGTAATCAGAGAACTATTTTACTAATATTTATGACTTGGGTATTTTGTGTGAACTGTGATTGTCTCATTTTTTTTCAATGAAAGGTTTTGTATACATTCTCATGGTAAATAATTTTGACTCTTCTAATAATTTTCTTTCTAATCTCTAATTTATATAATTTCAGAAAAAACCTATTTCCTTGAACAGTGGGTACAGACAACAAAGCTCAAAAATTTATTTAAATATCCATGAGTGGCGAACGCGAGCACATGAACTAGAGCTAGGTGGTTTCGATAACAGTTAGATTGCCATCACTGACAAATGTTTTATTGGATAATTCTCAATCCTTATCATCTTCAAGCTTCCTATGCCGTCGTTCCTCAAATCCTCGTGCCAATGTAAAGGTTATTGACCTTCTCAAACTGGTGAGTCGTTTTGATTTAGTTTTAATAAAAGGGTGTTGTATATATATATGTATATAAATAAATAAATAAATAACCAATATGACAAACATTGATGAAGTAAATTATTTCGCACGTCGATTTAATTAAAGGGGGCTATTGTCACAGAGTTGAATTAGAGCTAAGATATCACAGATTTAGGCTTATAGCGATGAGTTATCACAGAATTGAATAGGTTAAGCAGTAACGCTAATGTAGTAATTTTAAGAACACAAATGCAATATATGAAAGAATAAATAAACTGAAAATAAATAACATCTTTGTGTTGACTAAAGGATAAAGTGTGGTTCAGGTACATTGTGAAAGTCTACCATTGTCTAAGATTTTGCAGAGTAATTTCCAGCTGTTATCAGGTACTGTGTGTGAATACAAGAAAAAAACAGCTTGACGATTAGCTCATGTTTCCTTGGGTCTGAAACTGATGGTGATAATTGTTTTAGTGCTTCTTTTTTTGGATGTATGAGAACAAAAAAATATATTTTGTTTTGTTTTGTGTATAAAAGGTATATATGTGACATTGGAATGATTTATTTAATTTTCCCAGATACAATTGAGGATTTACAAAAATCAGGTTCAATGTGGAATATGTGTCAGGCATCTTTCGGCAGTGCTATAAATTTTTTTTTCTCGGTTTTCGCCAGTAACCATTGGGGACGTGTTTACGAAGTTGTGTGTTTTTGAAATCATTCTGAATCGGTTGTTAGAAATTTCGAGGAAGATAATTACGGGTTTTTAGGAACTTTAAAGGGAATTTCGATGTACATACGTTTAAAACTCAATATTTTAGGACTAGATAGAGCGTTTTGTGAAAATTAATCGGTGGTTTCAGTTTTGAGTGATTACTTCTGTTGGTTATTGTTTTAAATCTTTGGCATGGAATATACCGATTAATGGCCAGAAGGCCAGAAGGCCATTAAGATTTTCCTGTTCGTACATTGTGTTACCGATGGCTTTGTATTAGTAAAGAGTATCAAATTTATGTGAGTGAAGGAGCCGATAAAAGATATACTACACCAGTTTGTTAATTTAATGTAACTTTATTTATAAATGTAGAAAAAATCGAAAATGAGTTTTAATGATAAAATCAGAACCTTGTCTGTGGCGCGTCGAAATTAGAATGAGAATGAAGGAGAAGATAACGACAGTATCTGTCAGATACAAAATCAGTTTTGGACCTGTTCGGCTTGCTGCATGATGATTGTATCCAGTGACACGGAACGATCTAAGTAGAACTCCAACACTCCCCTTTGTTACGTGACTATAGACTGCACACCAAGGATCTCAAGACACTTCTAGTGCTTCGGTCCAGCTAAGCGCTTAGTTAAAATGTCTGCTCCCATGTCTTCTGTCCTCAAATAACGAAGTTGAATATTGTTGTTAGGCAATGCTTCCCGCACAAAGTGATGCTAACATCAATATGTTTGGTGCGAGAATGAAACACAGGATTCGATGCGAGCTTCTTACTTACTTACTTTTGATGGCGCTCACAGCCCAGGATGGGCTTCGGCCTTAACTAACAAGCCCCTCCAGCTAGCTCTGTCCCTAGCTAGCCGCTTCCAGTTGCGCATACCGAGTGCTTTGATGTCGTCATTCTCTTGATTGCGCCACCTGTTACGGGTTCTTCCTCTGCTGCGTACCCCATCGGGGTTGGATTCCAAGACTCGTCGGGCAGGTGCGTTGCTGTCCATACGCCCTACGTGCCCCAGCCATTTCAGCCCCTGTATTTTCAGCTTTTTGACCAGGCCAACGCCGCTGTATAGCTCGTCGTTGAATCTTCTCCTCCATACTCTTTCGATACACGGCGGACCGAAAATCACACGAAGAATATTTCTCTCAAAGCACCCTAGCAGATTTTTATCCGAATCTTTCAGTGTCCATGCTTCTGACCCATAAAGCAGGACCGGGATGATCAGGGTCTTGTATAAAGTCTCCTTGGTTCTCTGAGAGAGGGCCTTACTACTTAAATGCCTTCTTAGACCGAAGAAACAGTGGTTGGCAAGAGTAATTCTTCGCTTTATCTCTGCACTGATGTCATTCTGCGATATAATAGTGGAGCCCAGGTAGACAAAGTCCTTGACAACTTCGAAGTTATATCTGTCCATCGTGATATTTTGCCCGAGTCGATGATGTTGAGATTCCTCTCTCGATGAAAGGATATACTACGTCTTGTTCTCATTAACCACCAATCCCATTCTAGCCGCCTCCGATTCAATGCTCGCAAATGCCCCTGCCACAGCTCGCTTCGTTCTGCCGACAATGTCTATGTCATCCGCATATGCAAGCAATTGAACGGACTTTTGATAGATTGTACCGCTGTGTTGACATGTGCGTTGCGTACAATGGCTTCAAGAACGATGTTGAATAGGTTGCATGATAACGCGTCGCCTTGCCTTAATCTTTTCTCAACATCAAAGAAATCGGTGGTGTTCTTACCAATTTTGACGGAGCAGCGAGACTTCTCCATCGTCATCCTGCACAGGTGGACGAGTTTGGCAGGGATGCCGAGACTCGACATGGCTCTGTATAATTCGTCCCTTTTCACGCTATCATACGCGACTTTAAAATCGATAAAAAGGTGGTGTGTATCGATCTGGAATTCCCGGGATTTTTCTAAAATCTGTCAGAGTGTAAACATTTGATCGACGGTTGACTTGCCTGGCCTAAAACCGCACTGATAGGGGCCGATCAGATCGTTGACAAAAGGTTTTAAGCGGTCACATAGGGTGGCCGACAAGATTTTATAAGCGACGTTTAGGAGACTATTTCCTCTGTAGTTGGTACATTTCAGAACATCTCCCTTTTTATGGATTGGGCACACTATACCGAGATTCCATTCATGGGGCATACTTTTCTCCGACCAAATTTTTCAGATGAGCTGGTGTATGCTCCTAGCCAATTTATCTCCCGCTAGTTTAAATAGTTCGGCTTGTAAGCCATCCGCACCAGCAGCCTTGTACGAATTAAGTTTGGATATCGCCAGCCGCACTTCGGTTAGGTCGGGTAGACGGAACTCTTGGCCATCAAGTTGAATGGAGCGTTCTACCTATTAGCGGCATATTGGCTGTCTTCGCCATTAAGCAGTCTAGAGAAGTGTTCTTTCCAGATCCTCAGCACTGACTGTGTGTCTACTACCATATTCCCACTCTCATCTCGGCAGGCTTCCGTTCTAGCCTTGAATCCTTGGGTGGATCGCTTCACCTTTTGATAAAATTTTCGAACATATCCCCTACCGCTCCAACCCTCAATAGACTCTACCGCCTCGATGAAAGGAGAAGTGTCTTAGTGGGAACACTCCTCCTGCGAGCTTCTGCGCTCCCATATTGTCAAACAAGACCGACATATCTTTCACAAGCGACTCGAATCCAAGTTCTTTGATGAATCTTTGTAGATATATGCCCTCTTTTACGGACTCTGTGAGGCTCATATATTCCGCTTCCGTAGAGGAGAGCGCAACAGTCCTCTGTTCACATGATTCTCAAGTGATAGCTTCACTGGCTAGAATAAAAGCATATCCAGTATGCGAACGTCTATCATTCGGGCAGTTGCCTTAATCTGCATCAACCATACCTGTCAATCCGGTTTTGGATGGTCTATATATCAAACCTATATTCTTGGTACCCTGGAGATAGCGTAGCACCCGCTTGGCAGCAACCCAGTGTTCTTCCTTGTCCTTGCCAGGTACATGAGCGATCCTATAAGCTCACGATATGGCACCTTCCTCTGATCATTGTTGTTTACCTCCAAGCACTTGTTTGGAGCGCCGACACACATTGGAGTTGAAACTGGCTTACTGGCCAATGTAACCTCGTTGATGAATAGAGTACCAGCTCTTTTGATGAATTCTAGACCTAGGCAACATTGAATCTCCCCAAGATCTTTAAGTGCAAATGTTTTCAATAAGTTCTCGTTAAGTGCTTTAATGTCACTGACGCTCCGAGAGATGACGAGGACATCGTCAACGTAGACTAGCACAATAAGCATGTCTCCCCCTGAACCACGAACGTATACACAAGTGTCGGACTTCGTTGGATGTAATCCAAAACGTTGTAGTTCTTGGTTAAGTCTCTCGTACCAGCATCGCCCTGCCTGACGCAAACCGTAGAGCGCTTTCTTAAGTAAACACACCTTGTTGCCTTGTCGAATTTCAGCAAGCATCTTCTTTGCTTTATTTTTAATCAAGCCATTCTGTTCGTTTCTAAGAATAAACTGAAGTGATTCTGTCGTTGAGTGAAACCTCTGGCAGATATTCTTGCCTTTCTTCTCTCTAGAGTTCTATCCGGTGAGTGCTTGTTCCTAAGCACCATTCTGATACCAATAACTTTGTCCGCTGAGGAGCGATCTACAATTTCCCAAGTGTCACTTGCTATGATGCATTTTAACTCAGCTGCCATTGCATCATACCATTCTTTGGCATCAGGGCCTGAAACAGCTAAAAAGATCCATCTCAGCCAGCATGCTATGTTCGAAAGTGATATTTCTTACCTCTTCTGTGTTGTACTCCTTTATAGGCCTTTCAGGCAAACCAGTCTTAACCTTGCGAGGTCTACCTGGAGCTCTTTTGGTAGATTCACTTTATGTTTGCTCTGCATCGGGATGAGCAGAATCCGCTGACTCGTATTCCGACACCTCCGCGTCCTGAACCTCCACAACCGCGTCAGGAACATCCACCTCCGGCTGAACAACGTCACTGATAACTCTGTCGTTACTGCCTGTCTCAATCGGTGTCAATGATAATTCTATTATTTGTTATCCGCGTCTACCAGCAACTATCTGCTAATGACTCTCCAAGAGCTTGACATCTCGTGAAATAACTACTTGCTGTTTGTCCGGTATCCACACCCTGTACCCCTTGTTCTCACGTGGGTAACCAATAAATATACCTTCATCGGACTTGGCGTCAAGTTTGTCTCTATTTGGTAGTCTTTCCAGAACAAATACTTTACAGCCGAATTCTCGAAAGTTGCTGACATCTGGACACTTACCAAATCGGACTTCGTATGGTGTTTTTCCATTAAGTGACTTCGAGGGACTTCGATTTCTGATATAATTCGCCGTTGCCATGGCTTCCGCCCAGAAAGTTTTTGGCAAACCTGACTGTATGAGAAGGCATCTCGCCATTTCAACGAGAATCCGGTTTTTGCGTTCGGCGACGCCGTTCTGTTCAGGATTATAAGCCAATGTCAATCGCTTTCGAATACCTTCTGAATTCAATAAACTGCCAAACAGGTTGTTCTTATACTCTGTGCCATTATCTGACTGCAGACACTTGACAGGAAATCCACTTTCCTTTTCAAGCAACGTCTTCACATTTTTGAACTCCGAGAACACCTGACTCTTCTTTTCAAGAAAACGTACCTCGCACCACCTCGAATGGTCGTCGATGAAAGTCACAAAGTATCTCGCGTTACCAATGGACTCCGTCCTCATCGGTCCACATACATCGGAGTGTACGAGTTCGAGAAGTTGCGATGTGCGAGTCGAGCGTTTTGGAAAAGGAGCACGCACCATCTTTCCATGGATGCAGATTTCACAAGTCAACCTTTCGTTACTCCCAATGGCGTTAATTCCCTCAATGGTTTTCTTACGAATGGCCTCGGATATATCTTTGAAGTTGAGGTGTCCAAGACGACGGTGCCACAGCTGCAGATTTTCATCGTTTGAAGATAATTCCTATGACAAACATTTTTCGTTACTGGCACTGGGTTAAAGTCCATTTTCTCGTTTTGCGGTTAAACGACCACACCCATCTCTAGTGACTACCTTTGCAGATTCCTTGTCAAACAGCACACGGTATACTTTGTCAGTTATCTTCCCTACTGACAGCAAATTTGTGCGTAGATCCGGTACGAATAAAGCATCCGATAATTCCAACTGCTTAGTTACATCATCGTCTTGAAGTTCAATCAATGCTCTTCCACGGGCTTTGCCAACTTGCCAACTGTAGCGTCTCGTTAACTACGTTCTCGATGTTTAAGAATTCGTTTGAGTTCTTGCACATATGAGAGCAACATCCGCTGTCCAAACACCAGGACTGACTCTGAGACCTACTTATAGATTGTAATGCCTCCTGTGGGACATCTGAAAATACGAAATGTTCTGCATTCTTCGCATTTTGTGATGATTTTTCATCCTTCTGCGGACACCCAGTTCGTTTGTGGCCAATTTTTCTACATCTGTAGCAAATTACCTTTGAATTGCCTTGCTGCTCGGAAGAATAAGTTCTGTTCTTATTTTTGTATTTCGGTGGACCTCGAAATCTCTGATGAAACTTCCCTGCTACCATTGCGTTTGCTACATCTTGCGAATCACACTTACGTGCCTCAGATTCCTCGATAATTTTCACACTTAACGTTTCTGGCGACGGCAGGTCATCTCTAGATTCGATGGCGCAACGAAAGTTAGCAAAACTTAATGGCAAACTGTACAGAAGCATAATTGCGAGTAAATCGGAATTTATTTCCACTTCCATATCGTGAAGTTTTTCGACTGCATCAAAGAATTTGCCCAAATGCCCTCGAATGTCTTCGCCTTCATGCATACGTTGAAGAGTGAGCTACTTCAAAAGTGTTTCCTTTCGAGCAGGTGCCTTGGACTGAAAGACACTTTCGAGTTTCAACCAAACGTCTCGAGAAGTCGCACATCCTTTTATTTGTTTGAGCTTAGCTGCACTGATGGACAAGATTATGTCGGACTTCGCCTTTTGGTCGGCTTTACACCAATTTGTGTGTGCAGACGAATCCTTTGTATCCACAGCTGGTGCTGGCTTAGCACCACTCACATATTCCCAAGCATCATTTTTGATGAAGACTGCCTCCATATGCATCCGCCAAGTATCATAATTGTCCTTGTTAAGGGATTCAATATTCGTTATACCTGAAGCATTCATTTTGTATATCTTATAGATACGCCAAACAAAATGAAGGATGTCTGTCTGGAGAATAATTTACTTCGAATAAGGTTTGCAGTGACTGGGGACTGGGACCATAACCTATTAGTAAAGAGTATCTAATTTATGTGAGTGAAGGAGCCGAAAAAAAATATATTACACCAGTTTTTTAATTTAATGTATCTTTATTAATAAATGTAGAAAAAAGCGAAAATGAGTTTTAATGATAAAAGCAGAACCTTGTCTGTGGCGAGTCGAAATTAGAATGAGAATTAAGGAGAAGATAACGACAGTATCTGTCGTTTCGGACCTGTTCGGCTTGCTGCATGATGATTGTATCCAGTGACACGGAACGATCTAAGTAGAACTCCAACACTTTGACCTTGAACCTTACATTGTTTACAAATAGACAAGTTAGAGACATATTCGCGCACTTGCACCGTCATGTTTGGCCAGTGAAAATTTTGATGAATTCGAAATAAGGTTTAAGCGACACCGCCGTGAGCTGCTTTAGGGGGATTGTGAGCTTTGGCTATTATTTCTTCGGTTAATCCCGGTGGAACCCAAAGAAGCCAAGAATGCTCTAGCATTACTTTTTTTTCTCCTAAATGCGCGTTTATATACAAAACCGTATTCGACTTTCAGGTCCGGGAGTTCATCGGTATTTTTCTTTATTGTTTCGATCAAGCTGAGATATTCGTTGGACTTGATTTTGACGGAGTTCAAGTCAATTGGTGCTACTTGTTCTATGCCCAGAGAATCTATGTGTACCCGAGAAAGAGTGTCCGGAACTACATTAAGGCAGCCTTTTCGGTGTTATATTTCGAAGGCATACGATTGTAGCAACAGACTCCACCGGGCAAGTTTACCGCTCAGGTCTTTCATGCTCATGAGCCATTTGAGGCTGGAGTGGTCGGTAATTACGGTAAAATCCATGCCTACGCCTGAATTTTTGCACTGCCATCACAGCTGCCATGCACTCCTTCTCGGTCACACTGTAGTTTCTCTGGCTTTTGTTGAACTTTTGTGAGAAGAAGGATATTGGAACTTCTTCGTCCTCTGCGTTTTTTGAAACAGCACGGCGCCGATTCCCGCATCCGAAGCATCGCACTGGATGTAGAATTTTTTCGAAAAGTCAGGATGCAAAAGAACAGGTGCATAAGTTAACGTCTTCTTCAGATCTTCGAACGCTCTCAGTGCTTAATCAGTCATTTGGAACTTTTCATTCCTCTTCTTCAACAGACTGGAAATGTCTTTAATGAATTTCCGATACCACCCTGCTTAACCAAGCAACCGCCGAACCTGCCTTGGGGTTTTGGGAACTGGAAAATCCACTATTGCTTCCCCCTTAGCAGGGTCAGTTTTAAGCTGACCACCACCAACTATGAAGCCCAAATACTTCAGCTCTTTGAAGCAAAACTTGGATTTCTTAATGTTGATGGTGAGGTTAGCCCTGCGTAAGCAGTCGGCTAATTCGCTAACCAGGGCGATATGCGTCTCGAAATCCGGCGCCATGATTAACAAATCGTCAAGGTACACAAAGACACGATCCCTAAGTCGTGCAGGAATTACCTCGTCCATTAATTGGCACAATCTTTGAGCAGCATTACACAACCCAAAGGCATGACAGAATTGGTACAAGGGTCTTCCCGGTACCGCAAAGGCAGTCTTTTCCCTACTCTGCTTCTCCAGAGGTATTTGCCAGAATGCTTTTCTTTAGATCAATACTACTAATATAGTATGTATCCGGTAGTCGGCTGAGGAGCCCTTCGATATGAGGAAGAGGGTTCGCATTTTTCGTAGTTAGTGCGTTCACCTTGCGAGAATCGAGACAAAGTCTATTTTTTTCTGGTTTTCGCAAGAGAACCACTGGTGAGCACCAAGGGCTCTCACTCTCCTCAATAACGCCGAGGCTCAACATCCGATCTAACTCTTCATACAAAATGGCTTGTACCGCTGGCGAAAAAGGGTAATGACGCTGTTTCACAGGGAGTGCATCTCCTGTATCAATAACGTGCTCCATGAATGTCGTCTTTCCAAGACCATCCCGGTCAAAACACAGAAATCTCTGCCTGACTGCATCCAATCTGGCCTGATGATCAAGGTTCAGCTGATGAGCGTTCGAAAGATCTTCTTCATCAGTTAACGAGACTGAACTTATTACATTCGGTGCTAATTGGAACGCCTTCCAGAAATCTACACCGAGGTAGATTTCCTGATCGAGAGTCGGGACAAGGAAGAAAGTTAGCTCCTCTTCTCTATCGTTGTAGATTACTTTGACTTCTATTTTTCCTACTATCGATTAACTTTACCCATCAGCAGTCTTAACACCAGACCGGTTAGTTGTTACAGGGAGTTCTAGCTCTTTGACCAGAGGTAACCAGTTTTTGCCGAGGAGGCTCCGCTATCCAGTAACCCTAGAACTTCCTTATTTCCTAACTTAATTTTTGCGTACGGTCTCGGATCCGAAACTAAACCTACCACGGTGGAACAAATTCGTTTTCTTGTTTCTTTTCTTATTGTGAACCTAGATCTAGCCTTAAGAATTTTGTTCGATGGTAAGTAAATCGCGCTGTTGAATATTCGATTACGCGCCTCGTTGAACTTTGTAATTCGTACATGAAACGGTTTTATCTGAAATAGGTTTTGTTTTGTAGGTACTGTATTATTTATTTTTGCGTTTTCACTTCTTTTTAAAATTTTGATTTTCCGAATGCCCTCTCCCATAAGAAGGCTCTCTGATGATTTTGTTTCAGCCTCAACAACTGGGAATTTTTGAATAAACGGAGGTTCTAATTTTGGGTCGAACGCGAATCCCCCGGATCCTTCACGTTCAACGGTCGGTTTCTCGGGTTACATCGAGTGCAATGGGCTGTTTTTACACCTTCTAATCCGCACTTAAAACAAAACAGGTTTCGGACGTCTGGCTCACAGTCAAAATAAGTGTGACCCTGTGTTTTGCAGTTCAGCAAACCAATTTTGAGGGATCAGCGTATTTCCGTGGAGGAAGTTTTGCACGAGCCCCACCAAACTCATATGCTGCCAGTTGTTCATCAGCAGGCTGATACTGGTGCTGGTCTTCGTATTGCAGCTCGTAAGCTATGTATCTACTCGGTGGCTTCGTGGATTTTGGGAAGTCACGGTCTTTTTTCGGGAATCAACATCCTTGCAGGCGTTCCTCAGCTGATCCAAGGAGAACATCGGCATAGGATATACCAACTGCTCCAATCTGTAACTCAGGTTCTTTTTCAATATTTTTACCAGCTCCGCTTCCGGAATTGGTATTCTCAGCTGGGATTTGATTCTACTGACTGCAGCCAAGAAGTTATCAATGTCCTCCGAGGAACCTTGTTTGCGCTCCATTATCTCTCGCATAATGTCGTAATCTGACCGATTATTTTTAAATTGTCGCAACAGAGCTTCTCGCGGAGTGGACCAGTAGGGCCTGTAACTCGTTATTAGGAATTACCAGTACCACTCGTTTGCGTTTCCCTTCATCAACAGGTGAAAGTCGCGCAATATTACGGACCACGGACACCTGTGGTTGGCCTGTAGTGTCTCTATACGCAAAACGAAGTTTTCCACTGATAGGGTACTGGGTCTATTCGAAATGGAATCTAATATGTCCCTACACCCACCCAAGCTTCGCGAGATTGCCCCAGTTTGCCTAGGAGCGGAAGCACCACCTAAATTGGGCATTACAGTCTCGTTCATCGAACAGAAACTCGATCGTTGAGGCTACCTATCTTCTGCTCCCAACCCACTGAGATTGCTAAAGGAAGGAGGAGATACTGACTCGATGTTGCTGTAAGCCAGATTGTTATCGGCTGGAATAGCTGAACTAGCTGATAAATTGGAAGTGGATCGGATGTGCCTGTCAGATATGAGGGGAGAATGTATCAGCCTACGTCTTTTGGTAGTGTCTAAATTTTGACAAGCCGATCTTGTTAATCTGACATTTTCTTCAATTTCAAAGTCCCTAATCAGCCGGTTAATGTGGTCTTCTTCTTCTTTATTAGAATATGCCATCTTTAAATGTTTAACGAAGTGCAACAAACACAAGAACACAAAGAAAAATATAAGCTATTCGATAGAATTCAAACAATTAGCTTTTTCTTTCCTAAAAACGGTAAAGCAAACACAATAACGAACAATCTTATAAAACAAAATCTAACAGTGGTTTATGTGAAAACTCAAAGTAGATTTCCACAAAATAAATGCAGCGAATGCCAGTAAATCAACAAAAAAAAATCAATGAACTATATAAAGTACAAATAAATAAAAAAAGGTAGAACGGTATTCTGGAAAAAAAAATCAATAATTCGAAAAAAAAAGTAACGAAATTTATATACAAACTAGTAACGAAAAAAAAAATATTAAGAAACTCAATAACTGTTTCTTAGGAAAATATATTCAAAAAAAAAATATATCTATATATATAACGGAGATAATCTTATAACAAAAGTTTTTCCAACCAAAACAAACTATATTAGAAAACTTTGTATGAGTATCTTAAAAGAAAAGAAAACTAAAGAAACTTAGAAAAATTAGAAAATGAATTAATAATTTAACCAAAAGAATAAATAACAACAAAAACCTTTGAAAACGAATGTTAATGTTACGTTAAAAAAAAACATAACATTAAGTTACGAAAATTAAATGGCAATTTTTTTTCAGGAAATCAACTTATCTTCAAAAAAAAACAACGCTGCAAAAAAGAGTAATTTTTCTAAGTAGTATAGGTAATATAATAAGTAAATATCACTTTGTTTTTCAAGTCTTAATTAAACTGGTTTTCATTTAGAAAACTAGTAAATTTTTGGTAGAATCACCAATAAAACACGATTGAGGTAAGAGTATTAATTAAGATTAGATTAATAGTTTAATATAAATTCAACAAAATTAAATCCAATAGAAACAGCAAGAAAAAAGATAGTTTTTTCTCTGTAATGAAGTTTTTCTTTTTTTGCTTATAAAAACGTATTTCAAATTTTCGAACTTTTAAAGTGGTTTGGATTGTTTTGTATATACATACGCGGTGTTTCAGGTAGCGTCTTCGGTGGTTTCTTGACGATATGGTGTGACCTTACTCATGGCATCTTTATATAATAAGACAGACAGACGGACAAAAGTAAATCCCCTGAAGTAGTGAGGCAGAAAAAGAAATGTGAGTAGAAAAAAGTAGAAAGTAAACGTGCTTCCCCTCACGGTGCATCGATGTCCGACGGAGTCGTCCAACATGGTCACTGCGTCCAAATTGAAACCTAACAAGACTAGACAAAAGAGGAAAGAAATTGAAAACGTAGATAGAAAATTTGGGATAATGATTGTAGGGGTAACTAGACAGGAGAAAAGTGACTGTTGTCGTTGCAAATTTTCGGAATTCGTCGCGATTCGCTTAAGTTTGTCTAAGACTTTCTTAGTGAAGACTTACGAATCCAAAAACTTGCAACAATTCCAGTTGAAAAGAAGAGAAAAAGGAAAGAATTGCTCTCTTTAACCGCCGTTGCAACGAATTTTCAGGAATTCATAGCAATTCACCTAAGAACGTCCTAGACCTTCCTAGTGAAGACTTACGAACCCTAAAAACTCCCTGCAAGTTTGGCTAAAGATATCGAAAAACACACTTTAACCGCAGTCACTGTGAATTTCCAAAATCTCGTCGCGATACGTCTAGGTATGTCGATGACTTTCCTGACGCAGACCTACGAGTTTTGAAAATCCACAGTAAGTTTGGTTGGACTATAACGAAAACGAAAACTACAAAAATCTTAACTAAAAAGCTAAAACGTTGGGCGCCATTTGATTTGAGGCAAGAGGATGGGATGCGTTGGGAAGGATGGAAAAAGGAATAGGTAAGAACATAAAATAAAAGGAAGAGTTCGGAAAGGGAACGGAATGCTAAGTTCCGGGGGACGCGGCCTGCTTGCGGTTGCTCAGATTGAACTCGCCGGAATGGGTGATTTTGCCCCGAAACTTAACCTCGCCTGCAAACAAAACATAAATCAGGCCAGAGAAAGAACAGAAATCAAAAAGACTGCGGACGGACAATATCACCACTTCAAGGGCGCTGCAGATGACGTTGCAGCGGTGCCATAGCCATACCCACCCTAACATGAAATCCTTTGGCACTAATTGGATTTCCCCAATATTAAAAAAGATCGATGACCAGCTTCCGGTCACACCATCTTCACCGAATGGAAAAGTCTACCATCCACACCCCTGAAAAGTTGGTCTTTAAACATTATGTTCCGCTTAAAACGAAACAAGGAAACAACAAAGATTTCTATCATATAATACACAGTAAAAGTGACATACAAAAATATAAGAATACAAATAGAAACAAAATGGGAAAAATTGTGAATGCATTGAATTGTGTTGAACTTAAGGCAGAACTGAACAGACGAGGTCTTCCTACTGCTGGAACGAAAAATGACCTCATTATTTGTCTGCAGGAAGATTTAAGGCAACACGATGAAAATCCAGACACGTTTCTATTTGAAATTGAAATTTCGGAAGATCAAGTAACTACAAGCTTAGACTTAACCAATATGATGGCTCAGTTGCTCGCCCAGTTTGAAGACCAACGAAAGGAACAAAAGAATCTTCTAGAAGAACAACGAATTGAGCAGAAGAATGAACAAAAGAATCTTCTTGAGCGGTTAGAAGAACAGCGAAGTGAACAAAAGAATCTGCTCGAAAAACAAGAAAAGAATCTTCTCGAACGGTTCGACACATCCTCGAAGGTAAACTAGATTTATTCGAGAACAAGTTTATTGCCTTGACGAACGTATTGAAAAACAGTTTTCGTCAGTGGAAGCAAAATTCGAAAAGATCGAAGATAACATTGAAAGCATTACTAAAGAACTGGACAGAGTTCGAAATATAAAGGTTCGAGAAAAATCTGGCGACTGTCCAAAGAAAAAGGAAATGCATCCACCGACCTTTGATGGACAAACTTCTTGGTCAGTCTACAAGAAGCAGTTTGAGGCAGCCGCAACAACAAATGGCTGGGATGACGGAGACAAGTTTATTGCCCTGCCGCTTGCCCTTAGAGGTTCTGCTGCTGAATTATTGCAAACCATACCAGCAGACCAAAACGGCGACTTCAGTGCTCTTGTTCAGGCCATTGACAAACGCTTTGGTGATGGCCATATGCAAGAAGTCTTCCGCGTTCAACTCATTACCAGAGTCCAGAAAAGAGGAGAAAGTTTGCAACAACTCCAAGCGGACATTGAACGGCTGGCGCATCTAGCATACCCGACTGCAGGAGATGAAATTACCAACCAGTTAGTAACAGAGTCTTTTGTCCGTGCAGTGTCCGACCTCAATCTCCAGCGAGCAATTCGAACTGCTGGAAAACGCACACTTTCTGAAGCATTAGCCTTCGCGCTCACTATGGAAGCATCAGGGGCCTATTTCTCCGCTACTACATCAGCTACAATGTAGTAGTATAACAGTTGTATTACATCATTTCTGTTTCAAACATACATTGGTTTTTCAGGTGTAGTACATCAATGTAGCATTGGAGAATCGACTGGAAATATTGGAAAAATGTATGATTCTGTTTCACAGCTTTTGATACTACATTGTTGTAGTACATCTTACTGTAATTTTTTGTTACATTTTCACAATAAAAATATTTGCTGTGATTGCTGTAACAGAATAAAATTGCTACATTAAAAAGAAAATATACGAATGTAAGTATTTTTTTTTTTTGTATTTAAACATCAGAAATTCAAAAAATGTATGATTTATCTTTTGATTTTTTGTAAAAATGAAAATTGATTCGTTGTAAATACACTTTCGGCCTTCTTTCAATTCTTATGTTGAATTCAAAATCTTCGTCGAAAATATTTATATCGAAATCCATTTTTATTTTATTTATTTGTGTCTCTTCAAAGTTCAAATATCCCACTTCTAAAAAAAAAACAATTTAAATGGCCTTGTTCACGTTGCACTGAGATATGTTATCTCGAAAAATTCAACGTAAAATGTAATTTGAAGTCAGTTGTTGTCGACATTTCTCTTCAGACGTTCTAAATATATATTTTGCCTTCTTTGAACTCTTAAGGCAAGACCGCACTCAACTTTAGCGGAACTACACTTCACGACGCGGCAAATTATTATTATTTGTATAAAATTGTATGAACTATTTTGCACAAAACGGCAACTGAAGTTCCGCTTTAATGCAGTTCCGTCGAGTGCGGTCTAACCTTTATATTGAATTCGAAATCATCATCAAAAATATTAAAAATCTCAAAATCCATTATTTTTTATTATTAATTTTCTTTCGTTATTTTGACGTTCATGGATTTTGGGGTTACTTTGTGATAAAAAAAAGTTTTTTAATCACTTCATTTTCAAATATACTCGTAATCATTTTTATTCAAATCGTTTTTTGCTAACTTATGGTGGATTTACATTTTGTTTGCGTCTGCATAATGCACTCAAGTAGAGCAGGACAGATGCATACAAAAAATCCGAGTGAGTGAAAGAGAACCATTAAGAAGATGAACATGTTCGTCTTCATTTCTGCATTATGGAACTTTCCTATAATGCAGGAACGATGTTCTTCTGCATTTTGATCTTTTCTCTCTATCTAACAATTATACATTTTGTATTTGGCATCCATTTTTTTTGCAGAAACCAAATGCAGATACATGTAAATCCACCATTACAGACGAGAGACGAAACAACCGAAAAAACGAATGGTGTAGTCGGGGTCTAGGTCTACATCATCCAGCTACATCATACAACTCTTCCAGTTGTAGTTATGAAACAGAAAAATGTAGTTGATGTAGTTGTAGAACGTTGCTGTCAGATGTAGTTGATGTAGCTGCTGTAGTAGCGGAGAAATAGGCCCCAGAACAGGCTTCTTTAGGAATTCATCGGATAAGAGAACTGGAAGTTGAGGAATGTTCCTGCCAGAGAGCTGAATTCCAAAGAAGGCAGCGAGAAGGACCTGCTCGATGCTGGCATTGCAACAAAACTGGACATCTCCAGCGCCAGTGCAGATTGCCACCAAGGAGAGTCACCTGTCAACATTGTGGAAGCAAAAATAATACCCGCGAACAGGTAAGCAATAACATCAACGCTCCTGCTTACCCTGTTTACCAGCCGGGAAACGAGTAAGAACGAGAGAATAGCTGCAGATGTCGCAGGTCCGTTTCCGGAGACCAACAGTGGAAACCGATACATCCTTATAGTCATGGATTACTTCAGCAAGTGGCCTGAGGCATTTGCCATCCCAAACCAAGAAGCCAAAACAGTGGTTGATCAGATTGTATTCAATTGGGTGAGCAGGTTCGGTGTTCCTTTGGAATTGCATTCTGACCAAGGAAGGAACTTCGAATCTAACATCTTCCAGGAGGTTTGCTCTCTCCTTGGCATCAAGAAGACGAGGACAACACCGCTTTATCCACAATGTGACGGAATGGTCGAATGATTCAACAGGACGCTTAAGGAACATCTGTCCAAGGTTGTAGGTGACTACCAACGAGACTGGGATCGCCATATTCCATTGTTTTTGATTGCCTACCGAAGTGCGGTTCATAGTTCAACAGGACATACACCATCGGAGATCCTGTTCGGCACAACAATACGGCTGCCTAGTGAAGTAAAATTTGGATGCCGTACTATGGAACCGGAAAAGCCAGATGAATATGTGGATAACCTCAAAGAAAGACTCATTGACATTCATCAACGGACAAGGAAAACCATAAAAATAGCCAGTGATAGGATGAAAACACGGTACGACGCCCGTGCAACAACGATTGGATTCCAAGAAGGAGACCTGGTGTGGTTTTACAATCCCCATCGACAAAAAGGACTGTCACCAAAACTTCAACAAAACTGGGAAGGACCATACACCGTTGTGAAGCGAATCAATGATGTGGTTTACCGCATTCAGAGAGGGTTAAGAGGCAAGCTTAACGTAGTTCACTGTGACCGTTTACATCGCTATAACAGTGATGACGGGAGTAATGGATTTAATCGGGACGATCAATCCTAAGAGGGGGGCAATGTGGTGAATATACCCATTTATGCAAACAACGACATCTTTTATTCTTCTATAGCAGAATAAATTAGTAGCGCCATCTTTGAACAAAAGATTAACTAATGTTATTCAATACCAAAACCACACTAATATTATCCAATACCTAAACCACTGAAAACTGCTATATTTAACTGAACGAAAGCTTTTGAGAGCTTTTTGAGCTACTTGTGGAGACTTGTGGAGGGGAAGCGTATTCCAGCGAATTCCAGGACATTCCAGGACTTTAGAGAAGATTCTAGTAGCTTTTTCTCAGATATAAATACAGGGCCACCAGTCCGAAGACCTCAGTTTGATTTTGAAAGTGAACGAATAAACATCGGTGGAAGATAGTGAATTGTGGTTGTTATAATAAAAGTATTGGAAGTAAAGTACTTGAAGTGAAATAAAGGTGTTTTATTTTTGTAAAGTAATTGTTGTTCAGTTTAAGAAATAAGTTTTATTGGCGAACCCTTGGCAAAATAGTACACTATATTGAAACTCATCTTTACTATGTATGCGGATTACAAAAAAAAAAGAAAAACAACAACGCTGAAAGAAAAAGAGATACAAAGGTGACTGAAAGGTGTTTCCCAAGAGAACTAAACTGGTACCCTTTTTGATACCTACTCCAACTTAATTGGATTTTGTGGAAGTGAAATTCCCTACCTCAATAGAGCTCTGTGGAGGAGGACTAGAAATCTTAAAAGATGAGTTCGCGAACAAAAAAAAACTCTGGAAAAGCTATCTATATGTCACTTACAAAACAATGGTAGACTAAAAATTGATTATTTTACTTTAAGGAAAAAATATAATATAAAATTGAATAAAACTTCAACGCCTATCAAATGTAAACCAAACAGATACAAATAATAGTAATAAATAATGTAATTACACTTAAGCAGAAAAAAATAATATAACAAACATAACAGTGCAAACAAATATATTTTTTTTTCAATAGTGGGCACTTCGTTTTGGGAGTCCCACGAGGTGAATTTAACGGAAACGTTGCTTTCATGTTCAACTTAACTCGGTTGGCAAATTGGCGAAATCAATCCTGTTTTCTTTTATCATTATGTTCAGTTAATGTAACACTATATAACTTTTTGAAATGTACCTTAATTTCCCTTTTTGTTTTCAGATTTTTTTACCGACCTCACTCTGATGCACTTTTTTTGGGTGTTTCGCTTGATGGACCCACCCTAACATGAAATCCTTTGGCACTATTTGGATTTCCCCAATATTAAAAAAGATCGATGACCAGCTTCCGGTCACACCATCATCACCGACTGGAAAAGTCTTTCATCCACACCCCTGAAAAGTTGGTCTTGAAACATTATGTTCCGCTTAAAACGAAACCACAAAGATTTCTATCAAAAAAAGCGTTCATGGAAGTTTTATTATATTAAATGAAAACGTTACTGGTAAGTTTTGAAAAAGCATTCGAAAATGATGAACAAAGGAGAATGGGCAAAGTGGTCTACCCACTCAACAGTAATGTGTTGTATGTCGTTGAAAAGGTAATTTTACTGACTTCATTTCATTGTATGACCATTAAGCTCTAAACTATGGGGTTCGTGAGATATTCGGAATCAAAGCACCAAAAAAGACAATAATGCATTTCGTCATTGGTAGTGTGTCCTCATACCTACATTAATCTGTGATACATCGTTGAAAAGATAATTTTGTGTACTTTATTTTTGTATATAGCCGTGAAGACGTAGATCATAGGGTGCAAGAGATATGTGGGCATACAAATCGGCAAATATAACAACAATGCAATTCTTCATTTGGTACTGGTCTACCGACTCAACAGTAATGAGTCATACGTCGTTGTAAAGGTTATGGCATATGCTTCATTTCATTATGTGGCAGTTAAGCTCTAAACCATGGGGTTCGTAAGATATTCAGCTCTTAAGCACAAAAAACAGCAATAATGCAATTCTGCATTGGTAACTTATCAACCACGTCAACAACTATGAGTCATGTGTCGTTGAAAAGGCTGTTGCGTGTACTTCTTTTTATTATATGACCGTTACAGTGTAAATAATGGGATTCGAGAGATATGTGCCAACAACGCTGAAAAGTGCAGTAATGCAATTCCACACTGGTAGCTGGTCTTTCAACTCAACAGAAATCTCTCTTATATCTTTGAAAACGCTATTGCATGTACTTCATTTTGCAATATGCCGTTAAGCTGTAGACCGTGGGGTTCAAGAGGTATTTGGCCATCAAAATAGGTAAATATAACAAAAAATGCACATCTTCATTGGGTACTGGTCTACCAACTCAACAGTGATGAGTCATACGTCGTTGAAAAGCTTATAGCATCTGCTTCATTTCATTATATGGCAGTTAAGCTCGAATACAATCGCGTCATAGTAGAGCCAAGAAATACTACACATATATACTTATAAATAGAGGTAGGGAAGGACGAGAGGCTTTTAAACACTTTTATTGTTCATGCTTGACGGGGCGCCGAACTTTCGGTACATGTGCACATAATGTATCAATTTTGTGGTATATGTGCATAGCCCGCCATCAAAATGGGCTTACACCACCTGCGGACCGCCTTAGTAATGTTATACTGGACGAAAGTATGATATAAATGTAAAAAAAATTCAAATAAAATATTATAAGTGTGTTTTTTTTTTATTTATGTTTATATTTTGTATCCAAATACCTCTTAAACCCCACGGTCTACAGCTAAACGGCATATTGCAAAATGAAGTACATGCAATAGCGTTTTCAAAGATATAAGAGAGATTTCTGTTGAGTTGAAAGACCAGCTACCAGTGCGGAATTGCATTACTGCACTTTTCAGTGTTGTTGGCACATATCTCTCGAATCCCATTATTTACACTGTAACGGTCATATAATAAAAAGAAGTACACGCAACAGCCTTTTCAACGACACATGACTCATAGTTGTTGACGTGGTTGATAAGTTACCAATGCAGAATTGCATTATTGCTGTTTTTTGTGCTTAAGAGCCGAATATCTTACGAACCCCATGGTTTAGAGCTTAACTGCCATATAATGAAATAAAGCAGATGCTATAAGCTTTTCAACGACGTATGACTCATCACTGTTGAGTTGGTAGACCAGTACCCAATGAAGATGTGCATTTTTTGTTATATTTACCTATTTTGATGGCCAAATACCTCTTGAACCCCACGGTCTACAGCTTAACGGCATATTGCAAAATGAAGTACATGCAATAGCGTTTTCAAAGATATAAGAGAGATTTCTGTTGAGTTGAAAGACCAGCTACCAGTGTGGAATTGCATTACTGCACTTTTCAGCGTTGTTGGCACATATCTCTCGAATCCCATTATTTACACTGTAACGGTCATATAATAAAAAGAAGTACACGCAACAGCCTTTTCAACGACACATGACTCATAGTTGTTGACGTGGTTGATAAGTTACCAATGCAGAATTGCATTATTGCTGTTTTTTGTGCTTAAGAGCTGAATATCTTACGAACCCCATGGTTTAGAGCTTAACTGCCACATAATGAAATGAAGCATATGCCATAACCTTTACAACGACGTATGACTCATTACTGTTGAGTCGGTAGACCAGTACCAAATGAAGAATTGCATTGTTGTTATATTTGCCTATTTGTATGCCCACATATCTCTTGCACCCTATGATCTACGTCTTCACGGCTATATACAAAAATTAAGTACACAAAATTATCTTTTCAACGATGTATCACAGATTAATGTAGGTATGAGGACACACTACCAATGACGAAATGCATTATTGTCTTTTTCGGTGCTTTGATTCCGAATATCTCACGAACCCCATAGTTTAGAGCTTAATGGTCATACAATGAAATGAAGTAAGTAAAATTACCTTTTCAACGACATATAACACATTGCTGTTGAGTGGGTAGACCAGCTCCCATACATTTTTGCCCATTCTCCTTTATATTGAATTAAAAAATTACAAATCGTTACTATATTGAAACTCATCTTTTCTATGTATGCGGATTACAAAAAAAAAAAAAAAACAACAACGCTGAAAGAAAAAGAGATACAAAGGTGACTGAAAGGTGTTTCCCAAGAGAACTAAACTGGTACCCTTTTTGATACCTACTCCAACTAAATTGGATTTTGTGGAAGTGAAATTCCCTACCTCGATAGAGCTCTGTGGAGGAGGACTAGAAATCTCAAAAGATGTGTTCGCGAACAAAAAAAAACTCTGGAAAACCTACCTATGTGTCACTTACAAAACAATGGTAGACTAAAAATTGATTATTTTACTTTAAGGAAATAAAATAATATAAAATTGAATAAAACTTCAACGCCTATCAAATGTAAACCAAATTGATACAAATAATAGTAATAAATAATGTAATTACACTTAAGCAGAAAAAAATAATATAACAAACATAACAGTGCAAGCAAATATATTTTTTTTTTTAAATATTGGGCACTTCGTTTTGGGAGTCCCACGAGGTGAATTTAACGGAAACATTGCTTTCATGTCCAACTTAACTCGGTTGGCAAATTGGCGAAATCAATCCTCTTTTCTTTTATCATATGTTCAGTTAATGTAACACTATATAACTTTGAAATGTACCTTAATTTCCCTTTTTGTTTTCAGATTTTTTTACCGACCTCACTGTGATGCACTTTTTTTTTGGGTGTTTCGCTTGATGGAAACAGCTGTAGTTCCTGTACCTGGTAATCTGCTTCCAGTGGGCGAGATCGGGATTAAAATGATCCTCTTATCGCTCGTTTCAGAGTGCCGGTGGATAATGGCCGAACACTGGGTTATAGCACACTGGATATATAGCACAAACAGGTTCCGGAAATAGTTCCAAAAGGAAACGGTAGTCGCATCAAAAAGATAAGTTGTCACATCCAAAAAAGGTGGTCACAACCAAAAGAACTTGTGGCGGCCCCGTCCTTAATAGGCCTCCTAGAAACGCCAAATTGATAAAGGTGGTAATTGATGGGTAACCTAAAGACATGTCATTTTTGTAAACACTATTTTAATAGAAAAAAATACGTTGATTTCCCAAACTCACCCTATAGTGTATTCTTTTCTTGTATTGATTTGAACAAAAAAATGTGTTTTCATCTGTTCATATGGCTTTTAAAATAACGATCGCACAACCTCGTAATTTTATTTTAATCTAATTTTGAAAAAATGTGGAAAATGCTATATTATTTGAATGGAAAATTCGTAATAAAAATCGTAAAACAAATTTAAAAAAAGAAATATATCACCACGCACTTTATAGATAAAAAATGTTTTTTTTTTCTTTGAAGTGTCGAGTGGCCGGTGTATGTATATATCAGAGGAGCTTTTAAAAACGTTCGCTTTTGTTCGACCGTCGATGAAAATTTGCCGTATGAGTATATGGCATCAGGTTGACTAAACCATTTACGGTACGCTGATCAGCCCACCTTGGATCGGCTTTTCCTCCTCCTACAATATTCGGGTCATCCGATTCAATTCATATATTTGTGGATTTGTTTGTATTCTAGCAATTTAAATGTGTCAGTTCAAAAATTTAGAAATGACGCGCATCCTAGCAGCGACTTCCCTGTCGCGTCACATCAAAACATACCCTTAAAATTTCCCTGGTATTTTATTTTGCTCACACCCGAAACGCGATCGTCTGACATTTGGAAAAGGGGTAATAACATTGACATAGGAATATATGGACTGCTAGCCTGAAACTTCAAATGGTTCCATTAAAAAGCGCTAATGTAGGACAAGCGGAAAAGCGCTGTAACTTTTGAAAATTGAGTTTGCTGCTAGTATGACAAACTGAGAACGTTGAAGAAATGTATTTATTGTTTTTTTCTTTTGTATTTAACTTTTTTAGAAATCCGATAGCTTAGGAGAGGACGTATAAGATAAGATACAATGGACACAAAAAATGATGGTTAAAAGTGCTGAAAAGAGGTTGCTGATTACATTGAGGTAAGTAGGTACCAAATTTTCGTAAAAGAAAAATAAATAAAGAAAACAAATTATTTAAATGTAGATAGATAAGTATTACAATACAATATTAGACAATTCAGTATCATAATAAATAACCTTTATTAACTTAAAATTCAAGATTCAGCTTTGAGAATGAGGACAAAAATTAGCAGACAATTCTACAACCGAGAAAGAGAAATTCCCTGTGAATCCATTGAAAATAACAGCAACCTTAGGTTCGGATGATTCAACTCCACACGACATTATTTCCTTAGCTGATATTTCTGAAGAAAAGTTTAGAAACAAAACAACTACCGTAAATTCAACGACAGCAGGAGGCACATCTTCGTCTAAATATTCTAACGACACCCAAACTACTATTCAGCCAGATTTCATAAATTGTGAAGGTGTTCATCCCGAATTGCAAGACATCGACATTAATGACCTATGACCTATTCTACTCCTACATTCGCTCATAGGGCTTCTCCTGACATATTCGACGAATTATTCGAACCAGTTTCAGAGCATAAAGTTAAGGAAAAGTCCCCTTTGATATTGATAACTTCTGCGCCGGCACTAGTATCCCCGTGTATTGTTACAAAGAAATTACTTACATGGGGAGTGATTCGGCAAAACTATATGAAGTCTTCGCAGTCAGATCAGAGGAAGACATTCCCTGTAGTTGAAAAAAATGATGCACTAGCAAAATCAGATTCGAAACATGTGGCAGCAAGAGAAGATCATCCAAATGTAAGTGTCATAAAGCTGCCTACAAAAATTAGTTCAAAAAGACGAATTTTAAGTAGTGATACCGATAGTAGGACGACAAAGACTTCTCCAATACGAAAGAAACGAAAACCACAGATACAAATGAACCAGGAAGTACTTACTAACAAAATGGTTGATGATGACGAAGCAGAAAATGAATCGTCAATACCGATGGGTGTATTTACAATCTTTGAGGTACATAATATATGCATAATATCCAATCCAATAATATTCATTCTACTTATTTCTGATAGAAGCCCTTGCGGCCACATAAAGGGAGGTTTTAAGATTCCTGAGCACCGTCAGTATAATGATGCTTCGAAAATATTTTCCCAAAGGTTACCCCCAGACAATGGTTCATATCTTGTGGATTAAATTATTGTTGTAAGCGATGATGAATCAGATGTTGAGAAATCTATATGACCACTGGAACGGGCAAAAGAAGTTCAAAAAATTCAAAAGACGAGAGAAGCGTAAGGCAAAACAAAATGATGGTCAGGAAGATTTTTTAGAGCCTGCAAGAAAATATGTATTCTGCGAATTCATATAAAAGCTCTGACGATGCCGATGATTTCGTTTAGTTTTAGTGCAAGTGTATTCTTATATTTTGGTAATTTTATATTTAACTGGAATCTAATTTACTTTTGTCCTTGATAATAAATGTATTTTGCATATAATAATTTAAATAATAATTTTAACTTTAATTAAAAAGTACAATTGACCTCAACTCCAGAAATTATTGTGTTTCGCCCAAGGTATAACAGTGGGCTCTTCAGTCAGTCTGTTATACCCTACTAAGACACAAATTTTGGTCGATGTTTACCGACTCTTATAAAAATCACAGCAAAAAGATACTGTGAATTTTATTATTCTAGGGGAATTTGTTTAAATTCGTTTTTAATAATTTTAACTTTAAGGAATAGAAGGAAAGGATAGATTTTTGTGGCTCAAACAATTAGGGAATCTACACGACGAGAAAATTCTTAAAATGCACTTTAATCGATTACTTTTCGTTTGTTTCAATTGTAATGTAACTGTTTGTATTTTTTATTTGTTTGTTTGTTTTAAAACGATT
The DNA here is from genome assembly GCA_949320155.1 of Melangyna quadrimaculata. Classification (NCBI taxonomy): domain Eukaryota; kingdom Metazoa; phylum Arthropoda; class Insecta; order Diptera; family Syrphidae; genus Melangyna; species Melangyna quadrimaculata. The sequence continues at coordinate 125,717,916 of OX439484.1, forward strand.
AAAATATTCAAATTAAAAATGACTTAACTAAAACATATACAGGGTGTCCCGTAAGAAATGGATAAACCTGAAATGCCTAATAGTAGACTTTATGACCGTCCTGAAAACTTATAAAAAAAAAGTATAAACTTGAAAGAAGCTATGCATTACTCAAAACATTTAAAAAAATTATATATTAACAACATTTTTTAAAACAACTCCAACGATTTTAAAATTTTTGTCCATAGTTTCATAGCTGGTTTCAGAAATAAAATGGCATCTTCTTTGTTTAGTTCAAACATCCATAGCTTCGGAATTTAAGCAATTAAAAATATAATTTCATTTGTTTGTTTATTAGTATTTATTTTTGAAATTTTCCATAAGCCACTTAACGATATAAAACATTATCGAACCATTGATATATGTGCTATCAATGTCTATCTATATTAAAGTTGTTAACAAGAGCAAGTCATTTAATCAAGTTATTTAATACAAAATTAGGAAAGATATTTTTTCTTTAAGTTCGATACGGTACTCTCTAAATCAAGTGACGACGAAATAAAGAGGAGTATACTGGAAATGCATTACTACTGGTTAGTACAGAAGTTCCTTCTCAGCACCAGTTTTTCCGTAAACAATCAGGAGTGAACCAAACTACGTTTGGACATGATACTGGGCAAGATGTCGATTGAGTAAGTACCAAGGCCAGAAGGAATAGTGCCTAGAAATAAAAAACAAAAAAAAGATATCACTTTAACTGTGGGAAGAGGTGACATGATTCTTTCATACCTCATGAACTAATCTTTGTTTTCCATTGCATCATATCGCCAACAAGATAATTTGAATTTGAAAAGTTCTATATAAGAAATGCCAAATTGTTGCTCTTGCTGGTAGTTCTTCTTTTCGTTTTCCTCGTCAGCATTGTTGTCCTATAGTTAAAAGAATATAAATATTTAGTTCCTCAGGTTAATGTATGGTTTTATTATCTTGCTTAGTTTTTCTAGTCTTTCAGATTAAGTTAACAAAAATACATTAACACGTCGAAATATGTAATAATGTATGACGGGCGATTTTTCATATCTGATAGAAAGGTACTAGAAAAGCTAAAACAGGATGGATTTTTGAAATGGAAATACCGCTGTTGGCTTAGCTTGGAATCTAACTACATATGTATATATGTACATACATACATCAGCCCCGGATCTACGATTTTTTCGAACCGGGCAAAATCTAGACTTAGGTGCCCCTCTCATTTTGAGCCAAATTAAAAAAAAAAATAGGTACATGTATGTACATTATGTACGAGTACTTGGTTGTTTTTTTTTTCTTACCAAGAGAATACAAATTAAAATTTAATAAAATACATATTTGAGTTATTGCCTAGGAAAGAATTTCGAATTATTTTTTAAACTCATCTAGAACAGCTCCCGCACATACACTTTTTTTTAAGTTTTTTCTAAAATAACTAAAGATTTTGATAAAACTTTGTACCTGTCATATGTTAGTGATTATAACAAAACTAAGTTTAAGTGCTTTGGAAAAATGTAAGTACATCATGAAGTTTTTGATAAAACTGTTTTGGCTTTCACTTATATATTTCGCTTATGTTTATAGCGAAACGAATAAGAAGGAAATTCATTTTTAAGTGTACTGTTTTTACAATTTTCAAATAATGTAATTGTAATAATATACTTATAACTTATAAAAAGGATATAACCACATTAAAGCTTCGAATAATAAGAGCAAGTTTTTGCGATTAGGTAGATATACATAATTTGACATTTTCATTTTAGTCCCGTCGTAGCTTTTTTCTTATAATTGTCTTTTGCCTTGGCCCCGAATATTTTCTTAAATTTTGCAACCCTAAAAGCTGGGCAAAGGCCCCGGTTTGCCCCCCCCCCCCCCACATAGATCCAGGACATACATACATTCCGTCCAAAGCACTAGATAAGTAATAAGGAACGAAAAAAAGCACTTGTTTATTTAGAATTCAAAACATTTAGAAATACACAAAACACTTTGTTTATTTAAAACTATTAGTTCATTGATATTGTAGATTTTCGCATAGTTGTGTGTTTTCAAAAGAACTTTTCGGAAAGAAAAAAAAAAAAAAACAAATCTTAATCGATAAATTAAATTAATATATTATTAAATCTATATATGATAAACGTGGTTCTCAAACTTTGTCCAGCATTTTTCTCCGTAAATACTCAACGTGTATCGTCGGTAAGGTTTTGTCCCAAAGATGTGCACAAACCAAAATTGTGTGCGTATGTAACATTTAACGGTCAAAATGGTTAAAGGTAAAATTTTGGCTAATAGGCGATACTAGTTATAAGTTAATTGGAACCACCCAATTGGCCAGACGAAGAAAATGCAAGGGACGAATTTAGAAAATTCGAATTCAGGTCTTTATCAAAAGAAAATAGTATTTAAATAATTTTTTTATTTGAAATTTCGACCTCATAAAAACGAAGCTCTAATTTTCCATTATATGTAGCTAGTTCTGAAAGTTTTCACACACTTGTGCTGCCCTAGTCTTTGTTATTTTTTCATTGAACATAATTACAAGGAATGCTATTACACGTAGGGTTATGGACATGTACACCAGCAGCACGTGGCCGGTCCGGTCAAACCTATGAGAAACTTGTAGGTAGAAACTGGATGAAGGTTGCTTCAAAATAATATATTTTTATAACTTTTACATAACAAAGTTAAGAAACCCTGCCGTTTTGTCATGTTAAAATAAAAAAATTGAAATTGATTGCGTTTTGAGATCTGTTAATGACACCACATCACCTGGCCCGATACAACCTGTCCCCATTTATATGTACGAAAAGCTGGGTAGGTTATAAGTACATACAAAAAGGAAGATGGAAGCCAGTAAAAATAACTTGAACTTAATGTTCTGGAGCATCGCAGCTTATGGTCCTAATTACTTAATCACTCACAGTTCACAAATCAAATACTCAACTTTCTAGTTTTTGTTTATTTGTTCTGCACGATCGCAAAACAATTTAAATATTCAATTTAGAAAAATATTTTAACGAAACTGCCGTAAAATATATTTGGAAAAATAAAATTCAATGACTGAAATTAATTAAGAAAATGTCACTACTGTTTCTATGAACGTCAATAAAATATGCATGGGATTAAAAAAAGATGGCATAAGTTTCTATGACACAAAATGATGGTTCAGCCCGATGACAAGAGATGGCTTTGGGAAAAGATATTGTTTTGGTTCCGCTTGTCCTACAAAAGCGCTAATGTTGCTCGAACTGAATTCTTTGGGGTTTTTGTATGGAAATGTCATTCGGCTGGCTGGGGGCCGAGTTCCCATGGAAATGTGGTTGATACCGGTGGGACGCCTAACCCGTTATAGTGGTGAGCTACCCACGCTTACACAAGCCGGGCATTTGGACAGCTAGTTAAATATAAGTACCGTTGACTTACGGAAATTAGTTTTGTAGCGACCGCATGCCGTTAAAAAAACAGGTACTTTGTACAGTCACAGCTTTATCTATTCAACTAATTTATTTTTCTATTTCAGATAACTTTTGGGTCATCTTCGGTGGTTTCCCATCCGAACAAAATTCCAGTAATCAGAGAACTATTTTACTAATATTTATGACTTGGGTATTTTGTTTTAAGATACAAATACCATCAATATCTCCCATGAGTTGAAACTGAAGATTTTGAGTATGACGATAGATTTCAAATTTCCAAGGACGAATTAATTGAAATCTATGATCCTGAAATGTTCAAGGCAGAAGCCGAAGAAGACCAGCTTCATAACAACCTAAGGGAATTAACTCCGGAAAAGAATTAAACATAGGCAATATTGCCACTTGGCCCAATCTGCTCCCTTGAATCAACCTGAACTATGATTGTCTCATTTTTTTTTTTCAATGAAAGGTTTTGTATACATTCTCATGGTAAATAATTTTGACTCTTTCAATTATTTTCTTTCTAATCTCTAATTTATATAATTTCAGAAAAAAAATTATTTCCTTGAACAGCGGGTACAGACAACAAAGCTCAAAAATTTATTTAAATATCCATGAGGGGCGAACGCGAGCACCTGAACTGGAGCTAGGTGGTTTCGATAACAGTTAGATTGCCATCACTGACAAATGTTTTATTGGATAATTCTCAATCCTTATCATCATCAAGCTTCCCATGCCGTCGTTCCTCAAATCCTCGTGTCAATGTAAAGGTCATTGACCTTCTCAAACTGGTGAGTCGTTTTAATTTAGTTTTGATAAAAGGGTGGTGTATACAGGGTGTCCCATTAACAATGGTCCAAACTGAAATTGGTGATAGGCCAGGTGATGAGCTATCAGAATTTGGTAACTTTTCCATACCGAATCACAGCGGTTCTCGAGTAACGGCTATTTTTAGAAATTTGAAAAAAATCTAACTTTGAACCAGTATTTTGCTCACCCTGACCATAATTGATTTTTGTTTTTTACAAATTTTGCATTAAAAAATTCACTTATAGTTTTACTAACTTTACTGAGTAAAATATTTTTTATTGGCATCGCCATTTGCCTACAAATCATTAGTTAATATTGAACTTTGCCAAAATTAATTTTTGACCTCAATCTTCTGATGAGCCCCCTGAATAAAATTCGTACGGCTCAATACAGGTTTTATATTTCAAAAATTGCCTATTTTTCTGTAGTTTCAAAAAAGGTATTAAACTTGCCAAAGCTATGTTTAAATAGATAGTTATAACCGTTTGAACCCAATCAAACAGGTTAAAAATCAAACAAAAATAGAACATTTTTGTTCAAATATTTCGATCAAATTAGAATTTCACTTCAGATATAACTCCGAAAGAACTGCATTTTGGTGGAGATCTTCGTTTTGATGTCTTAAATAAATACCTTTAGTTTGGACAAGGACCTTCTATTTTCTGTGGTGAAAGCGTAAAAATCCAGTATTTTTGAAAAATTTTCGAAAACCATCAGGTTTTTTAAGAAGTGTCTTTGGAAAACTTGTAGCTTATAGCATTCTAAAAAAAACCATTAGGATACATTTTTCCGTTAGACCAATAAATTTTGAGACAAATGTGCGCAAATGCAACGGTGTGGAAAATACCACATCAAAGTATAAAAACACATTTTGTCCCCGTTTTCTCAAAATATCTTGCTCCAACGAAAAAAAGGAGTTAATATTTTTTCTGTAGAATTTAATAAGCTACATGTTTTCCAAAGACACTTTTTAAAAAACCTGATGGTTTTCGAAAAATTGTCAAATATACTGGATTTATACTCTTTCACCACAGAAAATTAAAAGTCCTTGTCAAAATTTAAGGTATTTATTTAAGAAATGCGTAAGACATCAAAACGAAGATCTCCACCAAAATTCAGCTCTTTCGGAGTTATATTTGAAGTGAAATTCTAATTTTATCGAAATATTTGAACAAAAATGTTTTATTTTTGTTTGATTTTTAACCTGTTTGATTGGGTTCAAACGCTTATAACTGTCTATTTAAACATAGCTTTGGCAAGTTTAATACCTTTCCTGAAACTACAGCAAAGTAGGCAATTTTTGAAATATAAAACCTGTATTCAGCCATACGAATTTTATTCAGGGGGCTCATCAGAAGATTGAGGTCAAAAATTAATTTTGGCAAAGTTCAATATTAACTAATGATTTGTAGGCAAATGGTGATGCCAATCAAAAACATTTTACTCAGTAAAGTTAGTGAAACTATAAGTGCATTTTTTTATTGCAAAATTTGTAAAAAATAAAAATCAATTATGGACAGGGTGAGCAAAAAACTGGTTTAAAGTTAGATTTTTTTCAAATTTCAAAAAATAGCTGTTACTCGACACCCGCTATGATTCGGTATAGAAAAGTTACCAAATTCTGAAAGGCTATGGCCTGGCCTTTCACCAGTTTTGGTTTGGACCATTGTTAATGGGACACCCTGTATATATATGTATATAAATAAATAAATAAATAGCCAATATGACAAACATTCACGAAGTAAATTATTTCGCACGTCGATTTAATTAAAGGGGGTATTATCACAGAGTTGAATTAGAGCTAAGATATCACAGATTTAGGCTTATAGCGATGAGTTATCCCAGAATTGAATAGGTTAAGCAGTAAAGCTTATGTAGTAATTTTAAGAACACAAATGCAATATATGAAAGAATAAATAAACTGAAAATAAATAACATCTTTGCGTTGACTAAACGATAAAGTGTGGTTCAGGTACATTGTGAAAGTCTATCATTGTCTAAGATTTTGCAGAGTAATTAACAGCTGTTATCAGGTACTGTGTGTAAATACAAGAAAAAAACAGCTTGAGGTTTAGCTCATGTTTTCTTGGGTCTGAAAGTGATGGTGATAATTGTTTTAGTGCTTCTTTCTTTGGATGTATGAGAACAAAAAAATATATTTTGTTTTGTGTATAAAAGGTTTATATGTGACATTGGAATGATTTATTTAATTTTCCCAGATACAATTGAGGATTTACAAAAATCAGGTACAATGTGGAATATGTGTCGGACTTCTTTCGGTAGTGCTATACATTTTTTTTCTCGGTTTTCGCCAGTCACCATTCGGGACGTGTTTACGAAGTTGTGTGTTTTTGAATACATTCTGAATCGGTTGTTAGAAATTTTGAGGAAGATAATTACGGGTTTTTAAGAACTTTAGAGGGAATTTCGATAAACATACGTTTTAAACTTAATATTTTAGGACTAGAAAGAGCGTTTTGTGAAAATTTATCGGTGGTTTCAGTTTTGAGTGATTACTTCTGTTGGTTTCGATTTTCGATTTTCTGGCCATTAAGATTTTTCTGTTCGTACATTGTGTTACCGATGCCTTTGACTATTTGGCATTTTTATAGCATGCGGTTGACTCTCTCCGACGCATTCGATTGAGGTGAATAGTTTGCAGTTCGCATATGGGTGATTCCGTATTTTTGTAGGAAGTTTTCAAACTCCTTCGCCAGAAATTGGTTGCCATTGTCCGAATGGATCAAGCGTGGAACACCAAACATATTAGAATTCGCGATTTTCAAGCCTTTAAGAAAGACAAATTTTGACATATGGTCTAATACAACAAAAACGTACGCATTCCCTGCTTTTGATCTGGGATAGGGACCCAAAAAGTCTATGTACAGTTTCTCGAATGGACGATCAGAACAATACGAGTTTACAATGGGGGACGAGATACTTGGCTTGAAGACTTACATTGTTTACAAATAGACAAGTTAGAGACATATTCGCGCACTTGCACCGTCATGTTTGGCCAGTGAAAATGTTGACGAATTCGAAATAATGTTTTAGCGACACCGCCGTTAGCTGCTTTAGGGGGATTGTGAGCTTTGGCTATTATTTCTTCGGTTCATCCCGATGGAACCCAAAGAAGCCAAGAATGCTCTAGCATTACTTCTTCTCCTAAACGTGCGTTTATATACAAAACCGTCTTCGACTTTCAGGTCCGGGAGTTCACCGGTATTTTTCTTTATTGTTTCGATCAAGCTGAGATATTATTCGGACTTGATTTCGTCGGAGTTCAAGTCAATTGGGGGTGCTTCTTGTTCTATGCCCAGAGAATCTATGTGTACCCGAGAAAGAGTGTCCGGAGCTACATTAAGGCTGCCTTTTCGGTGTTCTATGTCGAAGGCATACGATTGCAGCAACAGACTCCACCGGGCAAGTTTACCGCTCAGGTCTTTCATGCTCATGAGCCATGTGAGGCTGGAGTGATCGGTAATTACGGTAAAATCCAGGCTTTCGCCTGAATTTTTGCACTGCCATCACAGCTGCCATGCACTCCTTCTCGGTCACGCTGTAGTTTCTCTGGGTTTTGTTGAACTTTTGTGAGAAGAAGGATATTGGAACTTCTTCGTCCTCTGCGTTTTTTTGAAACAGCACGGATGTAGAATTTTTTCGAAAAGTCAGGATGCAAGAGAACCGGTGCCGTAGTTAACGTCTTCTTCAGATCCTCGAACGCTTTCAGTGCTTCATCAGTCGTTTGGAACTTTTCTTTATTCTTTTTCAACAGGTCCGTCAGAGGTGCAGTTACTCTGAAAAAGTCTTTAATGAATTTCCGATACCACCCTGCTAAACAAAGCAACCGCCGAACCTGCCTTGGGGTTTTGGGAACTGGAAAATCCACTATTGCCTCCCCCTTAGCAGGGTCAGTTTTAAGCTGACCACCACCAACTATGAAGCCCAAATAATTCAGCTGTTTGAAGCAAAACTTGGATTTCTTAATGTTGATGGTGAGGTTAGCCCTGCGTAAGCAGTCGGTTAATTCGCTTACCAGGGCGATATGCGTCTCGAAATCCGGCGCCATGATTAACAAATCGTCAAGGTACACAAAGACACGATCCCTAAGTCGTGCAGGAATTACCTTGTCCATTAATTGGCACAATCTTTGAGCAGCATTACACAACCCAAAGAGCATGACAGTGAATTGGTACAAGGGTCTTCCCGGTACCGCAAATGCAGTCTTTTCCCTACTCTGCTTCTCCAGAGGAATTTGCCAGAGTGCATCCTTTAGATCAATACTACTAATATAGTATGTATCACGTACTCAGCTGAGGAGCCCCTCGATATGAAAAGGAGGATTCGCATTTTTCGTAGTTAGTGCTTTCACCTTGCGAGAATCGAGACATAGTCTATTTTTCCTGGTTTTCGCAAGAGAACCACTGGTGAGCACCATTTGGGATTTGATTCTACTGACTGCAGCCAAGAACTCATCAATGTCCTCCGAGGAACCTTGTTTGGGCTCCATTATCTCCCGCATTATGTCGTTATGTGGCCGATTATTTTTAAATTGTCGCAACAGAGCTTCTCGCAGAGTGGGCCAGTCGGGCCTGTAACTCGTCCTTAGGAATTGCCAGTACCACTCGTTTGCGTTTCCCTTCATCAACAGGTGGAAGTCGCGCAATATTACGGACCACGGACACCTGTGGTTGACCTGTAGTGCCTCTATACACAAAACTGGGTTTTCCATCAAAAGGAATATTCCAGCGATCAATTCTGATTGGATCCTTAAATCCAGAATTCCACCAGTGCGGTGGGTAACAGACTTGATTCTCGTGAGAATCATAAATAATTGGATTCCTGGCAGGACCCAGATGAGCATCTTGGCGATAGTCTGGAGGGAATAACCCTTCTTGGCTTTGACGGAATATTTCTTGTGTTCTTCGTCACTTTTGAGGAGGTTGTGCCACATCATTCCTCCTTGGATCTGGCTGAGGAGGCTGCTGTGGGGGTGGATGGTTTGGCGGTGGAAAATTAAACACTGGAGCTGCTGGTTTCGGTACTTGCTCGGTGGTTGACGGAGACGGCCTTCCTAGGTTTAACTCCCTGAGGAATCCACCAAGCTGGTGTTGGAGTTCATCTTTCAGGGAGTTGGTAACCACTGTTTGTATAGTCTGCGTATATGATGCCAAAGTATCCACCATGGCTAAATTTATGTAAGCTTTTAAATCCTCCGGAAGTATGATTCTTTCCTTCCTTTTATTTCCCGGAGGTCTATTCGAAATGGAATCTAATATGCCCCTACACCCACCCAAGTTTCGCGAGATTGCCCCAGTTTGCCTAGGAGCGGAAGCATCGCCTAAATTGGACATTACAGTCTCGTTCATTGAACCGAAACTCGATCGTTGAGGCTGTCTATCTTCTGCTCCCAACCCACTGAGATTGCTAAAGGAAGGAGGAGAAACTAACTCGATGTTGCTGTAAGTCAGATTGTTATCGGCCGGAATAGCTGAACTAGCTGATAAGTTGGAAGTGGATCGGATGTGCCTGTCAGATATGAGGGGAGAATGCATCAGCCTACGTCTTTCGGTAGTTTCTAAATTTTGACAAGCCGATCTTGTTAATCTGACATTTTGTTCAATTTCAGAGTCCCTAATCAGCCGGTTAATGTGGTCTTCTTCTTCTTTATTAGAATATGCCATCTTTAAATGTTTAACGAAGTGCAAGAAACACAAGAAAACAAAAAAATATAAGCTATTCGATAAGGTGAGCTTCAAAGAATTAGCTTTATCTTTCCTAGAAACGGTAAAGCAAACACAATAACGAACAATCTTATAAAACAAAATCTAACAGTGGTTTATGTGAAAATTCGAAGTAGATTTCCACAAAATAAATGTAGCGAATGCCAATAAATCAAAAAAAAATCAATGAACTATATATATAAGTACAAATAAATAAAAAAAAAGGTAGAACGGTATTCTGGAAAAAAAATCAATAATTCGAAGAAAGTAACGAAATTTATATAACAACTAGTAACGAAAAAAAACAACTAAGAAACTCAATAACTGTTTCTTAGGAAAATATATTAAAAAAAAAAAAATATATCTATATATATAACCAAGATAATCTTATAACAAAAGTTTTTCCAAAACAAACTATTTTAGAAAACTTTGATGAGTATCTTAAAAGTTTATATCCTCTAAAATTGTAGTATTTTTTTCTTCAAAAGAAAACTGAATTATATAAGAAAAATAAGAAAATTAATTAATGATTTAACCAAAAGAATAAATAACAACAAAAACCTTTGAATACGAATGGTAATGTTACGTTAAAAAAAAAAAACATTAAGTTACGAAAATTAAAGGGCGATTTTTTTTTCTTCAGGAAATCAACTTATCTTCATAAAAAAACAACGCTGCAAAGTAGCGTAATTTTTCTGAGTAGTATAGGTAATATAATAAGTAAATATCACTTTGTTTTTCAAGTCTAAATTAAACTAGAAAACTAGTAAATTTTTGGTAGAATCACCAAAAAAACACGATTGAGGTAAGAGTTTTAATTAAGATTAGATTATGAGTAGGAATAGTTTAATATAAATTCAAAAAAATTAAATCCAATAAAAAAAAAAAGTTTTAGAAAACAGCAAGAAAAAAGATAGTTTTTTGTCTGTAATGAAGTTTTTCTTTTTTTGCTTATAAAAACGTATTTCAAAGTTTTGAACTTTTAAAGTGGTTTGGATTGTTTTGTATATACATACGGGGTGTTTCAGGTAGCGTCTTCGGTGGCTTCTTGACGACACGGTGTGACCTTACTAATGGCATCTTTATATAATAAGACAGACAGACGGACAAAAGTAAATCCCCTGAAGTAGTGAAGCAGAAAAAGGACTGTGAGTAGAAAAAAGTAGAAAGTAAACGTGCTTCCCCTCACCGTTCCCGCAGTCCTTGTCCGTCTCTTAGGACTTTGCTAGAAGACTTGAAACGGTGAGGAAAACGAAACACAAAAAAAACTTAAGACAAATTGAAAGAAAAAGGTTGGAACGGTGCATCGATGTCCGACGGAATCGTCAAACATGGTCACTGCGGCCAAATTGAAACCTAACAAGACTAGACAAAAGAGGAATGAAATTGAAAACGTAGATAGAAAAGTTGAAATTTGGGATAATGATTGTAGGGGTAACTAGACAGGAGAAAAGTGACTGTTGTCGTTGCAAATTTTCGGAATTCGTCGCGATTCGCTTAAGTTTGTCTAAGACTTTCTTAGTAAAGACTCACAAATCCAAAAACTTGCAACAATTCCAGTTGAAAAGAAGAGAAAAAGGAAAGAATTGCTCTCTTTAACCGCCGTTGCAACGAATTTTCAGGAATTCGTCACAATTCACCTAAGTACGTCTTAGACCTTCCTAGTGAAGACTTACGAACCCTAAAAATTCCCTGCAAGTTTGGCTAAAGATATCGAAAAACACACTTTAACCGCAGTCACTGTGAATTTCAAAAATCTCGTTTCTGACGCAGACCTACGAGTTTTGAAAATCCACAGTAAGTTTGGTTGGACTATAATGAAAACGAAAACTACAAACATCTTAACTAAAAAGCTAAAACGTTGGGCGCCATTTGATTTGAGGCAAGAGGATGGGATGCGTTGGGAAGGATGGAAAAAGGAATAGGTAAGAACATAAAAAAAAGGAAGAGTTCGGAGTGGGAACGGAATGCTAAGTTCCGGGGGACGCTGCTTGCGGTTGCTCAGCTTGAACTCGCCGGAACGGGGGGATCTTGCCCCCGAAACTTTACCTCGCCTGCAAACAAAACATAAATCAGGCCAGAGAAAGAACAGAAATCAAAAAGACTGCGGACGGACAATATCACCACTTCAAGGGCGCTGCAAATGACGTTGCAGCGGTGCCATACCCACCCTTCCATGAAATCCTTTGGCACTATTTGGATTTCCCCAATACGAAAAAAGATCGATGACCAGCTTCCGGTCACACCATCTTCAGCGACTGGAAAAGTCTACCATCCACACCCCTGAAAAGTTATGTTCCGCTTAACCCTAGAAAGATAACCTACGTCGAATCGACGTAACAATTACATGTAATTCTTATGGGACATGCAATAGGGTTATCTTTCTAGGGTTAAAACCAAACAAGGAAACAACAAAGATTTCTATCAAAAAAAGCGTTCATGGAAGTTTTATTATATTAAATGAAAACGTTACTGGTAATTTTTGAAAAAGCATTCGAAAATGATAAAAAAATGTATATTGAATTAAAAAATTACAAATCGTTACTATATTGAAACTAATCTTTACTATGTTTTTATAGATACGTGGATTACAAAAAAAAAAAAAGAAAAACAACAACGCTAAAAGAAAAAGAGATACAAAGGTGACTGAAAGGTGTTTCCCAAGGGAACTAAAATGGTACGCATTTTGATACCTACTCTAACTAAATTGGATTTTGTGGAAGCGAAATTCCCTACCTCGATAGAGCTCTGTGGAGGAGGACTAGAAATCTCAAAAGATGTGTTCGCGAACAAAAAAAAACTCTGGAAAACCTACCTATGTGTCACTTACAAAACAATGGTAGACTAAAAATTGATTATTTTACTTTAAGGAAAAAAAATAATATAAAATTGAATAAAACTTCAACGTCTATCAAATGTAAACCAAATAGATACAAATAATAGTAATAAATAATGTAATTACACTTAAGCAGAAAAAAATAATATAACAAACATAACAGTGCAAATAAATATATTTTTTTTCAATAGTGGGCACTTCGTTTTGGGAGTCCCACGAGGTGAATTTAACGGAAACGTTGCTTTCATGTCCAACTTAACTCGGTTGGCCAATTGGCGAAATCAATCCTGTTTTCTTTTATCATATGTTCAGTTAATGTAACACTATATAACTTTGAAATGTACCTTAATTTCCCTTTTTGTTTTCAGATTTTTTTACCGACCTCACTGTGATGCACTTTTTTTTTGGGTGTTTCGCTTGATGGAAACAGCTGTAGTTCCTGTACCTGGTAATCTGCTTCCAGTGGGCGAGATCGGGATTAAAATGATCCTCTTATCGCTCGTTTCAGAGTGCCGGTGGATAATGGCCGAAAACTGGGTTATAGCACACTGGATATATAGCACAAACAGGTTCCGGAAATAGTTCCAAAAGGAAACGGTAGTCGCATCAAAAAGATAAATGGTCACATCCTAAAAAGGTGGTCACAACCAAAAGAACTTGTGGCGGCCCCGTCCTTAACAGCCCTCCGGGAACCGCCAAATTAATAAAGGTGATAATTGTGGGATACCCCAAGACATGTCATTTTTGTAAACACTATTTCAATAAAAAAAACGTTGGTTTATGAAACTCACCCTATAGTGTATTCTTTTCTTGTAATGATTTAAACAAAAAAATGTTTTTTTCATATGTTCATAAGAATTTTAAAATGACGATCGCACAACCTCGTAATTAGTACTTTAATCTCATTTTGAAAATGTAAAAATGCTATGGAAATTTGTAATAAAAACCGTAAAAAAAATTAAAAAAAGAAATGTATCACCACGCACTTTATAGATAACAAATGTGTTTTTTTTTTCTTCTTTTTTTTGTTTGAAGTGTCGAGTGGCCGGTGTATGTATATATCGGAGGAGCTTTTAAAAACGTTCGCTCTTGTTCGACCGTCGATGAAAATTTGACGTATGAGTATAGGGCATCAGGTTGACTAAACCATTTACGGTACGCTGATCAGCCCACCTTGGATCGGCTATTCCTCCTCCTACAATATTCGGGTCATCAGATCCAATTCATATATTTGTGGATTTGTTTGTATTCTAGCAATTTAAATGTGTTAGTTCAAAAATGTTTCTTCCTCCTTCCTTTGACATTTCGGATGGGCTCCTTTGGTTTCTAGATTGACTACTAGGTGGCGCTGAAGCCGCAACCAACATTTAGGGTTTGGTTCACACTATGGACTATTTCCCACAAACGTCGTCCCTAATGCCGTGCTGAACGGGTCCGTCGAATAACTAAGGTTTTGGGCGTCCACAACAAAACTCGTGCTTTTCTTGGATATACTCCAATTAAAGCATGCAGACAGAGGTCGCCCGAGCTGCATTCCTGCTGGTTCAGTTCCAGTGAAAACCGGTCTTAATTTTCTATTCCTTCTACCTGAAGGCTTTGCTCTTCCTATTTGTCAAAGTTTCACTATGGGTATTCATAAAATTAGAAATAACGCGCGTCCTAGCAGCTTCCCTGTCGCGTCACATCAAAACATACCCTTAAAATTTCCCAAAAATTTCCCTCAAATTTTATTTTGCTCACACCCGGAACGCGATCATCTGACATTTGGAAAAGGGGTAATAATTTTTCCTTCTATTTCATTCCCATCTCGCATTCATTAATTTTTCTCCTCGAGCCGTTGTCGCCTGCCCCAAAGATGTCTGCCTCAAAAAAAATTCTGGTAAGTAATTTAATTTGGATATTTTTTGTTTCTTTTAGTTTCTTTATATTGATTGTCCTGCTATGTTTTCTTTTTTATTTTCCAGGCAACCTACAGACGTAGACGAAAAACTACTGGAGTACCTTGCAAGTGTCCACTGTATTTTTTTTTTTCAGGGACAGTCGTTGGTGTCACTTTTTCCTCGACCTCTTGGGGTACACCAGTATAATCTAAATTTTTATTGATACTCCTTAGAGTGACTAATTTTAACTTGAAGCTGGAGAAAGAACATAATCGAATTTAATTCGTTTCGAAATGGTACAGTCGGAACGAAACTCAGGCATTTCTCGAAGCTGCCGAAGATCAAGGGGGCCGAGTTCCGATGGAAATGTGGTTGATACCGGTGGGACGCCTAACCCGTTATAGTGGTGAGCTACCCACGCTTACACAAGCTGGGCATTTGGACAGCTGGTTAAATATAGGTACCGTTGACTTACGGAAATTAGTTTTGTAGCGACCGCATGCCGTTAAAAAATAGGTACTTTGTACAGTCACAGCTTTATCTATTCAACTAATTTATTTTTCTATTTCAGATAACTTTTGGGTCATCTTCGGTGGTTTCCCATCCGGACGAAATTCCAGTAATCAGAGAAATATTTTATTAATATTTATGACTTGGGTATTTTGTTTTAAGATACAAATACCATGAGTATCTCCCATGAGTTGAAACTGAAGATTTTGAGTATGACGATAGATTTCAAATTTCCAAGGACGAATCAGTAGCTGCATGTGCTAGTTGCTCGCTTATCGTTAAGGAATCTATGATCCTGAAATATTCAAGGCAGAAGCCGAAGAAGACCAGCTTTATAACAACCTAAGGGAATTGACTCCGGAAAAGAATTAAACAAAGGCAATACAGTTAGTGAAGAGGACTATTATCGCCACTTGGCCCAATCTGCTCCCTTGAATCAACCCGAACTGTGATTGTCTCATTTTTTTTTTTCAATGAAAGGTTTTGTATACATTTTCATGGTAACTAATTTTGACTCTTTTAATTATTTTCTTTCTAATCTCTAATTTATATAATTTCAGAAAAAACCTATTTCTTTGAACAGCGGGTACAGACAACAAAGCTCATCTGACAAATGTTTTATTGGATAATTCTCAATCCTTATCATCATCAAGCTTCCCATGCCGTCGTTCCTCAAATCCTCGTGCCAATGTAAAGGTCATTGACCTTCTCAAACTGGTGAGTCGTTTTAATTTAGTTTTGATAAAAGGGTGGTGTATATATATATGTATATAAATAAATAAATAAATAGCCAATATGACAAACATTGACGAAGTAAATTATTTCGCACGTCGATTTAATTAAAGAGGGGTATTATCACAGAGTTGAAATTGAGCTAAGATATCACAGATTGAGGCTTATAGCGATGAGTTATCACAGAATTGAATAGGTTAAGTAGTAAAGCTAATGTAGTAATTTTAAGAACACAAATGCAATATATGAAAGAATAAATAAACTGAAAATAAATAACATCTTTGCGTTGACTAAAGGATAAAGTGTGGTTCAGGTACATTGAAGTCTATCATTGTCTAAGATTTTGCAGAGTAATTTACAGCTGTTATCAGGTACTGTGTGTGCATACAAGAAAAAAACAGCTTGAGGTTTAGCTCATGTTTTCTTGGGTCTGAAAGTGATGGTGATAATTGTTTTAGTGCTTCTTTCTTTGGATGTATGAGAACAAAAAAATATATTTTGTTTTGTTTTGTGTATAAAAGGTATATATGTGACATTGGAATGATTTATTTAATTTTCTCAGATACAATTGATGATTTACAAAAATCAGGTACAATGTGGAATATGTGTCGGGCTTCTTTCGGTAGTGCTATACATTTTTTTTCTCGGTTTTCGCCAGTCACCATTCGGGACGTGTTTACGAAGTTGTGTGTTTTTGAATACATTCTGAATCGGTTGTTACAAATTTTGAGGAAGATAATTACGGGTTTTTAAGAACTTTAAAGGGAATCCACTGTGAGTGGACGTGTGCGGGAGTGGTGATTTACATAATTTAATATCCCCAGTTCTTAATAATTGTCTACACTAATCATTACAATAGTCCCATATAAGAAACAAAAAAAAAAGTGCAAGTGCCACAGTACTAGTGCAAAACAACAACAAAAAGTGCACCTTCAAGTAGCGCCGCGTGAAACAAAACAAAAATCAATAGCCTATATTCCATAAAAAAAAATACCCAAATCAAAGTTCAAGTGCCAGTGCCAGTGCATAAAAGAAACAACAAAAAGTGCACCCATGCATCAAAGAAGATGATGTTCAACTACAACAATCCATAACACAGCGGTAAATTCCTATCTCTCCTTCCCACATCACTCACAGTGCTTTGGTTTAGTCATTATATGCAGTGTGTGTATGTATCATACCATACAATGCTTATAATTGATTGAGCCAAAGCATATCAGATAAATTGTTGTTATTGATTTTGGGTATCCAGGGGCGGATCAGTGCATTTGCTATTTAGGCATAACACTAGTATTATTTGTACTGGGAAGTTTTTTGGGGCCCAAAATTGATAACAGCATAGTTAACTGTCTGATTTGGTTTCTTGTGTCTGTTTTTTCGTAATGGAGGGTGAATTTAAGGTTTACTACAGCAACATTCGGGGACTTAAGCAGAATTTTTGTGCTGCATATGTCCATACTGCGAAAAACAGGCCAGCTGTCTTGGCACTTAGTGAAACGCAGGTAGGGGAAAATACCGATCACTCGGAATTCAGCCTACATGGTTATAGCTTAGTGCCTTTATTTTTTTCTCATCATGGTCTCGCCGTGTATGTTCGAAACGATGTTGCTTATCAGCTTCAACCACAATATGGTTCTTGTTTGAATACAAACTTTAATTTCATGTGGTTTAAATTCACCATCCATAAGCGCATCATCCATACTTGTTTTGGTTATCGTAGTCCTAGTAGTCGATGCACTATCTAGTAGTCGATGCACTATCTGACTCCATCCAGAGAATTATTTCCCATTTTCCGCACAGTGAAATCGTTGTTACGGGCGATTTCAATGTACATAATTCTTTGTGGCTACGCTATTCGGGTCAGACAACACCCGAAGGAAGGTACGCCGAGATTTTTGCTGAGTTAAACAACTTAACTCATTTTGTTGACGAGCCTACTCGGATTCCTGACGTTGCAGGTCAATCCGCTAACACTCTAGACTTGTTCCTTACCTCTGACCCTGATAAATACACTATTAGTATATTATCGCCTCTAGGCACATCAGACCATTGTGTCACATCTGCAAATTTCTCATGCCAACAAAATCCAGTTAGAGAAAAAACTCCCAAGAGAACCGTTTGGCAATATGAGAAAGCCAACTGTGACGGTCTCAATGATTTTTCCAGGAGCTTTAACTGGTCACTATGCTTCCTCGATAGTAACGAAGATGCCAGTACAGATATGATCACAAACTTAATTCATTGTGGAATGAGAAATTTTATCCCGAATAGGGTAAAATCTATCAAACCCAAAGAAAACTCATGGTTTGATTCGAGCTGTAAAGAGGTTATCAGGATCAGAGAAGTAAGCTTCCGTTGTTATAAAGCCAACCCTACTGAGGAAATCCGGAAAAAGTTTCAACAAGCTAGAAAGAACTATAACGTTCATATTCGACGAACCAAATTTTTACATGATCAAAAGTTACGGCAAAAAATACTACAATGTCCCAAAGGTAGTAACATTTTTTGGTCATTTGTAAAAAACATACGAAACACCACATCGTCCTCGGTTCCAACGCTCGTCTTCAATGATACTCCTTTTGTCAGCTCGCAAGATAAAGCCAATTTGCTTGCAGCACAGTTTGCTGTTAATTCGACGCTGCCAGAAAGTGTTATGACTCCTCCTGTACTTGAGAGCGTAAATGATTTTATGGGTCGAATCTTCTTTCGCACTCGTGCAGTTGCTAGAGTCCTAAAAAATCTTGATATACATAAATCCGCTGGCCCGGATAGTATCCCTCCCATTGTTCTGAAGAGGTGTTCTTCAACGCTGGCAATACCACTGCGTAAGCTTTTCCATCTGTCCTACTCTACTGGTCTCTTTCCGAGTGGATGGAAAACAGCATTTGTCAAGCCTGTCCCTAAAAAAGGCGTGTCTTCTTTCCCTCCAACTATCGACCAATTGCGCTTACGTCCCTTCTTTCCAAGGTCATGGAAACGCTGATTAATTTTCAGCTAAAGAAATATTTCGAAGAACGAAAGCTTCTTAATGACCGGCAGTACGGCTTTCGTAGCAATAGGTCCACTGGTGGTATATCTCACCGAACAGTGGCACAAATCTTTACATCGTTTTGGAGAAAGTAAGATTATTGCGCTTGATAATTCAAAAGCATTTGATAGAGTTTGGCATCAAGCTCTCTTATCGATGAATCTCTTCTTCGTTGGATTAGAAATTACCTTTCGGACCGCTCAATACAAGTTGTATTGGACGGTTTCAAATCTGAAATCCACAAAATAAATGCTGGTGCACCCCAGGGCTCCGTTTTGTCTCCGACCCTCTTCCTAATATTCATAAACGATCTCTTATCTGAAACTTCTAATCCATTAAACTGTTTTTCTGATGACAGTACCCTCAGCTTTTCATATTCGTTTCTTGATTCACATCCATGTCCTTCGGATGTGGAACTTGAACGGCAGCGTATGATAAGCTCATTAAATTCTAATCTTGACAGTATTATCCACTGGGGAATAAAAAACCGTGTAGAATTTAATGCTTCTAAAACTCAATGCTGTCTCCTGTCGTTAAAGCGGAACCCGCCCCCAATGCTGCTATCCATGAGCGGCAATTGCATAGAGGAAACTGAACAGCTTTCAGTCCTCGGTATGTGTGTCACAGACCACCTTTTGTGGAATGACCACATATTTGACATAGCCAAAAATGCTGCTAGGTGTTTAGGTTTTCTCCGTCGATGCAAGAAATTTTTCTCCCCCTCCGATCTGGCTGTGATCTACAAAGCCTTTATTCGTCCAAAACTTGAGTAGAACTCCCACTTGAGTCTATTGGATAGAATTCAAAAGAGAGCTCTTTAAATGATAGGTGAAAGAACTATAACGGAAACGATTACATCTCTGGAGCACCGTCGAAATGTTTCATGCCTTTCGTTATTTTACCGTTATTTTAACAAACATTGCTCTAGTGAAATAGCCAGTTGCATTCCTCCCCTTAAACAATTCAACCGTAATACTCGCGCTTCTGGGAATGCCCATCAGTTTACCCTTGAGCCCAACTTCGGACGTACAGTTAAGTACAGAGATTCTTTCTTTAGTCGCACTACACGAATGTGGAATGCTCTACCCAGCTCTATCTTCCCCTCCAATTGTGATCTACAGACATTCAAAACCAATGTACATCGGTTTCTCCTTTCAAATCCCCTCCAACCTACCTAATCGCTCGTGCTGTGCTTATCACTTTAAGGGTATTCATAACCCCTTTAGCGCGCGCCAAATATAAAAAAAAAAAAAAAATTCGATGTTCGAAAGAGCGTTTTGTGAAAATTTATCGGTGGTTTCAGTTTTGAGTGATTACTTCTGTTGGTTTCGATTTTCGATTTTTTGGCCAATAAGATTTTCCTGTTCGTACATTGTGTTACCGATGGGTTTGACTATTTGGCATTTTTATAGCGTGCGGTTGACTCTCTCCGACGCGTTCGATTGAGGTGAATATTTTGCAGTTCGCATATGGGTGATTCCGTATTTTTGTAGGAAGTTTTGAAACTCCTTCGTCAGAAATTGTTTGCCATTGTCCGAATGGATCAAGCGTGGAACACCAAACATATTAGTATTCACATTTTTCAAGCCTTTAAGAAAGACAAATTTTGACATATGGTCTAATACAACAAAAACGTACGCATTCCCTGCTTTTGATCTGGGATAGGGACCCAAAAAGTCTATGTACAGTTTCTCGAATGGACGATCAAAACAATACGAGTTTACAATGGGGGGACGAGATACTTGGCTTGAAGACTTACATTGTTTACAAATAGACAAGATAGAGACATATTCGCGCACTTGCACCGTCATGTTTGTCCAGTTAAAATGTTGACGAATTCGAAATAAGGTTTTAGCGACACCGCCGTTAGCTGCTTTAGGGGGATTGTGAGCTTTGGCTATTATTTCTTCGGTTAATCCCGATGGAACCCAAAGAAGCCAAGAATGCTCTAGCATTACTTCTTCTCCTATTCTCCTAAACGC
The DNA here is from genome assembly GCA_949320155.1 of Melangyna quadrimaculata. Lineage (NCBI taxonomy): Eukaryota > Metazoa > Arthropoda > Insecta > Diptera > Syrphidae > Melangyna > Melangyna quadrimaculata. Next base: position 125,738,842 of record OX439484.1, read on the forward strand.
GCGTTTATATACAAAACCGTCTTCGACTTTTTGGTCCGGGAGTTCACCGGTATTTTTCTTTACTGTTTCGATCAAGCTGAGATATTATTCGGACTTGATTTCGACGGAGTACAAGTCAATTGGGGGTGCTACTTGTTCTATGCCCAGAGAATCTATGTGTACCCGATAAAGAGTGTCCGGAGCTACGTTAAGGCTGCCTTTTCGGTGTTCTATGTCGAAGGCATACGATTGCAGCAACAGACTCCACCGGGCAAGTTTACCACTCAGGTCTTTCATGCTCATGAGCCATTTGAGGCTGGAGTGGTCGGTAATTACGGTAAAATCCATGCCTTCGCCTGAATTTTTGCACTGTCATCACAGCTGCCATGCACTCCTTCTCGGTCACACTGTAGTTTCTCTGGCTTTAGTTGAACTTTTGTGAGAAGAAGGATATTTGAACTTCTTCGTCCTCTGCGTTTTTTGAAACAGCACGGCGCCGATTCCCGCATCCGAAGCATCGCACTGGATGTAGAATTTTTTCGAAAAGTCAGGATGCAAAAGAACAGGTGCCGTAGTTAACGTCTTCTTCAGATCCTCGAACGCTCTCAGTGCTTAATCAGTCATTTGGAACTTTTCATTCCTCTTTTTCAACAGACTGGAAATGTCTTTAATGAATTTCCGATACCACCCTGCTTAACCAAGCAACCGCCGAACCTGCCTTGGGGTTTTGGGAACTGGAAAATCCACTATTGCCTCCCCCTTAGCAGGGTCAGTTTTTAGCTGACCACCACCAACTATGAAGCCCAAATACTTCAGCTCTTTGAAGCAAAACTTGGATTTCTTAATGTTGATGGTGAGGTTAGCCCCGCGTAAGCAGTCGGCTAATTCGCTTACCAGGGCGCCATGATTAACAAATCGTCAAGGTACACAAAGACACGATCCCTAAGTCGTGTAGGAATTACCTCGTCCATTAATTGGCACAATCTTTTAGCAGCATTACACAACCCAAAGGCATGACAGTGAATTGGTACAAGGGTCTTCCCGGTACCGCAAAGGCAGTCTTTTCCCTACTCTGCTTCTCCAGAGGTATTTGCCAGAATGCTTTTCTTTAGATCAATACTACTAATATAGTATGTATCCGGTAGTCGGCTGAGGAGCCCTTCGATATGAGGAAGAGGGTTCGCATTTTTCGTAGTTAGTGCGTTCACCTTGCGAGAATCGAGACAAAGTCTATTTTTTTCTGGTTTTCGCAAGAGAACCACTGGTGAGCACCAAGGGCTCTCACTCTCCTCAATAACGCCGAGGCTCAACATCCGATCTAACTCTTCATACAAAATAGCTTGTACCGCTGGCGAAAAAGGGTAATGACGCTGTTTCACAGGGAGTGCATCTCCTGTATCAATAACGTGCTCCATGAATGTCGTCTTTCCAAGACCTTCCCGGTCAAAACACAGAAATCTCTGCCTGACTGCATCCAATCTGGCCTGATGATCAGGGTTCAGCTGATGAGCGTTCGAAAGATCTTCTTCATCAGTTAACGAGACTGAACTTATTACATTCGGTGCTAATTGGAACGCCTTCCAGAAATCTACACCGAGGTGGATTTCATGATCGAGAGTCGGGACAAGGAAGAAAGTAAGCTCCTCTTCTCTATCGTTGTAGATTACTTTGGCTTCTATTTTTCCTACTATCGATTGACTTTACCCGTCAGCAGTCTTAACACCAGACCGGTTAGTTGTTACAGGGAGTTCTAGCTCTTTGACCAGAGGTAAGCAGTTTTTGCCGAGGAGGCTCCGCTATCCAGTAACCCTAGAACTTCCTTATTTTCTAACTTAATTTTTGCGAACGGTCTCGGATCCGAAACTAAACCTACCACGGTGGAACAAATTCGTTTTCTTGTTTCTTTTCTTATTGTGAACCTAGATCTAGCCTTAAGAATTTTGTTCGATGGTAAATAAATCGCGCTGTTGAATATTCGATTACGCGCCTCGTTGAACTCAGTAATTCGTACATGAAACTGTTTTATCTGAAATAGGTTTTGTTTTGTAGGTACTGTATTATTTATTTTTGCGTTTTCACTTCTTTTTAAAATTTTGATTTTCCGAATGCCCTCTCCCATAAGAAGGCTCTCTGATGATTTTGTTTCAGTCTCAACAACTGGGAATTTTTGAATAAACGGAGGTTCTAATTTTGGGTCGAACGCGTATCCCCCGGATCCTTCACGTTCAACGGTCGGTTTCTCGGGTTACATCGAGTGCAATGGGCTGTTTTTACACCTTCTAATCCGCACTTAAAACAAAACAGGTTTCGGACGTCTGACTCACAGTCAAAATAAGTGTGACCCTGTGTTTTGCAGTTCAGCAAACCAATTTTGAGGGATCAGCGTATTTCCGTGGAGGAAGTTTTGCACGAGCCCCACCAAACTCATATGCTGCCAGTTGTTCATCAGCAGGCTGATACTGGTGCTGGTCTTCGTATTGCAGCTCGTAAGCTATGTATCTACTCGGTGGCTTCCTGGATTTTGGGAAGTCACGGTCTTTTTTCGGGAATCAACATCCTTGCAGGCGTTCCTCAGCTGATCCAAGGAGAACATCGGCATAGGATATACCAACTGCACCAATCTGTAACTCAGGTTCTTTTTCAATATTTTTACCAGCTCCGCTTCCGGAATTGGTATTCTCAGCTGGGATTTGATTCTACTGACTGCAGCCAAGAAGTCATCAATGTCCTCCGAGGAACCTTGTTTGCGCTCCATTATCTCTCGCATAATGTCGTAATCTGACCGATTATTTTTAAATTGTCGCAACAGAGCTTCTCGCGGAGTGGACCAGTCGGGCCTGTAACTCGTTATTAGGAATTACCAGTACCACTCGTTTGCGTTTCCCTTCATCAACAGGTGAAAGTCGCGCAATATTACGGACCACGGACACCTGTGGTTGGCCTGTAGTATCTCTACACGCAAAACGAAGTTTTCCACTGATAGGGTACTGGGTCTATTCGAAATGGAATCTAATATGTCCCTACACCCACCCAAGCTTCGCGAGATTGCCCCAGTTTGCCTAGGAGCGGAAGCACCACCTAAATTGGGCATTATAGTCTCGTTCATCGAACAAAAACTCGATCGTTGAGGCTACCTATCTTCTGCTCCCAACCCACTGAGATTGCTAAAGGAAGGAGGAGATACTGACTCGATGTTGCTGTAAGCCAGATTTTTATCGGCCGGAATAGCTGAACTAGCTGATAAATTGGAAGTGGATCGGATGTGCCTGTCAGATATGAGGGGAGAATGTATCAGCCTACGTCTTTCGGTAGTGTCTAAATTTTGACAAGCCGATCTTGTTAATCTGACATTTTCTTCAATTTCAAAGTCCCTAATCAGCCGGTTAATGTGGTCTTCTTCTTCTTTATTAGAATATGCCATCTTTAAATGTTTAACGAAGTGCAACAAACACAAGAAAACAAAGAAAAATATAAGCTATTCGATAGAATTCAAACAATTAGCTTTTTCTTTCCTAAAAACGTTAAAGCAAACACAATAACGAACAATCTTATAAAACAAAATCTAACAGTGGTTTATGTGAAAACTCAAAGTAGATTTCCACAAAATAAATGTAGCGAATGCCAATAAATCAACAAAAAAAAATCAATGAACTATATAAAGTACAAATAAATAAAAAAAGGTAGAACGGTATTCTGGAAAAAAAAAATCAATAATTCGAAAAAAAGTAACGAAATTTATATACAAACTACTAACGAAAAAAAAAAATATTAAGAAACTCAATAACTGTTTCTTAGGAAAATATATTCAAAAAAAAATATATCTATATATATAACGGAGATAATCTTATAACAAAAGTTTTTCCAACCAAAACAAACTATTTTAGAAAACTTTGTATGAGTATCTTAAAAGAAAAGAAAACTAAAGAAACTTAGAAAAATTAGAAAATGAATTAATAATTTAACCAAAAGAATAAATAACAACAAAAACCTTTGAAAACGAATGTTAATGTTACGTTAAAAAAAACATAACATTAAGTTACGAAAATTAAAGGGCAATTTTTTTTCAGGAAATCAACTTATCTTCATAAAAAAAACAACGCTGCAAAGAAGAGTAATTTTTCTAAGTAGTATAGGTAATATAATAAGTAAATATCACTTTGTTTTTCAAGTCTTAATTAAACTGGTTTTCATTTAGAAAACTAGTAAATTTTTGGTAGAATCACCAAAAAAAACACGATTGAGGTAAGAGTATTAATTAAGATTAGATTATGAGTAGGAATAGTTTAATATAAATTCAAAAAAATTAAATCCAATAGAAACAGCAAGAAAAAAGATAGTTTTTTCTCTGTAATGAAGTTTTTCTTTTTTTGCTTATAAAAACGTATTTCAAATTTTCGAACTTTTAAAGTGGTTTGGATTGTTTTGTATATACATACGTGGTGTTTCAGGTAGCGTCTTCGGTGATTTCTTGACGATATGGTGTGACCTTACTCATGGCATCTTTATATAATAAGACAGACAGACGGACAAAAGTAAATCCCCTGAAGTAGTGAGGCAGAAAAAGGAATGTGAGTAGAAAAAAGTAGAAAGTAAACGTGCTTCCCCTCACCGTTACCGCAATCCTTGTCCGCTCTTAGGACTTTGCTAGAAGACTTGAAACGGTGAGGAAAACGGTGAGGAAAACGAAACACAAAAAAAACTTAAGAAAAATTGAAAGAAAAAGGTTGGAACGGTGCATCGATGTCCGACGGAGTCGTCCAACATGGTCACTGCGTCCAAATTGAAACCTAACAAGACTAGACAAAAGAGAAAAGAAATTGAAAACGTAGATAGAAAAGTTGAAATTTGGGATAATGATTGTAGGGGTAACTAGACAGGAGAAAAGTGACTGTTGTCGTTGCAAATTTTCGGAATTCGTCGCGATTCGCTTAAGTTTGTCTAAGACTTTCTTAGTGAAGACTTACGAATCCAAAAACTTGCAACAATTCCAGTTGAAAAGAAGTGAAAAAGGAAAGAATTGCTCTCTTTAACCGCCGTTGCAACGAATTTTCAGGAATTCATTGCAATTCACCTAAGAACGTCCTAGACCTTCCTAGTGAAGACTTACGAACCCTAAAAATACCCTGCAAGTTTGGCTAAAGATATCGAAAAACACACTTTAACCGCAGTCACTGTGAATTTCCAAAATCTCGTCGCGATACGTCTAGGTATGTCGATGACTTTCCTGACGGAGACCTACGAGTTTTGAAAATCCACAGTAAGTTTGGTTGGACTATAACGAAAACGAAAACTACAAAAATCTTAACTAAAAAGCTAAAACGTTGGGCGCCATTTGATTTGAGGCAAGAGGATGGGATGCGTTGGGAAGGATGGAAAAAGGAATAGGTGAGAACATAAAATAAAAGGAAGAGTTCGGAAAGGGAACGGAATGCTAAGTTCCGGGGGACGCGGCCTGCTTGCGGTTGCTCAGATTGAACTCGCCGGAATGGGTGATCTTGCCCCCGAAACTTAACCTCGCCTTCAAACAAAACATAAATCAGGCCAGAGAAAGAACAGAAATCAAAAAGACTGCGGACGGACAATATCACCACTTCAAGCGCGCTGCGGATGACGTTGCAGCGGTGCGATACCAGTGACGATTCCTGGTCATTAGTATTGGTTTAGCTACGTGGTCTAGGGAAGGTTAAAAAAATTGTATTGATAACGACAGTAAATAAAAAAAATTAATAAATAATATAAAATAAAATTTTAAAAATGTATCGATACATAAATTCGCTTCGTCGTTCGACGGAAACAAAATTATCGATGACTTTATCATAAAAATCCCCACTTTCTACAACAATAATAACAATTATATAAATATAAATATCTACATCCTATATTTATATGATTTTGTGTTGCAAAAAATCTTAAATTTAACCTTACCTACCCACATTAATGTATGAAGGTATGTATGTACCTATCTATTAAACAATTTAGTTCACGTTCAAAGCTATGTAAACAAATTTCATGTTAACGGCCAGCCGATAATAGGTAGATACTTCTGGCGGCTTTATGCCAAAATAAATTTACGATTGTTTAACTATGATCTTTTTTATTATAATAATATGATTTCTAGGTTCTAGCATAGGTATATGAATTTACTTCCATCTCACTTCTCAAAAAAAAAAAAAAAAACAAAACAAAACAATGTCGCACTCTCATATTTCAAAGCACAACAATCCACAAATATATTTACTCACATTTAAAATCTATGCAAATACAAAATAATTAATTAATTTCGCACTTTTAGGAATCAATACGAATCACCTGTTTATGTTTATTTCGCAAATAGCCCAGTCAATTCGACAATAAATTCGCAAAGCGCAATATAGTTTTATATTTCTGATAGGTTGTAAGGGTATGTTAGAGTAGTCTGTATCTAACTTTGCAGCTCGAAAAACCTGTGCTCGCTGCAGGAAAAATAGAACAGTGAAAAAAAACGCTAAAATCAGCCTATTTTTTCCGATATTTTCCTTTATAACTTTGGAAATAATCAACTAAGGAAAAAAACCGTCCATTATAAACTTGTTTGTTATAAAATTTTCTACAAGATCTAACCATGAATTTAAAAAAAAATCTGCAAACAAAGTAATTTTGAAGCAATCAAAAAATAGGTCAAAAATTGTCCAATTCTGCTTAAAATTTGGAATCAAATAACAATCTATAAACAAGACGAAATGCAACACGCAATGTTTGCATCATTGTTGTGGTCAAAGTAGGACACTTAAGTTGGCACTGATTTTTGTACATGTACTTGAAACCCTTAACTATCATAAAATATAGTTATAATATATATATCTTTTTTAAGCAACTTTGGTAGCGAATTTAAAAGTTTCGAAAATGTTCGCGAAATTACATTATTACATACCAAGTGTAGAATTTTCGGAAGTTTTAAAATGGTTACCAAAGTTGCAAGAAAAAGATATAAATATCATAGCTGAATTTGATCATAGTTAAGGGTTCCAAGTACGTGAACAAAAAAATCAGTGCCAACTTAAGTGTCCTACTTTGACCATAGCCGTGATGCAAATTGCTTGTTGCACTTAGTTAACATCATGTTTTTTTTTAAATTCAAATATAACATGCATGAATATAAAACTTATGTGGTCTTGTAGAAAATTTTATAACAAACAAGTTTATAATGGACGGTTTTTTCCTTAGTTGCATATTTCCAAAGTTATTAAGGAAAATGTGGGACAAAATGGGATGAATTTAGCGTTTTTTTTTCACTGTTGCATTTTTCCTGCAGCGAGCACAGGTTTTTCGAAGTTGCAAACTTAGATACAGACTACTCTAACATGTCCCAACAACATATCAAAAATACAGAAATACATCGCGCTTTGCCAATTGAGCACTTTTTTTGGAATTATTGACAGAGCTAAAAGAACTTTTTGGATGTTTACTCAATCAAAGAACACTTCACTAATAATTAAACAATAAGCACACGCATTCATCCTTCCTACCGCATTTTCCTAGAAACATTATACGAAAGTAAAAAAAGAGATGACAAAAAACGAACCCAAAATGTAAGTAAGTAGGTACCTAGAGCTGCTTTCATACCTGATGTATCGTGCTTTATCGCATCATACTTACGCTTATGCTTTCATTTATTTATTGTATTTGTGTTTGTATTTTGAATAGATTTTATTACAAATTGTATGCAATTTGGTAGCGCGGATGTTGTAAGCTTTCAAGGAAAACTTGTTGTGTGAGAGTTTTGTGTTGTGTGTACTGTGTTAGAACAATGTAGGTAGGGTAGGTAGGTATCTATTTTTTTTGTATTATTATATCAATTCTCTTTGTAGGGAATTTAGTTTTGGTATCGCATACTGTAACGCTGAGGCAGATATGAAGATGGGAGTTTTGTGAAGGAAAATATGATTTGGAAATAGGTACCAGGTGGGTAGTTTTCTTTGTATTTATGGTATTGATTATTGCAATTATTCATTATCATTATTTCAACATTACATTATTTAATCTATTCATTTAAATTCTTGGTTTAGCGGCGATAAACCTGCTAACTGAGAGGAATCGCCACTGTGCCATACCCACCCTAACATGAAATCCTTTGGCACTATTTGGATTTCCCCAATATTAAAAAAGATCGATGACCAGCTTCCGGTCACACCATCTTCACCGAATGGAAAAGTCTACCATCCACACCCCTGAAAAGTTGGTCTTTAAACATTATGTTCCGCTTAAAACGAAACAAGGAAACAACAAAGATTTCTATCAAAAAAAGCGTTCATGGAAGTTTTATTATATTAAATGAAAACGTTACTGGTAAGTTTTGAAAAAGCATTCGAAAATGATAAACAAATTTATACTGAATTAAAAAATTACAAATCGTTACTATTGTGGTGAATATACCCATTTATGCAAACAACGACATCTTTTATTCTTCTATAGCAGAATAAATTAGTAGCGCCATCTTTGAACAAAAGATTAACTAATGTTATCCAATACCAAAACCACACTAATGTTATCCAATACCTAAACCACTGAAAACTGCTATAATTAACTGAACGAAAGCTTTGGAGAGCTTTTTGAGCTACTTGTGGAGACTTGTGGAGGGGAAGCGTATTCCAGCGAATTCCAGGACTTTAGAGAAGATTCTAGTAGCTTTTTCTCGGATACAGGGCCACCAGCTTGTTATAATAAAAGTATTGGAAGTAAAGTATTTGAAGTGAAAGAAAGGTGTTTTATTTTTGTAAAGTAATTGTGGTTCAGTTTAAGAAATAAGTTTTATTGGCAAACCCTTGGCAAAATATGACATTGGTGTCAGTTAAGTGGAATAGAACTTATTTTATCTGTGCATTCAGACAATTAATGGTGAAAAGTGATAAAGTGTGTAAATAAATACACAGTAAAAGTGACATACAAAAATATAAGAATACAAATAGAAAAAAAATGGGAAAAATTGTGAATGCATTGAATTGTGTTGAACTTAAGGCAGAACTGAACAGACGAGGTCTTCCTACTGCTGGAACGAAAAATGACCTCATTATTCGTCTGCAGGAAGATTTAAGGCAACACGGTGAAAATCCAGACACGTTTCTATTTGAAATTGAAATTTCGGAAGATCAAGTAAGTACAAGCTTAGACTTAACCAATATGATGGCTCAGTTGCTCTCCCAGTTTGAAGACCAACGAAAGGAACAAAAAAATCTTCTAGAAGAACAACGAATTGAGCAGAAGAATGAACAAAAGAATCTTCTTGAGCGGTTAGAAGAACAGCGAAGTGAAAAAAAGAATCTGCTCGAAAAACAAGAAAAGAATCTTCTCGAACGGTTCGACACATCCTCGAAGGTAAACTAGATTTATTCGAGAACAAGTTTATTGCCCTTGACGAACGTGTTGAAAAACAGTTTTCGTCAGTGGAAGCAAAATTCGAAAAGATCGAAGATAACATTGAAAGCATTACTAAAGAACTGGACAGAGTTCGAAAAATAAAGGTTCGAGAAAGTTCTGGCGACTGTCCAAAGAAAAAGGAAATGCATCCACCGACCTCTGATGGACAAACTTCTTGGTCAGTCTACAAGAAGCAGTTTGAGGCAGCCGCAACAACAAATGGCTGGGATGACGAAGACAAGTTTATTGCCCTGCCGCTTGCCCTTAGAGGTTCTGCTGCTGAATTATTGCAAACCATACCAGCAGACCAAAACGGCAACTTCAGTGCAAGAATTCTTCCGCGTTCAACTCAATACCAGAGTCCAGAAAAGAGGAGAAAGTCTGCAACAACTCCAAGCGGACATTGAACGGCTGGCGCATCTAGCATACCCGACTGCAGGAGATGAAATTACCAACCAGTTAGCAACAGAGTCTTTTGTCCGTGCAGTGTCCGACCTCAATCTCCAGCGAGCAATTCGAAGTGCTGGAAAACGCACACTTTCTGAAGCATTAGCCTTCGCGCTCACTATGGAAGCATCAGAACAGGCTTCTTTAGGAATTCATCGGGTAAGAGAACTGGAAGTTCAGGAATGTTCCTGCCAGAGCGCTGAATTCCAAAGAAGGCAGCGAGAAGGACCTGCTCGATGCTGGAATTGCAACAAAACTGGACATCTCCAGCGCCAGTGCAGATTGCCACCAAGGAGAGTCACCTGTCAACATTGTGGAAGCAAAAATAATACCCGCGAACAGGTAAGCAATAACATCAACGCTCCTGCTTGCCCTGTTTACCAGCCGGGAAACGAGTAAGAACAAGAGAATAGCTGCAGATGTCGCAGGTCCGTTTCCGGAGACCAACAGTGGAAACCGATACATCCTTGTAGTTATGGATTACTTCAGCAAGTGGCCTGAGGCATTTGCCATCCCAAACCAAGAAGCCAAAACCGTGGTTGATCAGATTGTATCCAATTGGGTGAGCAGGTTCGGTGTTCCTTTGGAATTGCATTCTGACCAAGGAAGGAACTTCGAATCTAACATCTTCCAGGAGGTTTGCTCTCTCCTTGGCATCAAGAAGACGAGGACAACACCGCTTCATCCACAATCTGATGGAATGGTCGAACGATTCAACAGGACGCTTAAGGAACATCTGTCCAAGGTTGTAGGTGACTACCAACGAGACTGGGATCGCCATATTCCATTGTTTTTGATTGCCTACCGAAGTGCGGTTCATAGTTCAACAGGACATACACTATCGGAGATCCTGTTCGGCACAACAATACGGCTGCCTACTGAAGTAAAATTTGGATGCCGTACTATGGAACCGGAAAAGCCAGATGAATATGTGGATAACCTCAAAGAAAGACTCATTGACATTCAGCAAGGAAAACCATAAAAAGTAGCCAGTGATAGGATGAAAACACGGTACGACGCCCGTGCAACAACGATTGGATTCCAAGAAGGAGACCTGGTGTGATTTTACAATCCCCATCGACAAAAAGGACTGTCACCAAAACTTCAACAAAACTGGGAAGGACCACACCGTATACACTAATATTATCCAATACCTAAACCACTGAAAACTGCTATAATTAACTGAACGAAAGCTTTTGAGAGCTTTTTGAGCAACTTGTGGAGACTTGTGGAGGGGAAGCGTATTCCAGCGAATTCCAGGACATTCCAGGACTTTAGAGAAGATTCTAGTAGCTTTTTCTCAGATATAAATACAAAAATACAAGCTTAGACTTAACCAATATGATGGCTCAGTTGCTCGCCCAGTTTGAAGACCAACGAAAGGAACAAAAGAATCTTCTAGAAGAACAACGAATTGAGCAGAAGAATGAACAAAAGAATCTTCTTCAGCGGTTAGAAGAACAGCGAAGTGAACAAAAGAATCTGCTCGAAAAACAAGAAAAGAATCTTCTCGAACGGTTCGAAGAACAGAAACACATCCTCGAAGGTAAACTAGATTTATTCGAGAACAAGTTTATTGCCCTTGACGAACGTGTTGAAAAACAGTTTTCGTCAGTGGAAGCAAAATTCGAAAAGATCGAAGATAACATTGAAAGCATTACTAAAGAACTGGACAGAGTTCGAAAAATAAAGGTTCGAGAAAGTTCTGGCGACTGTCCAAAGAAAAAGGAAATGCATCCACCGACCTTTGATGGACAAACTTCTTGGTCAGTCTACAAGAAGCAGTTTGAGGCAGCCGCAACAACAAATGGCTGGGATGACGAAGACAAGTTTATTGCCCTGCCACTTGCCCTTAGGGGTTCTGCTGCTGAATTATTGCAAACCATACCAGCAGACCAAAACGGCAACTTCAGTGCTCTTGTTCAGACCATTGACAAACGCTTTGGTGATGGCCATATGCAAGAAGTCTTCCGCGTTCAACTCAATACCAGAGTCCAGAAAAGAGGAGAAAGTCTGCAACAACTCCAAGCGGACATTGAATGGCTGGCGCATCTAGCATACCCGACTGCAGGAGATGAAATTACCAACCAGTTAGCAACAGAGTCTTTTGTCCGTGCAGTGTCCGACCTCAATCTCCAGCGAGCAATTCGAACTGCTGGAAAACGCACACTTTCTGAAGCATTAGCCTTCGCGCTCACTATGGAAGCATCAGAACAGGCTTCTTTAGGAATTCATCGGGTAAGAGAACTGAAAGTTGAGGAATGTTCCTGCCAGAGAGCTGAATTCCAAAGAAGGCAGCGAGAAGGACCTGCTCGATGCTGGAATTGCAACAAAACTGGACATTTCCAGCGCCAGTGCAGATTGCCACCAAGGAGAGTCACCTGTCAACATTGTGGAAGCAAAAATAATACCCGCGGACAGGTAAGCAATAACATCAACGCTCCTGCTTACCCTGTTTACCAGCCGGGAAACGAGTAAGAACCAGCTTCGAGGGTCAGAAACTGGTTTCCGGTATCGATGGCCCCAGAAGCACCATCCAAGTATCGCAGACTAATCGAAACAATAAAAGTCTGACAGTGGATGCAACATTGAATGGCAAAAAACAGTTGGCTACAATTGACATCGGTGCCACAGCCTCCATTGTGCGAAGAGACTTGGTCAAGATGACGTGGCTACACAACACCAATAGCTACCGTCTTAAAACTGCGACAGGTGAGGCAGCAAGAGTGTATGGAGAAGTTCGTCTCAAAATCCGTTTGGCAGAACTAGAGTTTTCGCATCTATTTTTGGTAGCAGATATATGTGACGAGTGCATAATTGGAATTGACTTTATGAAAGAGCACGGATTGATTCTGGATCTCGGTAAGCAAGTTCTCAAGTACCAAAATGTAGAGGTTCCTATGGTTTATGGCAACGAAAACTCATCAACTCTAAGAACTGTCATCAAACAAGACATGTGCTTGCCTCCCTCTTCGGAAGTGTTTGTGTGGACAAAAATAGAGGGCGATTTAGGTAGCCATCGATACCTCATGGTGGAACCAGAGTCTGAGCAATCTTCCCAAAACATCATCTTAGGGAAGACTCTTGTGGAACCAAAGAACAACATGGTACCCGTACGGATACTGAACATCAAACCGTACGAAGTCAAGCTCAAGAAAGGAGAAATAGTTGCAAAATGTGAATCTGTGTCCGCAATAACCAAGATCACAGAAATGAACACAGAAAAATCTATGGACCCCGGAAAATTCAGCACCATGAAAGCCAAAATTCTGAAGCCATCCAATCTAAGTCAACATCAGTTTAGTGTTGCTGGAAGCCTTCTTCATGAATACGCTGATATATTTTCTTCACCGAGTGGGCAGTATGGTCGAACACAACTGGTTCAGCATCGAATCGACACAGGTGACGCTAGACCGATTCGACAGCCAGCAAGACGTCTCCCATTAGCCAAACAAGCCGAAGTTGAAGAGATGATATCGACAATGAAGAAAGGTGGGCTAATCGAAAATTCCAAAAGCCCTTGGGCATCACCAGTCGTTCTTGTCAAAAAGAAGGATGGAAGCACCCGGTTTTGTGTGGACTACCGTAGGCTGAACGATGTGACAAAGAAAGACAGCTACCCTCTGCCCAGAATCAGCGATACGTTGGATGCAATGGAAGGAGCTCAATGGTTCTCGACGCTGGACTTAAAGAGTGGCTACTGGCAGGTAGAAATCCATCCAGAAGATCGCGAGAAGACAGCTTTCTCTACAGGAAATGGCCTGTGGCAGTTTAAAGTTATGCCATTCGGACTTTGCAACGCTCCGGCAACATTTGAGTGTCTGATGGAGTGTATCCTACAAGGACTTACCTGGGAATCATGCCTTGTGTATTTGGACGATGTCATCGTTTATGGGAAAACTTTTGACGAACAGTGTAAGAACCTTAAGGCAGAGAAATGTGCGCTTTTCAAGACCGAAGTTAAATACTTGGGACATATCATCTCATCCCAAGGAATAAAGACTGATCCGGAAAAAGTTGACACTGTGAAGAATTGGCCAACACCACAGGATAAACACCAACTCCGTAGCTTTCTTGGTCTAGCCACATATTATCGGCGCTTTGTGAAGGACTTTGCTGGAATCGCTAAGAGCTTGCATCAACTAACTGAAAAGGGGAAGCCGTTCAAATGGTCAGGTGAGTGCGCGAAAAGTTTTCAGGAACTCAAGCTACGTTTATGTTATGCTCCTGTGCTGACCTATCCGACTCCTGGAAAACCTTTCATCATCGACGCCGATGCGAGTAACGTTGGAATTGGAGCTGTACTGTCGCAAGTCCATGACGGAGAAGAAAAAGTAGTCGCCTACTACAGTAAGGTACTCTCGAGTCCAGAACGCAATTACTGCGTGACCAGGTCAAAGGTTAATGATGTTCTTCGAGAGATGCATGATGGAGCATCTGGAGGTCATTTGGGAGTCAACAAAACGCTGGAAAAGATACGACAACGGTTTTACTGGCTACGTGCAAGAGATGATGTCGAAAAGTGGTGCCGAAAATGTGATACTTGTGCTGCTACAAAGGGCCCAGGTAGAAAACTTCAAAGTAAAATGCAGCAGTACAATGTGGGCACGCCTTTCGAGAAAATAGCTGCAGATGTCCCAGGTCCGTTTCCGGAGACCAACAGTGGAAACCGATACATCCTTGTAGTCGTGGATTACTTCAGCAAGTGGCCTGAGGAATTTGCCATCCCAAACCAAGAAGCCAAAACAGTGGTTGATCAGATTGTATTCAATTGGGTGAGCAGGTTCGGTGTTCCTTTGGAATTGCATTCTGACCAAGGAAGGAACTTCGAATCTAACATTTTCCAGGAGGTTTGCTCTCTCCTTGGCATCAAGAAGACGAGGACAACACCGCTTCATCCACAATCAAACGGAATGGTTAAACGATTCAACAGGACGCTTAAGGAACATCTGTCCAAGGTTGTAGGTGACTACCAACGAGACTGGGATCGCCATATTCCATTGTTTTTGATTGCCTACCGAAGTGCGGTTCATAGTTCAACAGGACATACACTATCGGAGATCCTGTTCGGCACAACAATACGGCTGCCTAGTGAAGTAAAATTTGGATGCCGTACTATGGAACCGGAAAAGCCAGATGAATATGTGGATAACCTCAAAGAAAGACTCATTGACATTCATCAACGGACAAGGAAAACCATAAAAATAGCCAGTGATAGGATGAAAACACGGTACGACGCCCGTGCAACAACGATTGGATTCCAAGAAGGAGACCTGGTGCGGTTTTACAATCCCCATCGACAAAAAGGACTGTCACCAAAACTTCAACAAAACTGGGAAGGACCATACACCGTTGTGAAGCGAATCAATGATGTGGTTTACCGCATTCAGAGAGGGTTAAAAGGGCAAGCTTAAGGTTGTTCACTGTGACCGTTTACATCGCTATAACAGTGATGACGGGAGTAATGGATTTAATCGGGACGATCAACCCTAAGAGGGGGGCAATGTGGTGAATATACCCATTTATGCAAACAACGACATCTTTTATTCTTCTATAGCAAAATAAATTAGTAGCGCCATCTTTGAACAAAAGATTAAATAATGTTATCCAATACCAAAACGACACTAATATTATCCAATACCTAAACCACTGAAAACTGCTATAATTAACTGAACGAAAGCTTTTGAGAGCTTTTTGAGCTACTTGTGGAGACTTGTGGAGCGGAAGCGTATTCCAGCGAATACATTCCAGGACTTTAGAGAAGATTCTAGTAGCTTTTTCTCAGATATAAATATAGGGCCACCAGTCCGAAGACCTCAGATTGATTTTGAAAGTGAACGAATAAACATCGATGTAAGATAGTGAATTGTGCTTGTTATAATAAAAGTATTGGAAGTAAAGTATTTGAAGTGAAATAAAGGTGTTTTATTTTTGTAAAGTAATTGTTGTTCAGTTTAAGAAATAAGTTTTATTGGCGAACCCTTGGCAAAATAGTACACTATATTGAAACTCATCTTTACTATGTATGCGGATTACAAAAAAAAAAGAAAAACAACAACGCTGAAAGAAAAAGAGATACAAAGGTGACTGAAAGGTGTTTCCCAAGAGAACTAAACTGGTACCCTTTTTGATACCTACTCCAACTAAATTGGATTTTGTGGAAGTGAAATTCCCTACCTCGATAGAGCTCTGTGGAGGAGGACTAGAAATCTCAAAAGATGAGTTTGCGAACAAAAAAAAACTCTGGAATCCCTACCTATATGTCACTTACAAAATAATGGTAGACTAAAAATTGATTATTTTACTTTAAGGAAAAAAAAAATAATATAAAATTGAATAAAACTTCAACGCCTATCAAATGTAAACCAAATAGATACAAATAATAGTAATAAATAATGTAATTACACTTAAGCAGAAAAAAATAATATAACAAACATAACAGTGCAAACAAATATATTTTTTTTCAATAGTGGGCACTTCGTTTTGGGAGTCCCACGAGGTGAATTTAACGGAAACGTTGCTTTCATGTCCAACTTAACTCGGTTTGCAAATTGGCGAAGTCAATCCTGTTTTCTTTTATCATATGTTCAGTTAATGTAACACTATATAACTTTTTGAAATGTACCTTAATTTCCCTTTTTGTTTTGAGATTTTTTTACCGACATCACTGTGATGCACTTTTTTTTGGGTGTTTCGCTTGATGGAAACAGCTGTAGTTCCTGTACCTAGTAATCTGCTTCCAGTGGGCGAAATCGGGATTAAAATGATCCTCTTATCGCTCGTTTCAGAGTACCGGTGGATAATGGCCGAACACTGGGTTATAGCACACTGGATATATAGCACAAACTGGTTCCGGAAATAGTTCCAAAAGGAAACGGAAGTCGCATCAAAAAGATAAGTGGTCACATCCAAAAAAGGTGGTCACAACCAAAAGAACTTGTGGCGGCCCCGTCCTTAATAGGCCTCCGGGAAACGCCAAATTGATAAAGGTGGTAATTGAGGGGTACCTTAAAGACATGTCATTTTTGTAAACACTATTTCAATAAAAAAAAAACTTTGGTTTATGAAACTCACCCTATAGTGTATTCTTTTCTTGTAATGATTTAAACAAAAAATGATTTTTTCATATGTTCATAAGAATTTTAAAATGACGATTGCACAACCTCGTAATTAGTACTTTAATCTCATTTTGAAAATGTAAAAATGCTATGGAAATTTTTAATAAAAACCGTAAAAAAAATGTATCACCACGCACTTTATAGATAACAAATGTGTTTTTTTTTCTTCTTTTTTTTGTTTGAAGTGTCGAGTGGCCGGTGTATGTATATATCGGAGGAGCTTTTAAAAACGTTCGCTCTTGTTCGACCGTCGATGAAAATTTGACGTATGAGTATAGGGCATCAGGTTGACTAAACCATTTACGGTACGCTGATCAGCCCACCTTGGATCGGCTATTCCTCCTCCTACAATATTCGGGTCATCAGATCCAATTCATATATTTGTGGATTTGTTTGTATTCTAGCAATTTAAATGTATTAGTTCAAAAATGTTTCTTCCTCCTTCCTTTGACATTTCGGATGGGCTCCTTTGGTTTCTAGATTGACTACTAGGTGGCGCCGAAGCCGCAACCAACATTTAGGGTTCGGTTCACACTATGGACTATTTCCTACAAAAGTCGTCCCTAATGCCGTGCTGAACGGGTCCGTCGAATAACTAAGGTTTTGGGCGTCCACAACAAAACTCGTGCTTTTCTTTGATATACTCCAATTAAAGCATACAGACAGAGGTCGCCCGAGCTGCATTCCTGCTGGTTCAGTTCCAGTGAAAACCGGTCTTAATTTCCTATTCCTTCTACCTGAAGGCTTTGCTCTTCCTATTTGTCAAAGTTTCGCTATGGGTATTCATAAAATTAGAAATAAAGCGCGTCCTAGCAGCTTCCCTGTCGCGTCACATCAAAACATACCCTTAAAATTTCCCAAAAATTTCCCTGAAATTTTATTTTGCTCACACCCGGAACGCGATCATCTGACATTTGGAAAAGGGGTAAAAATTTTTCCTTCTATTTCATTCCCATCTCGCATTCATTAATTTTTCTCCTCGAGCCGTTGTCGCCTGCCCCAAAGATGTCTGCCTCAAAAAAAAATTCTGGTAAGTATTTTAATTTGGATATTTAGTTAGTTCTGATTGTTTTTTTGTTTCTTTTAGTTTCTTTATATTGATTGTCTTGCTATGTTTTCTTTTTTATTTTCCAGGCAACCTACAGACGTAGACGAAAAACTACTGGAGTACCTTGCAAGTGTCCACTGTATTTTTTTTTCAGGGACAGTCGTTGGTGTCACTTTTTCCTCGACCTCTTGGGG
Organism: Melangyna quadrimaculata; assembly: GCA_949320155.1. NCBI lineage: Eukaryota > Metazoa > Arthropoda > Insecta > Diptera > Syrphidae > Melangyna > Melangyna quadrimaculata. The sequence continues at coordinate 125,757,021 of OX439484.1, forward strand.
TACACCAGTATAATCTAAATTTTTATTGATACTTCTTAGAGTTACTAATTTTAACTTGAAGCTGGAGAAAGAACATAATCGAATTTAATTCGTTTCGAAATGGTACAGTCGGAACGAAACTCAGGCATTTCTCGAAGCTGCCGAAGATCAAGGGGGCCGAGTTCCGATGGAAATGTGGTTGATACCGGTGGGACGCCTAACCCGTTATAGTGGTGAGCTACCCACGCTTACACAAGCCGGGCATTTGGACAGCTGGTTAAATATAGGTACCGTTGACTTACGGAAATTAGTTTTGTAGCGACCGCATGCCGTTAAAAAAACAGGTACTTTGTACAGTCACAGCTTTATCTATTCAACTAATTTATTTTTCTATTTCAGATAACTTTTGGGTCATCTTCGGTGGTTTCCCATCCGGACGAAATTCCAGTAATCAGAGAAATATTTTATTAATATTTGTGACTTAGGTATTTTGTTTTAAGATACAAATACCATGAGTATCTCCCATGAGTTGAAACTGAAGATTTTGAGTATGACGATAGATTTCAAATTTCCAAGGACGAATCAGTAGCTGCATGTGCTAGTTGCTCGCTTATCGTTAAGGAATCTATGATCCTGAAATATTCAAGGCAGAAGCCGAAGAAGACCAGCTTCATAACAACCTAAGGGAATTGACTCCGGAAAAGAATTAAACAAGAATTAAACAAAGGCAATACAGTTAGTGAAGAGGAATATTATCGCCACTTGGCCCAATCTGCTCCCTTGAATCAACCCGAACTGTGATTGTCTCATTTTTTTTTTTTCAATGAAAGGTTTTGTATACATTCTCATGGTAACTAATTTTGACTCTTTTAATTATTTTCTTTCTAATCTCTAATTTATATAATTTCAGAAAAAACCTATTTCCTTGAACAGCGGGTACAGACAACAAAGCTCATCTGACAAATGTTTTATTGGATAATTCTCAATCCTTATCATCATCAAGCTTCCCATGCCGTCGTTCCTCAAATCCTCGTGCCAATGTAAAGGTCATTGACCTTCTCAAACTGGTGAGTAGTTTTAATTTAGTTTTGATAAAAGGGTGGTGTATATATATATGTATATAAATAAATAAATAAATAGCCAATATGACAAACATTCACGAAGTAAATTATTTCGCACGTCGATTTAATTAAAGGGGGGTATTATCACAGAGTTGAATTAGAGCTAAGATATCAGATTTAGGCTTATAGCGATGAGTTATCACAGAATTGAATAGTTTAAGCAGTAAAGCTTATGTAGTAATTTTAAGAACACAAATGCAATATGTGAAAGAATAAATAAACTGAAAATAAATAACATCTTTGCGTTGACTAAAGGATAAAGTGTGGTTCAGGTACATTGAAGTCTATCATTGTCTAAGATTTTGCAGAGTAATTTACAGCTGTTATCAGGTACTGTGTGTGCATACAAGAAAAAAACAGCTTGAGGATTAGCTCATGTTTTCTTGGGTCTGAAAGTGATGGTGATAATTGTTTTAGTGCTTCTTTCTTTGGATGTATGAGAACAAAAAAATATATTTTGTTTTGTTTTGTGTATAAAAGGTATATATGTGACATTGGAATGATTTATTTAATTTTCCCAGATACAATTGAGGATTTACAAAAATCAGGTATAATGGGGAATATGTGTCGGGCTTCTTTCGGTAGTGCTATACATTTTTTTTCTCGGTTTTCGCCAGTCACCATTCGGGACGTGTTTACGAAGTTGTGTGTTTTTGAATACATTCTGAATTGGTTGTTACAAATTTTGAGGAAGATAATTACGGGTTTTTAAGAACTTTAAAGGGAATTTCGATGTACATACGTTTTAAAGCGTTTTGTGAAAATGTATCGGTGGTTTCAGTTTTGAGTGATTACTTCTGTTGGTTTCGATTTTCGATTTTTTGGCCATTAAGATTTTCCTGTTCGTACATTGTGTTACCGATGGGTTTGACTATTTGGCATTTTTATAGCGTGCGGTTGACTCTCTCCGACGCGTTCGATTGAGGTGAATATTTTGCAGTTCGCATATGGGTGATTCCGTATTTTTGTAGGAAGTTTTGAAACTCCTTCGTCAGAAATTGTCCGAATGGATCAAGCGTGGAACACCAAACATATTAGTATTCGCGTTTTTCAAGCCTTTAAGAAAGACAAATTTTGACATATGTTCTAATACAACAAAAACGTACGCATTCCCTGCTTTTGATCTGGGATAGGGACCCAAAAAGTCTATGTACAGTTTCTCGAATGGACGATCAAAACAATACGAGTTTACAATGGGGGGACGAGATACTTGGCTTGAAGACTTACATTGTTTACAAATAGACAAGTTAGAGACATATTCGCGCACTTGCACCGTCATGTTTGTCCAGTGAAAATTTTGACGAATTCGAAATAAGGTTTTAGCGACACCGCCGTGAGCTGCTTTAGGGGGATTGTGAGCTTTGGCTATTATTTCTTCGGTTAATCCCGATGGAACCCAAAGAAGCCAAGAATGCTCTAGCATTACTTCTTCTCCTATTCTCCTAAACGCGCGTTTATATACAAAACCGTATTCGACTTTTTGGTCCGGGAGTTCACCGGTATTTTTCTTTATTGTTTCGATCAAGCTGAGATATTATTCGGACTTGATTTCGACGGAGTACAAGTCAATTGGGGGTGCTACTTGTTCTATGCCCAGAGAATCTATTTGTACCCGATAAAGAGTGTCCGGAGCTACGTTAAGGCTGCCTTTTCGGTGTTCTATGTCGAAGGCATACGATTGCAGCAACAGACTCTACCGGGCAAGTTTACCGCTCAGGTCTTTCATGCTCATGAGCCATTTGAGGCTGGAGTGGTCGGTAATTACGGTAAAATCCATGCCTTCGCCTGAATTTTTGCCCTGCCATCACAGCTGCCATGCACTCCTTCTCGGTCACACTGTAGTTTCTCTGGCTTTTGTGGAACTTTTGTGAGAAGAAGGATATTGGAACTTCTTCGTCCTCTGCGTTTTTTGAAACAGCACGGCGCCGATTCCCGCATCCGAAGCATCGCACTGGATGTAGAATTTTTTCGAAAAGTCAGGATGCAAAAGAACAGGTGCCGTAGTTAACGTCTTCTTCAGATCCTCGAACGCTCTCAGTGCTTAATCAGTCATTTGGAACTTTTCATTCCTCTTTTTCAACAGACTGGAAATGTCTTTAATGAATTTCCGATACCACCCTGCTTAACCAAGCAACCGCCGAACCTGCCTTGGGGTTTTGGGAACTGGAAAATCCACTATTGCCTCCCCCTTAGCAGGGTCAGTTTTAAGCTGACCACCACCAACTATGAAGCCCAAATACTTCAGCTCTTTGAAGCAAAACTTGGATTTCTTAATGTTGATGGTGAGGTTAGCCCTGCGTAAGCAGTCGGCTAATTCGCTTACCAGGGCGATATGCGTCTCGAAATCCGGCGCCATGATTAACAAATCGTCAAGGTACACAAAGACACGATTCCTAAGTCATGCAGGAATTACCTCGTCCATTAATTGGCACAATCTTTGAGCAGCATTACACAACCCAACGGCATGACAGTGAATTGGTACAAGGGTCTTCCCGGTACCGCAAAGGCAGTCTTCTCCCTACTCTGCTTCTCCAGAGGTATTTGCCAGAATGCTTTTCTTTAGATCAATACTACTAATATAGTATGTATCCGGTAGTCGGCTGAGGAGCCCTTCAATATGAGGAAGAGGGTTCGCATTTTTCGTAGTTAGTGCGTTCACCTTGCGAGAATCGAGACAAAGTCTATTTTTTTCTGGTTTTCGCAAGAGAACCACTGGTGAGCACCAAGGGCTCTCACTCTCCTCAATAACGCCTTGGCTTGTACCGCTGGCGAAAAAGGGTAATGACGCTGTTTCACAGGGAGTGCATCTCCTGTATCAATAACGTGCTCCATGAATGTCGTCTTTCCAAGACCATCCCGGTCAAAACACAGAAATCTCTGCCTGACTGCATCCAATCTGGCCTGTTGATCAGGGTTCAGCTGATGAGCGTTCGAAAGATCTTCTTCATCAGTTAACGAGACTGAACTTATTACATTCGGTGCTAATTGGAACGCCTTCCAGAAATCTACACCGAGGTAGATTTCCTGATCGAGAGTCGGGACAAGGAAGAAAGTTAGCTCCTCTTCTCTATCGTTGTAGATTACTTTGGCTTCTATTTTTCCTACTATCGATTGACTTTACCCGTCAGCAGTCTTAACAACAGACCGGTAAGTTGTTACAGGGAGTTCTAGCTCTTTGACCAGAGGTAACCAGTTTTTGCCGAGGAGGCTCCGCTATCCAGTAACCCTAGAACTTCCTTATTTCCTAACTTAATTTTTGCGTACGGTCTCGGATCCGAAACTAAACCTACCACCGTGGAACAAATTCGTTTTCTTGTTTCTTTTCTTATTGTGAACCTAGATATAGCCTTAAGAATTTTGTTCGATGGTAAGTAAATCGCGCTGTTGAATATTCGATTACGCGCCTCGTTGAACTTAGTAATTCGTACATGAAACGGTTTTATCTGAAATAGGTTTTGTTTTGTAGGTACTGTATTATTTATTTTTGCGTTTTCACTTCTTTTTAAAATTTTGATTTTCCGAATGCCCTCTCCCATAAGAAGGCTCTCTGATGATTTTGTTTCAGCCTCAACAACTGGGAATTTTTGAATAAACGGAGGTTCTAATTTTGGGTCGAATGCGAATCCCCCGGATCCTTCACGTTCAACGGTCGGTTTCTCGGGTTACATCGAGTCCAATGGGCTGTTTTTACACCTTCTAATCCGCACTTAAAACAAAACAGGTTTCGGACGTCTGACTCACAGTCAAAATAAGTGTGACCCTGTGTTTTGCAGTTCAGCAAACCAATTTTGAGGGATCAGCGTATTTCCGTGGAGGAAGTTTTGCACGAGCCCCACCAAACTCATATGCTGCCAGTTGTTCATCAGCAGGCTGATACTGGTGCTGGTCCTCGTATTGCAGCTCGTAAGCTATGTATCTACTCGGTGGCTTCGTGGATTTTGGGAAGTCACGGTCTTTTTTCGGGAATCAACATCCTTGCAGGCGTTCCTCAGCTGATCCAAGGAGAACATCGGCATAGGATATACCAACTGCACCAATCTGTAACTCAGGATCTTTTTCAATATTTTTTCCAGCTCCGCTTCCGGAATTGGTATTCTCAGCTGGGATTTGATTCTACTGACTGCAGCCAAGAAGTCATCAATGTCCTCCGAGGAACCTTGTTTGCGCTCCATTATCTCTCGCATAATGTCGTAATCTGACCGATTATTTTTAAATTGTCGCAACAGAGCTTCTCGCGGAGTGGACCAGTCGGGCCTGTAGCTCGTTATTAGGAATTACCAGTACCACTCGTTTGCGTTTCCCTTCATCAACAGGTGAAAGTCGCGCAATATTACGGACCACGGACACCTGTGGTTGGCCTGTAGTGTCTCTACACGCAAAACGAAGTTTTCCACTGATAGGGTACTGGGTCTATTCGAAATGGAATCTAATATATCCCTACACCCACCCAAGCTGCGCGAGAGTGCCCCAGTTTGCCTAGGAGCGGAAGCACCACCTAAATTGGTCATTACAGTCTCGTTCATCGAACAGAAACTCGATCGTTGAGGCTACCTATCATCTGCTCCCAACCCACTGAGATTGCTAAAGGAAGGAGGAGATACTGACTCGATGTTGCTGTAAGCCAGATTGTTATCGGCTGGAATAGCTGAACTAGCTGATAAATTGGAAGTGGATCGGATGTGCCTGTCAGATATGAGGGGAGAATGTATCAGCCTACGTCTTTCGGTAGTGTCTAAATTTTGACAAGCCGATCTTGTTAATCTGACATTTTCTTCAATTTCAAAGTCCCTAATCAGCCGGTTAATGTGGTCTTCTTCTTCTTTATTAGAATATGCCATCTTTAAATGTTGCAACAAACACAAGAAAACAAAGAAAAATATAAGCTATTCGATAGAATTCAAACAATTAACTTTTTCTTTCCTAAAAACGGTAAAGCAAACACAATAACGAACAATCTTATAAAACAAAATCTAACAGTGGTTTATGTGAAAACTCAAAGTAGATTTCCACAAAATAAATGTAGCGAATGCCAATAAATCAACAAAAAAAAAATCAATGAACTATATAAAGTACAAATAAATAAAAAAAGGTAGAACGGTATTCTGAAAAAAAAAATCAATAATTCGAAAAAAAAGTAACGAAATTTATATACAAACTAGTAACGAAAAAAAAAAATATTAAGAAACTCAATAACTGTTTCTTAGGAAAATATATTCCAAAAAAAATATATCTATATATATAACCAAGATAATCTTATAACAAAAGTTTTTCCAACCAAAACAAACTATTTTAGAAAACTTTGTATGAGTATCTTAAAAGAAAAGAAAACTAAAGAAACTTAGAAAAATTAGAAAATGAATTAATAATTTAACCAAAAGAATAAATAACAACAAAAACCTTTGAAAACGAATGTTAATGTTACGTTTAAAAAAAAACATAACATTAAGTTACGAAAATTAAAGGGCGATTTTTTTTTAGGAAATCAACTTATCTTCATAATAAAAACAACGCTGCAAAGAAGAGTAATTTTTCTAAGTAGTATAGGTAATATAATAAGTAAATATCACTTTGTTTTTCAAGTCTTAATTTAACTGGTTTTCATTTAGAAAACTAGTAAATTTTTGGTAGAATCACCAAAAAAACACGATTGAGGTAAGAGTATTAATTAAGATTAGAATATGAGTAGGAATAGTTTAATATAAATTCAAAAAAATTAAATCCAATAGAAACAGAAAAAAAAGATAGTTTTTTCTCTGTAATGAAGTTTTTCTTTTTTTGCTTATAAAAACGTATTTCAAAGTTTCGAACTTTTAAAGTGGTTTGGATTGTTTTGTATATACATACGCGGTGTTTCAGGTAGCGTCTTCGGTGGTTTCTTGACGATATGGTGTGACCTTATTTATGGCATCTTTATATAATAAGACAGACAGACGGACAAAAGTAAATCCCCTGAAGTAGTGAGGCAGAAAAAGGAATGTGAGTAGAAAAAAGTAGAAAGTAAACGTGCTTCCCCTCACCGTTCCCGCAATCCTTGTCCGTCTCTTAGGACTTTGCTAGAAGACTTGAAACGGTGAGGAAAACGAAACACAAAAAAAACTTAAGAAAAATTGAAAGAAAAAGGTTAGAACGGTGCATCGATGTCCGACGGAGTCGTCCAACATGGTCACTGCGTCCAAATTGAAACCTAACAAGACTAGACAAAAGAGGAAAGAAATTGAAAACGTAGATAGAAAAGTTGAAATTTGGGATAATGATTGTAGGGGTAACTAGACAGGAGAAAAGTGACTGTTGTCGTTGCAAATTTTCGGAATTCGTCGCGATTCGCTTAAGTTTGTCTAAGACTTTCTTAGTGAAGACTTACGAATCCAAAAACTTGCAACAATTCCAGTTGAAAAGAAGAGAAAAAGGAAAGAATTGCTCTCTTTAACCGCCGTTGCAATGAATTTTCAGGAATTCATCGCAATTCACCTAAGAACGTCCTAGACCTTCCTAGTGAAGACTTACGAACCCCTTAAAATTCCCTGCAAGTTTGGCTAAAAATATCGAAAAACACACTTTAACCGCAGTCACTGTGAATTTCCAAAATCTCGTCGCGATACGTCTAGGTATGTCGATGACTTTCCTGACGCAGACCTACGAGTTTTGAAAATCCACAGTAAGTTTGGTTGGACTATAACGAAAACGAAAACTACAAAAATCTTAACTAAAAAGCTAAAACGTTGGGCGGCATTTGATTTGAGGCAAGAGGATGGGATGCGTTGGGAAGGATGGAAAAAGGAATAGGTAAGAACATAAAATAAAAGGAAGAGTTCGGAAAGGGAACGGAATGCTAAGTTCCGGGGGACGCGGCCTGCTTGCGGTTGCTCAGATTGAACTCGCCGGAATGGGGGATCTTGCCCCCGAAGCTTAACCTCGCCTTCAAACAAAACATAAATCAGGCCAGAGAAAGAACAGAAATCAAAAAGACTGCGGACGGACAATATCACCACTTCAAGGGCGCTGCGGATGACGTTGCAGCGGTGCCATACCAGTGACGATTCCTGGTCATTAGTATTGGTTTAGCTACGTGGTCTAGGGAAGGTTAAAAAAAATTGTATTGATAACGACAGTAAATAAAAAAAATTAATAAATAATATAAAATAAAATTTTAAAAATGTATCGATACATAAATTCACTTCGTCGTTCGACGGAAACAAAATTATCGATGACTTTATCATAAAAATCCCCACTTTCTACAACAATAATAACAATTATATAAATATAAATATCTATATCCTATATTTATATGATTTTGTGTTGCAAAAAATCTTAAATTTAACCTTACCTATCCACATTAATGTATGAAGGTATGTATGTAACTATCTATTAAACAATTTAGTTCACGTTCAAAGCTATGTAAACAAATTTCATGTTAACGGCCAGCCGATAATAGGTAGATACTTCTGGCGACTTTATGCCAAAATAAATTTACGATTGTTTAACTATGATCTTTTTTATTATAATAATATTATTTCTAGGTTCTAGCATAGGTATATGAATTTACTTCCATCTCACTTCTCAAAAAAAAAAAAAAAAAAAAAACAACAAAACAATGTCGCACTCATATTTCAAAGCACAACAATCCACAAATATATTTACTCACATTTAAAATCTATGCAAATACAAAATAATTAATTAATTTCGCACCTTTAGGAATCAATACGAATCACCTGTTTATGTTTATTTCGCAAATAGCCCAGTCAATTCCACAATAAATTCGCAAAGCGCAATATAGTTTTATATTTCTGATAGGTTGTAAGGGTATGTTAGAGTAGTCTGTATCTAACTTTGCAGCTCGAAAAACCTGTGCTCGCTGCAGGAAAAATAGAACAGTGAAAAAAAACGCTAAAATCAGCCTATTTTTTCCGATATTTTCCTTTATAACTTTGGAAATATGCAACTAAGGAAAAAAACCGTCCATTATAAACTTGTTTGTTATAAAATTTTCTACAAGACCACATCAGTTTTAAATTCATGCATGTTATATTTGTATTGCTATCTAACCATGAATTTAAAAAAAAATCTGCAAACAAAGTAATTTTGAAGCAATCAAAAAATAGGTCAAAAATTGTCCAATTCTGCTTAAAATTTGGAATCAAATAACAATCTATAAACAAGACGAAATGCAACACGCAATGTTTGCATCATTGTTGTGGTCAAAGTAGGACACTTAAGTTGGCACTGATTTTGTACATGTACTTGAAACCCTTAACTATCATAAAATATAGTTATAATATATATATCTTTTTTAAGCAACTTTGGTAGCGAATTTAAAAGTTTCGAAAATGTTCGCGAAATTACATTATTACATACCAAGTGTAGAATTTTCGGAAGTTTTAAAATGGTTACAAAAGTTGCAAGAAAAAGATATAAATATCATAACTGAATTTGATCATAGTTAAGGGTTCCAAGTACGTGAACAAAAAAATCAGTGCCAACTTAAGTGTCCTACTTTGACCATAGTCGTGATGCACATTGCTTGTTGCACTTAGTAAACATCATGTTTTTTTTTAAATTCAAATATAACATGCATGAATATAAAACTTATGTGGTCTTGTAGAAAATTTTATAACAAACAAGTTTATAATGGACGGTTTTTTCCTTAGTTGCATATTTCCAAAGTTATAAAGGAAAATGTGGGACAAAATGGGATGAATTTAGCGTTTTTTTTCACTGTTGCATTTTTCCTGCAGCGAGCACAGGTTTTTCGAAGTTGCAAACTTAGATACAGACTACTCTAACATGTCCCAACAACATATCAAAAATACAGAAATACATCGCGCTTTGCCAGTTGAGCACTTTTTTTGGAATTATTGACAGAGCTAAAAGAACTTTTTGGATGTTTACTCAATCAAAGAATACTTCACTAATAATTAAACAATAAGCACACGCATTCATCCTTCCTACCGCATTTTCCTAGAAACATTATACGAAAGTAAAAAAAGAGATGACAAAAAACGAACCCAAAATGTAAGTAAGTAGGTACCTAGAGCTGCTTTCATACCTGATGTATCGTGCTTTATCGCATCATACTTACGCTTATGCTTTCATTTATTTATTGTATTTGTGTTTGTATTTTGAATAGATTTTATTACAAATTGTATGCAATTTGGTAGCGCGGATGTTGTAAGCTTTCAAGGAAAACTTGTTGTGTGAGAGTTTTGTGTTGTGTGTACTGTGTTAGAACAATGTAGGTAGGTTAGGTAGGTATCTATTTTTTTTGTATTATTATATCAATTCTCTTTGTAGGGAATTTAGTTTTGGTATCGCATACTGTAACGCTGAGGCAGATATGAAGATGGGAGTTTTGTGTTTTGTGAAGGAAAATATGATTTGGAAATAGGTACCAGGTGGGTAGTTCTTTTTGTATTTATGGTATTGATTATTGCAATTATTCGTTATCATTATTTCAACATTACATTATATAATCTATTCATTTAAATTCTTGGTTTAGCGGCGATAAACCTGCTAACTGAGAGGAATCGCCACTGTGCCATACCCACCCTAACATGAAATCCTTTGGCACTATTTGGATTTCCCCAATATTAAAAAAGATCGATGACCAGCTTCCGGTCACACCATCTTCACCGAATGGAAAAGTCTACCATCCACACCCCTGAAAAGTTGGTCTTTAAACATTATGTTCCGCTTAAAACGAAACAAGGAAACAACAAAGATTTCTATCAAAAAAAGCGTTCATGGAAGTTTTATTATATTAAATGAAAACGTTACTGGTAAGTTTTGAAAAAGCAATGATAAACAAATTTATACTGAATTAAAAAATTACAAATCGTTACTATTGTGGTGAATATACCCATTTATGCAAACAACGACATCTTTTATTCTTCTATAGCAGAATAAATTAGTAGCGCCATCTTTGAACAAAAGATTAACTAATGTTATCCAATACCAAAACCACACTAATGTTATCCAATACCTAAACCACTGAAAACTGCTATAATTAACTGAACGAAAGCTTTTGAGAGCTTTTTGAGCTACTTGTATTCCAGCGAATTCCAGGACATTCCAGGACTTAAGAGAAGATTCTAGTAGCTTTTTCTCAGATATAAATACAGGGTCACCAGCTTGTTATAATAAAAGTATTGGAAGTAAAGTATTTGAAGTGAAATAAAGGTGTTTTATTTTTGTAAAGTAATTGTTGTTCAGTTTAAGAAATAAGTTTTATTGGCGAACCCTTGGCAAAATATGACATTGGTGTCAGTTAAGTGGAATAGAACTTATTTTATCTGTGCATTCAGATAATTAATGGTGAAAAGTGATAAAGTATGTAAATAAATACACAGTAAAAGTGACATACAAAGATATAAGAATACAAATAGAAACAAAATGGGAAAAATTGTGAATGCATTGAATTGTGTTGAACTTAAGGCAGAACTGAACAGACGAGGTCTTCCTACTGCTGGAACGAAAAATGACCTCATTATTCGTCTGCAGGAAGATTTAAGGCAACACGGTGAAAATCCAGACACGTTTCTATTTGAAATTGAAATTTCGGAAGATCAAGTAACTACAAGCTTAGACTTAACCAATATGATGGCTCAGTTGCTCGCCCAGTTTGAAGACCAACGAAAGGAACAAAAGAATCTTCTAGAAGAACAACGAATTGAGCAGAAGAATGAACAAAAGAATCTTCTTGAGCGGTTAGAAGAACAGCGAAGTGAACAAAAGAATCTGCTCGAAAAACAAGAAAAGAATCTTCTCGAACGGTTCGACACATCCTCGAAGGTAAACTAGATTTATTCGAGAACAAGTTTATTGCCCTTGACGAACGTGTTGAAAAACAGTTTTCGTCAGTGGAAGCAAAATTCGAAAAGATCGAAGATAACATTGAAAGCATTACTAAAGAACTGGACAAAGTTCGAAATATAAAGGTTTGAGAAAGTTCTGGCGACTGTCCAAAGAAAAAGGAAATGCATCCACCGACCTTTGATGGACAAACTTCTTGGTCAGTCTACAAGAAGCAGTTTGAGGCAGCCGCAACAACAAATGGCTGGGATGACGGAGACAAGTTTATTGCCCTGCCGCTTGCCCTTAGAGGTTCTGCTGCTGAATTATTGCAAACCATACCAGCAGACCAAAACGGCAACTTCAGTGCTCTTGTTCAGGCCATTGACAAACGCTTTGGTGATGGCCATATGCAAGAAGTCTTCCGCGTTCAACTCATTACCAGAGTCCAGAAAAGAGGAGAAAGTTTGCAACAACTCCAAGCGGACATTGAACGGCTGGCGCATCTAGCATACCCGACTGCAGGAGATGAAATTACCAACCAGTTAGTAACAGAGTCTTTTGTCCGTGCAGTGTCCGACCTCAATCTCCAGCGAGCAATTCGAACTGCTGGAAAACGCACACTTTCTGAAGCATTAGCCTTCGCGCTCACTATGGAAGCATCAGGGGCCTATTTCTCCGCTACTACATCAGCTACAGTGTAGTAGTATAACAGTTGTATTACATCATTTCTGTTTCAAACATACATTGGTTTTTCAGGTGTAGTACATCAATGTAGCATTGGAGAATCGACTGGAAATATTGGAAAAATGTATGATTCTGTTTCACAGCTTTTGATACTACATTGTTGTAGTACATCTCACTGTAATTTTTTGTTACATTTTCACAATAAAAATATTTGCTGTGATTGCTGTAACAGAATAAAATTGCTACATTAAAAAGAAAATATACGAATGTAAGTATTTTTTTTTTTTGTATTTAAACATCAGAAATTCAAAAAATGTATGATTTATCTTTTGATTTTTTGTAAAAATGAAAATTGATTCGTTGTAAATACACTTTCGGCCTTCTTTCAATTCTTATGTTGAATTCAAAATCTTCGTCGAAAATATTTATATCGAAATCCATTTTTATTTTATTTATTTGTGTCTCTTCAAAGTTCAAATATCCCACTTCTAAAAAAAAAAAACAATTTAAATGGCCTTGTTCACGTTGCACTGAGATATGTTATCTCGAAAAATTCAACGTAAAATGTAATTTGAAGTCAGTTGTTGTCGACATTTCTCTTCAGACGTTCTAAATATATATTTTGCCTTCTTTGAACTCTTAAGGCAAGACCGCACTCAACTTTAGCGGAACTACACTTCACGACGCGGCAAATTATTATTATTTGTATAAAATTGTATGAACTATTTTGCACAAAACGGCAACTGAAGTTCCGCTTTAATGCAGTTCCGTCGAGTGCGGTCTAACCTTTATATTGAATTCGAAATCATCATCAAAAATATTAAAAATCTCAAAATCCATTATTTTTTATTATTAATTTTCTTTCGTTATTTTGACGTTCATGGATTTTGGGGTTACTTTGTGATAAAAAAAGTTTTTTAATCACTTCATTCTCAAATATACTCGTAATCATATTTATTCAAATCGTTTTTTGCTAACTTATGGTGGATTTACATTTTGTTTGCGTCTGCATAATGCACTCAAGTAGAGCAGGACAGATGCATACAAAAAATCCGAGTGAGTGAAAGAGAACCATTAAGAAGATGAACATGTTCGTCTTCATTTCTGCATTATGGAACTTTCCTATAATGCAGGAACGATGTTCTTCTGCATTTTGATCTTTTCTCTCTATCTAACAATTATACATTTTGTATTTGGCATCCATTTTTTTTTGCAGAAACCAAATGCAGATACATGTAAATCCACCATTACAGACCAGAGACGAAACAACCGAAAAAACGAATGGTGTAGTCGGGGTCTAGGTCTACATCATCCAGCTACATCATACAACTCTTCCAGTTGTAGTTATGAAACAGAAAAATGTAGTTGATGTAGTTGTAGAACGTTGCTGTCAGATGTAGTTGATGTAGCTGCTGTAGTAGCGGAGAAATAGGCCCCAGAACAGGCTTCTTTAGGAATTCATCGGATAAGAGAACTGGAAGTTGAGGAATGTTCCTGCCAGAGAGCTGAATTCCAAAGAAGGCAGCGAGAAGGACCTGCTCGATGCTGGCATTGCAACAAAACTGGACATCTCCAGCGCCAGTGCAGATTGCCACCAAGGAGAGTCACCTGTCAACATTGTGGAAGCAAAAATAATACCCGCGAACAGGTAATCAATAACATCAACGCTCCTGCTTGCCCTGTTTACCAGCCGGGAAACGAGTAAGAACGAGAGAATAGCTGCAGATGTCGCAGGTCCGTTTCCGGAGACCAACAGTGGAAACCGATACATCCTTATAGTCATGGATTACTTCAGCAAGTGGCCTGAGGCATTTGCCATCCCAAACCAAGAAGCCAAAACAGTGGTTGATCAGATTGTATTCAATTGGGTGAGCAGGTTCGGTGTTCCTTTGGAATTGCATTCTGACCAAGGAAGGAACTTCGAATCTAACATCTTCCAGGAGGTTTGCTCTCTCCTTGGCATCAAGAAGACGAGGACAACACCGCTTCATCCACAATGTGACGGAATGGTCGAATGATTCAACAGGACGCTTAAGGAACATCTGTCCAAGGTTGTAGGTGACTACCAACGAGACTGGGATCGCCATATTCCATTGTTTTTGATTGCCTACCGAAGTGCGGTTCATAGTTCAACAGGACATACACCATCGGAGATCCTGTTCGGCACAACAATACGGCTGCCTAGTGAAGTAAAATTTGGATGCCGTACTTGGAACCGGAAAAGCCAGATGAATATGTGGATAACCTCAAAGAAAGACTCATTGACATTCATCAACGGACAAGGAAAACCATAAAAATAGCCAGTGATAGGATGAAAACACGGTACGACGCCCGTGCAACAACGATTGGATTCCAAGAAGGAGACCTGGTGTGGTTTTACAATCCCCATCGACAAAAAGGACTGTCACCAAAACTTCAACAAAACTGGGAAGGACCACACCGTATACACTAATATTATCAAATACCTAAACCACTGAAAACTGCTATAATTAACTGAACGAAAGCTTTTGAGAGCTTTTTGAGCTACTTGTGGAGACTTGTGGAGGGGAAGCGTATTCCAGCGAATTCCAGGACATTCCAGGACTTTAGAGAAGATTCTAGTAGCTTTTTCTCAGATATAAATACAAAAATACAAGCTTAGACTTAACCAATATGATGGCTCAGTTGCTCGCCCAGTTTGAAGACCAACGAAAGGAACAAAAGAATCTTCTAGAAGAACAACGAATTGAGCAGAAGAATGAACAAAAGAATCTTCTTGAGCGGTTAGAAGAACAGCGAAGTGAACAAAAGAATCTGCTCGAAAAACAAGAAAAGAATCTTCTCGAACGGTTCGAAGAACAGAAACACATCCTCGAAGGTAAACTAGATTTATTCGAGAACAAGTTTATTGCCCTTGACGAACGTGTTGAAAAACAGTTTTCGTCAGTGGAAGCAAAATTCGAAAAGATCGAAGATAACATTGAAAGCATTACTAAAGAACTGGACAGAGTTCGAAAAATAAAGGTTCGAGAAAGTTCTGGCGACTGTCCAAAGAAAAAGGAAATGCATCCACCGACCTTTGATGGACAAACTTCTTGGTCAGTCTACAAGAAGCAGTTTGAGGCAGCCGCAACAACAAATGGCTGGGATGACGAAGACAAGTTTATTGCCCTGCCGCTTGCCCTTAGGGGTTCTGCTGCTGAATTATTGCAAACCATACCAGCAGACCAAAACGGCAACTTCAGTGCTCTTGTTCAGGCCATTGACAAACGCTTTGGTGATGGCCATATGCAAGAAGTCTTCCGCGTTCAACTCAATACCAGAGTCCAGAAAAGAGGAGAAAGTCTGCAACAACTCCAAGCGGACATTGAATGGCTGGCGCATCTAGCATACCCGACTGCAGGAGATGAAATTACCAACCAGTTAGCAACAGAGTCTTTTGTCAGTGCAGTGTCCGACCTCAATCTCCAGCGAGCAATTCGAACTGCTGGAAAACGCACACTTTCTGAAGCATTAGCCTTCGCGCTCACTATGGAAGCATCAGAACAGGCTTCTTTAGGAATTCATCGGGTAAGAGAACTGGAAGTTGAGGAATGTTCCTGCCAGAGCGCTGAATTCCAAAGAAGGCAGCGAGAAGAACCTGCTCGATGCTGGAATTGCAACAAAACTGGACATCTCCAGCGCCAGTGCAGATTGCCACCAAGGAGAGTCACCTGTCAACATTGTGGAAGCAATAGCGAATAGGTAAGCAATAACATCAACGCTCCTGCTTGCCCTGTTTACCAGCCGGGAAACGAGTAAAAACCAGCTTCGAGGGTCAGAAGCTGGTTTCTGGTATCGATGGCCCCAGAAGCACCATCCAAGTATCGCAGACTAAACGAAACAATAAAAGTCTGACAGTGGATGCAACATTGAATGGCAAAAAACAGTTGGCTACAATTGACACCGGTGCCACAGCCTCCATTGTGCGAAGAGACTTGGTCAAGATGACGTGGCTACACAACACCAATAGCTACCGTCTTAAAACTGCGACAGGTGAGGCAGCAAGAGTGTATGGAGAAGTTCGTCTCAAAATCCGTTTGGCAGAACTAGAGTTTTCGCATCTATTTTTGGTAGCAGATATATGTGACGAGTGCATAATTGGAATTGACTTTTTGAAAGAGCACGGATTGATTCTGGATCTCGGTAAGCAAGTTCTCAAGTACCAAAATGTAGAGATTCCTATGGTTTATGGCAACGAAAACTCATCAACTCTAAGAACTGTCATCAAACAAGACATGTGCTTGCCTCCCTCTTCGGAAGTGTTTGTGTGGACAAAAATAGAGGGCGATTTAGGTAGCCATCGATACCTCATGGTGGAACCAGAGTCTGAGCAATCTTCCCAAAACATCATCTTAGGGAAGACTCTTGTGGAACCAAAGAACAACATGGTACCCGTACGGATACTGAACATCAAACCGTACGAAGTCAAGCTCAAGAAAGGAGAAATAGTTGCAAAATGTGAATCTGTGTCCGCAATAACCAAGATCACAGAAATGAACACAGAAAAATCTATGGACCCCGGAAAATTCAGCACCATGAAAGCCAAAATTCTGAAGCACACAACTGGTTCAGCATCGAATCGACACAGGTGACGCTAGACCGATTCGACAGCCAGCAAGACGTCTCCCATTAGCCAAACAAGCCGAAGTTGAAGAGATGATATCGACAATGAAAAAAGGTGGGCTAATCGAAAATTCCAAAAGCCCTTGGGCATCACCAGTAGTTCTTGTCAAAAAGAAGGATGGAAGCACCCGGTTTTGTGTGGACTACCGTAGGCTGAACGATGTGACAAAGAAAGACGCTGGACTTAAAGACTGGCTACTGGCAGGTAGAAATCCATCCAGAAGATCGCGAGAAGACAGCTTTCTCTACAGGAAATGGCCTGTGGCAGTTTAAAGTTATGCCATTCGGACTTTGCAACGCTCCGGCAACATTTGAGCGTCTGATGGAGTGTATCCTACAAGGACTTACCTGGAAATCATGCCTTGGACGATGTCATCGTTTATGGGAAAACTTTTGACGAACATTGTAAAAACCTTAAGGCAGAGAAATGTGCGCTTTTCAAGACCGAAGTTAAATACTTGGGACATATCATCTCATCCCAAGGAATAAAGACTGATCCGGAAAAAGTTGACACTGTGAAGAATTGGCCAACACCACAGGATAAACACCAACTCCGTAGCTTTCTTGGTCTAGCCACATATTATCGG
The DNA here is from genome assembly GCA_949320155.1 of Melangyna quadrimaculata. Taxonomy (NCBI): domain Eukaryota; kingdom Metazoa; phylum Arthropoda; class Insecta; order Diptera; family Syrphidae; genus Melangyna; species Melangyna quadrimaculata. The sequence goes on from OX439484.1 coordinate 125,774,824, forward strand.
CGCTTTGTGAAGGACTTTGCTGGAATCGCTAAGAGCTTGCATCAACTAACTGAAAAGGGGAAGCCGTTCAAATGGTCAGGTGAGTGCGAGAAAAGTTTTCAGGAACTCAAGCTACGTTTATGTTATGCTCCTGTGCTGACCTATCCGACTCCTGGAAAACCTTTCATCATCGACGCCGATGCGAGTAACGTTGGAATTGGAGCTGTACTGTCGCAAGTCCATGACGGAGAAGAAAAAGTCGTCGCCTACTACAGTAAGGTACTCTCGAGGCCAGAACGCAATTACTGCGTGACCAGGTCAAAGATTAATGATGTTCTTCGAGAGATGCATGATGGAGCATCTGGAGGTCATTTGGGAGTCAACAAAATGCTGGAAAAGATACGACAACGGTTTTACTGGCTACGTGCAAGAGATGATGTCGAAAGTGGTGCCGGAAATGTGATACTTGTGCTGCTACAAAGGGCCCAGGTAGAAAACTTCAAAGTTAAATGCAGCAGTACAATGTGGGCACGCCTTTCGAGAGAATAGCTGCAGATGCCGCAGGTCCGTTTCCGGAGACCAACAGTGGAAACCGATACATCCTTGTAGTCATGGATTACTTCAGCAAGTGGCCTGAGGCATTTGACCGCCTTTCGAGAGAATAGCTGCAGATGCCGCAGGTCCGTTTCCGGAGACCAGCAGTGGAAACCGATACATCCTTGTAGTCATGGATTACTTCAGCAAGTGGCCTGAGGCATTTGTCATCCCAAACAAAGAAGCCAAAACAGTGGTTACTTACTTACTTAGGTCCTCGGACCTATTACGTCCGTGATGTTTCCCTTACGGGACATAGCGCCTCCACTACACCTACGCGCCATCGTGTACGATTTCTTGAAATATATTTCAGCTCTCTCCAACTTTTCCCCAGTCGTGCCGATTCCTGTTCGACCGTTCTTCGCCATGTACTTCTAGGCCGGCCCACTTGTCTTCCCTCCTGTGTGAGCGGGTTCCACTGCATTGCTTGAGATGCAATGCACCGATCGCCTTTTCGAAGCGTATGGCCAATCCACTGCCACTTTCTTCTTCGTGTAATGGAGTCTATGGGCTCCTGACCCGTTCTCGCATGAAGTTCGGCATTGGAGATACGGTTGGGCCAGAAAATCCTCAAGATGTTTCGTAGACATCTATTAACGAAGGTTTGCAGCTTTCTAGTGACAATTTCAGTGACTTTCCAAGTGCTGCAGCCGTAAAGCAGAACGGATTCAACATTGGAGCGGAACAGTCGTAGCTTGGTCTTTAAGCTAAAAGAGTTGTTTCTCCATATTTTGGACAGCATTCCGAACGCAGCCTTTGCTTTTCTGATTCGGCTGTTTACGTCCAGTTCAGTTCCGCCACCCGTAGAGACAATACTCCCAAGATATTGGAAATCCTCTACCATCTCTACCGGTTGTCCAGAAATATTTACTTGGATTGATGAGGAAGTTCCAAGGCTGATCCTTTTAGTTTTTGCCGAGTTGATCTTAAGCCCTACGATTTCTGCTTCTCTCTCCACCCTTGTTGTCATTTGATGGAGATCCATGATCCTATGAGAGAGTAAGCATACGTCGTCCGCGTAGTCCAGATGTTTGAGGTGAGATTGCAGAGTCCACTGAATTCCTCCATTTCCATTTGACAAAGCTGCGTGCAGTACGTCACTTATCACCAACAGGAACAGTATTGGTGACAGTATACAGCCTTGCCTAACTCCACTTTGGATTTCATACTCCTCTGACAGCCTACCTTTGTGCAAAACGTGACTCTTGGATCCATCATATGTAGCCTTGATAATAGCAATCAATTTATCTGGGATGCCCCTCCTGCGCAAAGCAAGCCAAATAAATTCTCTATTGACACTGTCGAACGCCTTTTCAAAATCGATGAACAGCAGGTGAAGTGGTGATCGATATTCAACGCACTGTTCGATGATGATCCGCAAGGTGTTGATGTGATCCACACAGGAAGATCCAGTGCGGAAACCTGCTTGTTCGGCGTCGAGTGTGTCTTCGAGGTGGTCTTTAATTCGGTCCAATATTATCCTTGCTATTATCTTGGCTACTGCAGGCAGAACGCATATTCCTCTCCAGTTTTCGCACTGTGTGAGATCTCCTTTCTTTGGGAGCTTGACAATCATTCCTTTTTTCCACTCTTCAGGAAAGCTCTCTGTTTCCCAAGCTCTCTTAATAAGTGGGTGCAGTAGTTCGCTCGATGTCGTTGGGGCTGCTCCTAAGAGCTCTGCAGGAATACCGTCAAGTCCAACCGCTTTGTTGTTCTTCAGTGCTTTGATGGCGGTGATAATTTCTTCTTTACTGGAGGGTACGGTGCGTATTCGGGAAATTGTTACTTCGGGTAGCTCAGTGGGAATAGGGTTCACTTCACTTGCGAAAACGCGGTTTAAAACCGCAGAAAAGTGTTCCCTCCACCTTATGAGCTGGTCCTCATCCGAATTTAGCAGGGATCCGTTTGTGTCTTTAACCAGGTGTTGTTTAGAGCTCTGGACACCAGTGAGCTCTTTGGTAATTCTGTAGACGGTCCTACTGTCACACCTACTAGCGGCTTCTTCTGCTTCTGTGGCCAGTGCGTTGATGTAGTTACGCTTATCACGTCGCACACTACGGTGAACTTCCCTCATCTTCATGCGGTACGTAGACTCAAGCTCGTTTCTCCCTGCTGCTGGGGTAGCTGCGATGCGAGCTTTAAGGTGTTTCCTTTCTTCGATCCTTGCCCAAGTTTCGTCGGAAAGCCAAGCACTATTTCTTCCTTGCGCCCGGCCGACTATACTTTCAGCACCGGATATGAACACATTTTTCACAGCACACCAATGATTTTCGATGGATGTGGTTTCCGTGCTGCTGATTGCGTTCAATCCTTGTGAAAGGTGGTCCCCTAGTTGTTGGCGCACTGCAGGATCCTTTAGTCTATCTGTATTAAACTTGGGCATTCGAGTGTTTCCTTGGGATCTCCGAACTGCAGCTGTACGCAATCTTACGGTAGCAACCATCAGATGGTGGTCCCGGGCCATTCCCATGTCAGCACCTCTTCTGTTACGGACGTCCTGGAGACTGCTTCTAAAACAGTGGTTGAACAGTATGTATTCAATTGGGTGAGCAGGTTCGGTGTTCCTTTGGAATTGCATTATGACCAAGGAAGGAACTTCGAATCTAACATCTTCCAGGAGGTTTGCTCTCTCCTTGGCATCAAGAAGACGAGGACAACACCGCTTCATCCACAATGTGAAGGAATGGTTGAACGATTCAACAGGACGCTTAAGGAACATCTGTCCAAGGTTGTAGGTGACTACCAACGAGACTGGGATCGCCATATTCCATTGTTTTTGATTGCCTACCGAAGTGCGGTTCATAGTTCAACAGGACATACACCATCGGAGATCCTGTTCGGCACAACAATACGGCTGCCTAGTGAAGTAAAATTTGGATGCCGTACTATGGAACCGGAAAAGCCAGATTAATATGTGGATAACCTCAAAGAAAGACTCATTGACATTCATCAACGGACAAGGAAAACCATAAAAATAGCCAGTGATAGGATGAAAACACGGTACGACGCCCGTGCAACAACGATTGGATTCCAAGAAGGAGACCTGGTGTGGTTTTACAATCCCCATCGACAAAAAGGACTGTCACCAAAACTTCAACAAAACTGGGAAGGACCATACACCGTTGTGAAGTGAATCAATGATGTGGTTTACCGCATTCAGAGAGGGTTAAGAGGCAAGCTTAAGGTAGTTCACTGTGACCGTTTACATCGCTATAACAGTGATGACGGGAGTAATGGATTTAATCGGGACGATCAATCCTAAGAGGGGGGCAATGTGGTGAATATACCCATTTATGCAAACAACGACATCTTTTATTCTTCTATAGCAGAATAAATTAGTAGCGCCATCTTTGAACAAAAGATTAACTAATGTTATCCAATACCAAAACCACACTAATATTATCCAATACCTAAACCACTGAAAACTGCTATAATTAACGGAACGAAAGCTTTTGAGAGCTTTTTGAGCTACTTGTGAAGGGGAAGCGTATTCCAGCGAATTCCAGCGAATTCCAGGACATTCCAGGACTTTAGAGAAGATTCTAGTAGCTTATTTCTCAGATATAAATACAGGGCCACCAGTCCGAAGACCTCAGTTTGATTTTGAAAGTGAACGAATAAACATCGGTGGAAGATAGTGAATTGTGCTTGTTATAATAAAAGTATTGGAAGTAAAGTATTTGAAGTAAAATAAAGGTGTTTTATTTTTGTAAAGTAATTGTTGTTCAGTTTAAGAAATAAGTTTTATTGGCGAACCCTTGGCAAAATAGTACACTATATTGAAACTCATCTTTACTATGTAGGCGGATTACAAAAAAAAAAAGAAAAACAACAACGCTGAAAGAAAAAGAGATACAAAGGTGACTGAAAGGTGTTTCCCAAGAGAACTAAACTGGTACCCATTTTGATACCTACTCCAACTTAATTGGATTTTGTGGAAGTGAAATTCCCTACCTCGATAGAGCTCTGTGGAGGAGGACTAGAAATCTCAAAAGATGAGTTCGCGAACAAAAAAACTCTGGAATCCGTACCTATATATCACTTACAAAACAATGGTAGACTAAAAATTGATTATTTTACTTTAAGGAAAAAAAATAATATAAAATTGAATAAAACTTCAACGCCTATCAAATGTAAACCAAATAGATACAAATAATAGTAATAAATAATGTAATTACACTTAAGCAGAAAAAAATAATATAACAAACATAACAGTGCAAACAAATATATTTTTTTTCAATAGTGGGCACTTCGTTTTGGGAGTCCCACGAGGTTAACTCGGTTTGCAAATTGGCGAAATCAATCCTGTTTTCTTTTATCATATGTTCAGTTAATGTAACACTATATAACTTTTTGAAATGTACCTTAATTTCCCTTTTTGTTTTCAAATTTTTTTACCGACCTCACTGTGATGCACTTTTTTTTGGGTGTTTCGCTTGATGGAAACAGCTGTAGTTCCTATAACTGGTAATCTGCTTCCAGTGGGCGAGATCGGGATTAAAATGATCCTCTTATCGCTCGTTTCAGAGTACCGGTGGATAATGGCCGAACACTGGGTTATAACACACTGGATATATAGCACAAACAGGTTCCGGAAAAAGTTCCAAAAGGAAACGGTAGTCGCATCAAAAAGATAAGTGGTCACATCCAAAAAAGGTGGTCACAACCAAAAGAACTTGTGGCGGCCCCGTCCTTAATAGGCCTCCGGGAAACGCCAAATTGATAAAGGTGGTAATTGAGGGGTACCCTAAAGACATGTCATTTTTGTAAACACTATTTCAATAAAAAAAACGTTGGTTTATGAAACTCACCCTATAGTGTATTCTTTTCTTGTATTGATTTAAACAAAAAAATGTTTTTTTCATATGTTCATAAGAATTTTAAAATGACGATCGCACAACCTCGTAATTAGTACTTTAATCTCATTTTGAAAATGTAAAAATGCTATGGAAATTTGTAATAAAAACCGTAAAAAAAATTAAAAAAAGAAATGTATCACCACGCACTTTATAGATAACAAATGTGTTTTTGTTTCTTCTTTTTTTTGTTTGAAGTGTCGAGTGGCCGGTGTATGTATATATCGGAGGAGCTTTTAAAAACGTTCGCTCTTGTTCGACCGTCGATGAAAATTTGACGTATGAGTATAGGGCATCAGGTTGACTAAACCATTTACGGTACGCTGATCAGCCCACCTTGGATCGGCTATTCCTCCTCCTACAATATTCGGGTCATCAGGTCCAATTCATATATTTGTGGATTTGTTTGTATTCTAGCAATTTAAATGTGTTAGTTCAAAAACGTTTCTTCCTCCTTTCTTTGACATTTCGGATGGGCTCCTTTGGTTTCTAGATTGACTACTAGGTGGCGCTGAAGCCGCAACCAACATTTAGGGTTCGGTTCACACTATGGACTATTTCCCACAAACGTCGTCCCTAATGCCGTGCTGAACGGGTCCGTCGAATAACTAAGGTTTTGGGCGTCCACAACAAAACTTGTGCTTTTCTTGGATATACTCCAATTAAAGCATGCAGACAGTGGTCGCCCGAGCTGCATTCCTGCTGGTTCAGTTCCAGTGAAAACCGGTCTTAATTTCCTATTCCTTCTACCTGAAGGCTTTGCTCTTCCTATTTGTCAAAGTTTCACTATGGGTATTCATAAAATTAGAAATAAAGCGCGTCCTAGCAGCTTCCCTGTCGCGTCACATCAAAACATACCCTTAAAATTTCCCAAAAATTTCCCTGAAATTTTATTTTGCTCACACCCGGAACGCGATCATCTGACATTTGGAAAAGGGGTAATAATTTTTCCTTCTATTTCATTCCCATCTCGCATTCAATCATTTTTCTCCTCTAGCCGTTGTCGCCTGCCCCAAAGATGTCTGCCTCAAAAAAAAATTCTGGTAAGTATATAATTTGGATATTTAGTTAGTTCTGATTGATTTTTTGTTTCTTTTAGTTTCTTTATATTGATTGTCCTGCTATGTTTTCTTTTTTATTTTCCAGGCAACCTACAGACGAAGACGAAAAACTACTGGAGTACCTTGCAAGTGTCCACTGTATTTTTTTTTCAGGGACAGTCGTTGGTGTCACTTTTTCCTCGACCTCTTGGGGTACACCAGTATAATCTAAATTTTTATTGATACTCCTTAGAGTAACTAATTTTAACTTGAAGCGGGAGAAAGAACATAATCGAATTTAATTCGTTTCGAAATGGTACAGTCGGAACGAAACTCAGGCATTTCTCGAAGCTGCCGAAGATCAAGGGGGCCGAGTTCCGATGGAAATGTGGTTGATACCGGTGGGACGCCTAACCCGTTATAGTGGTGAGCTGCCCACGCTTACACAAGCCGGGCATTTGGACAGCTGGTTAAATATAGGTACCGTTGACTTACGGAAATTAGTTTTGTAGCGACCGCATGCCGTTAAAAAAACAGGTACTTTGTACAGTCACAGCTTTATCTATTCAACTAATTTATTTTTCTATTTCAGATAACTTTTGGGTCATCTTCGGTGGTTTCCCATCCGGACGAAATTCCAGTAATCAGAGAAATATTTTATTAATATTTATGACTTGGGTATTTTGTTTTAAGATACAAATACCATGAGTATCTCCCATGAGTTGAAACTGAAGATTTTGAGTATGACGATAGATTTCAAATTTCCAAGGACGAATCAGTAGCTGCATGTGCTAGTTGCTCGCTTATCGTTAAGGAATCTATGATCCTGAAATATTCAAGGCAGAAGCCGAAGAAGACCAGCTTCATAACAACCTAAGGGAATTGACTCCGGAAAAGAATTAAACAAAGGCAATACAGTTAGTGAAGAGGACTATTATCGCCACTTGGCCCAATCTGCTCCCTTGAATCAACCCGAACTGTGATTGTCTCATTTTTTTTTCAATGAAAGGTTTTGTATACATTCTCATGGTAACTAATTTTGACTCTTTTAATTATTTTCTTTCTAATCTCTAATTTATATAATTTCAGAAAAAACCTATTTCCTTGAACAGCGGGTACAGACAACAAAGCTCATCTGACAAATGTTTTATTGGATAATTCTCAATCCTTATCATCATCAAGCTTCCCATGCCGTCGTTCCTCAAATCCTCGTGCCAATGTAAAGGTCATTGACCTTCTCAAACTGGTGAGTCGTTTTAATTTAGTTTTGATAAAAGGGTGGTGTATATATATATGTATATAAATATATAAATAAATAGCCAGTATGACAAACATTGACGAAGTAAATTATTTCGCACGTCGATTTAATTAAAGAGGGGTATTATCACAGAGTTGAATTAGAGCTAAGATAACACAGATTTAGGCTTATAGCGATGAGTTATCACAGAATTGAATAGGTTAAGCAGTAAAGCTTATGTAGTAATTTTAAGAACACAAATGCAATATATGAAAGAATAAATAAACTGAAAATAAATAACATCTTTGCGTTGACTAAAGGATAAAGTGTGGTTCAGGTACATTGTGAAAGTCTATCATTGTCTAAGATTTCGCAAAGTAATTTACAGCTGTTATCAGGTACTGTGTGTGAATACAAGAAAAAAACAGCTTGAGGATTAGCTCATGTTTTCTTGGGTCTGAAAGTGATGGTGATAATTGTTTTAGTGCTTCTTTCTTTGGATGTATGAGAACAAAAAATATATTTTGTTTTGTTTTGTGTATAAAAGGTATATATGTGACATTGGAATGATTTATTTAATTTTCCCAGATACAATTGAGGATTTACAAAAATCAGGTACAATGTGGAATATGTGTCGGGCTTCTTTCGGTAGTGCTATACATTTTTTTTCTCGGTTTTCGCCAGTCACCATTCGGGACGTGTTTACGAAGTTGTGTGTTTTTGAATACATTCTGAATCGGTTGTTACAAATTTTGAGGAAGATAATTACGGGTTTTTAAGAACTTTAAAGGAAATTTCGATGTACATACGTTTTAAACTTTATATTTTAGGACTAGAAAGAGCGTTTTGTGAAAATTTATCGGTGGTTTCAGTTTTGAGTGATTACTTCTGTTGGTTTCGATTTGCGATTTTTTGGCCATTAAGATTTTCCTGTTCGTACATTGTGTTACCGATGGGTTTGGCTATTTGGCATTTTTATAGCGTGCGGTTGACTCTCTCCGACGCGTTCGATTGAGGTGAATAGTTTTCAGTTCGCATATGGGTGATTCCGTATTTTTGTAGGAAGTTTTGAAACTCCTTCGTCAGAAATTGTTTGCCATTGTCCGAATGGATCAAGCGTGGAACACCAAACATATTAGTAGTCGCGTTTTTCAAGCCTTTAAGAAAGACAAATTTTGACATATGGTCTAATACAACAAAAACGTACGCATTCCCTGCTTTTGATCTGGGATAGGGACCCAAAAAGTCTATGTACAGTTTCTCGAATGGACGATCAAAACAATACGAGTTTACAATGGGGGGACGAGATACTTGGCTTGAAGACTTACATTGTTTACAAATAGACAAGTTAGAGACATATTCGCGCACTTGCACCGTCATGTTTGTCCAGTGAAAATTTTGACGAATTCGAAATAAGGTTTTAGCGACACCACCGTGAGCTGCTTTAGGGGGATTGTGAGCTTTGGCTATTATTGCTTCGGTTAATCCCGATGGAACCCAAAGAAGCCAAGAATGCTCTAGCATTACTTCTTCTCCTATTCTCCTAAACGCGCGTTTTTTGGTCCGGGAGTTCACCGGTATTTTTCTTTATTGTTTCGATCAAGCTGAGATATTATTCGGACTTGATTTCGACGGAGTACAAGTCAATTGGGGGTGCTACTTGTTCTATGCCCAGAGAATCTATGTTTACCCGATAAAGAGTGTCCGGAGCTACGTTAAGGCTGCCTTTTCGGTGTTCTATGTCGAAGGCATACGATTGCAGCAACAGACTCCACCGGGCAAGTTTACCGCTCAGGTCTTTCATGCTCATGAGCCATTTGAGGCTGGAGTGGTCGGTAATTACGGTAAAATCCAGGCCTTCGCCTGAATTTGTGCACTGCCATCACAGCGCTTTCAGTGCTTCATCAGTCGTTTGCAACTTTTCATTCCTCTTTTTCAACAGGTCCGTCAGGGGTGCAGTCAGACTGGAAAAGTCTTTAATGAATTTCCGATACCACCCTGCTTAACCAAGCAACCGCCGAACCTGCCTTGGGGTTTTGGGAACTGGAAAATCCACTATTGCCTCCCCCTTAGCAGGGTCAGTTTTAAGCTGACCACCACCAACTATGAAGCCCAAATACTTCAGCTCTTTGAAGCAAAACTTGGGTTTCTTAATGTTGATGGTGAGGTTAGCCCTGCGTAAGCAGTCGGCTAATTCGCTTACCAGGGCGATATGCGTCTCGAAATCCGGAGCCATGATTTACAAATCGTCAAGGTATACAAAGACACGATCCCTAAGTCGTGCAGGAATCACCTTGTCCATTAATTGGCACAATCTTTGAGCAGCATTACACAACCCAAAGAGCATGACAGTGAATTGGTACAAGGGTCTTCCCGGTACCGCAAAGGCAGTTTTTTCCCTACTCTGCTTCTCCAGAGGAAGTTGCTAGAGTGCATCCTTTAGATCAATACTACTAATATAGTATGTATCCGGTAGTCAGCTGAGGAGCCCCTCGTTATGAGGAAGAGGATTCGCATTTTTCGTAGTTAGTGCTTTCACCTTGCGAGAATCGAGACAAAGTCTATTTTTCCTGGTTTTCGCAAGAAAACCACTGGTGAGCACCATTTTCGAGGGATCAGCGTATTTCTGTGGAGGAAGTTTTTCACGAGCCCCACCAAACTCATATGCTGCCAGTTGTTTATCAGCAGGCTGATACTGGTGCTGGTCTTCGTATTCCAGCTCGTAAGCCATGTGTTTACCCGGTGGCTTCGTGGATTTTGGGAAGTCACGGTCTTTTTTCGGGAATGCTGACTCAACATCCTTGCAGGCGTTCCTCAGCTGATCCAAGGAGAACATAGCCATAGGATATACCAACTGCACCAATCTGTCACTCAGGTTCTTTTTCAATATTTTTACCAGGTCCACTTCCAGAATTGGTATTCTCAGCTGGGATTTGATTCTACTGACAGCAGCCAAGAAGTCATCAATGTCCTCCGAGGAACCTTGTTTGCGCTCCATTATCTCCCGCATAATGTCGTTATGTGGCCGATTATTTTTAAATTGTCGCAACAGAGCTTCTCGTAGAGTGGGCCATTCGGGCCTGTAACTCATCCTTAGGAATTGCCAGTTTCTTCCTTGGATCTGGTTGAGGAGGCTGCTGTGGGGGTGGATGGTTTGGCGGTAGAAAATTTAACACTGGAGTTGCTGGTTTCGGTACTTCCTCGGTGGTTGACGGAGACGGCCTTCCTAGGTTTAACTCCCTGAGGAATCCACCAAGCTGGTGTTGGAGTTCATCTTTTAGGGAGTTGGTAACCACTGTTTGTATAGTCTGCGTATATGATGCGAAAGTATCCACCATGGCTAAATTTATGTAAGCTTTTAAATCCTCCGGAAGTATGATTCTTTCCTTCCTTTTATTTCCCGGAGGTCTATTCGAAATGGAATCTAATATGCCCCTACACCCACCCAAGTTTCGCGAGATTGCCCCAGTTTGCCTAGGAGCGGAAGCATCGCCTAAATTGGACATTACAGTCTCGTTCATTGAACCGAAACTCGATCGTTGAGGCTGTCTATCTTCTGCTCCCAACCCACTGAGATTGCTAAAGGAAGGAGGAGAAACTAACTCGATGTTGCTGTAAGCCAGATTGTTATCGGCCGGAATAGCTGAACTAGCTGATAAGTTGGAAGTGGATCGGATGTGCCTGTCAGATATGAGGGGAGAATGTATCAGCCTACGTCTTTCGGTAGTTTCTAAATTTTGACAAGCCGATCTTGTTAATCTGACATTTTCTTCAATTTCAGAGTCCCTAATCAGCCGGTTAATGTGGTCTTCTTCTTCTTTATTAGAATATGCCATCTTTAAATGTTTAACGAAGTGCAACAAACACAAGAAAACAAAAAAATATAAGCTATTCGATAAGGTGAGCTTCAAAGAATTAGCTTTATCTTTCCTAAAAACGGTAAAGCAAACACAATAACGAACAATCTTATAAAACAAAATCTAGCAGTGGTTTATGTGAAAATTCGAAGTAGATTTCCACAAAATAAATGTAGCGAATGCCAATAAATCAAAAAAAAAATCAATGAACTATATATATATGTTCAAATAAATAAAAAAAATGTAGAACGGTATTCTGGAAAAAAATCAATAATTCGAAGAAAGTAACGAAATTTATATAACAACTAGTAACGAAAAACAAACAACTAAGAAACTCAATAACTGTTTGTTAGGAAAATATATTCAAAAAAAAAATATATCTATATATATAACCAAGATAATCTTATAACAAAAGTTTTTCCAAAACAAACTATTTTAGAAAACTTTGTATGAGTATCTTAAAAGTTTATATCCTCTAAAATTGTAGTATTTTTTTCTTCAAAAGAAAACTGAATTATATAAGAACAATAAGAAAATTAATTAACGATTTAACCAAAAGAATAAATAACAACAAAAACTTTTGAATACGAATGGTAATGTTACGTTAAAAAAAAAAAAAAACATTAAGTTACGAAAATTAAAGGGCGATTTTTTTTTCTTCAGGAAATCAACTTATCTTCATAAAAAAAGAACGCTGCAAAGTAGCGTAATTTTTCTAAGTAGTATAGGTAATATAATAAGTAAATATCACTTTGTTTTTCAAGTCTAAATTAAACTAGAAAACTAGTAAATTTTTGGTAGAATCACCAAAAAAAAACACGATTGAGGTAAGAGTTTTAATTAAGATTAGATTATGAGTAGGAATAGTTTAATATAAATTCAAAAAAATTAAATCCAATAAACAAAAAAAGTTTTAGAAAACAGCAAGAAAAAAGATAGTTTTTTGTCTGTAATGAAGTTTTTCTTTTTTTGCTTATAAAAACGTATTTCAAAGTTTTGAACTTTTAAAGTGGTTTGGATTGTTTTGTATATACAAACGGGGTGTTTCAGGTAGCGTCTTCTGTGGCTTCTTGACGACACGGTGTGACCTTACTAATGGCATCTTTATATAATAAGACAGACAGACGGACAAAAGTAAATCCCCTGAAGTAGTGAGGCAGAAAAAGGACTGTGAGTAGAAAAAAGTAGAAAGTAAACGTGCTTCCCCTCACCGTTCCCGCAGTCCTTGTCCGTCTCTTAGTACTTTGCTAGAAGGCTTGAAACGGTGAGGAAAACGAAACACAAAAAAAAACTTAAGAAAAATTGAAAGAAAAAGGTTGGAACGGTGCATCGATGTCCGACGGAATCGTCAAACATGGTCACTGCGTCCAAATTGAAACCTAACAAGACTAGACAAAAGAGGAATGAAATTGAAAACGTAGATAGAAAAGTTAAAATTTGGGATAAGGATTGTAGGGGTAACTAGACAGGAGAAAAGTGACTGTTGTCGTTGCAAATTTTCGGAATTCGTCGCGATTCGCTTAAGTTTGTCTAAGACTTTCTTAGTAAAGACTCACAAATCCAAAAACTTGCAACAATTCCAGTTGAAAAGAAGAGAAAAAGGAAAGAATTGCTCTCTCTAACCGTCGTTGCAACGAATTTTCAGGAATTCGTCACAATTCACCTAAGTACGTCTTAGACCTTCCTAGTGAAGACTTACGAACCCTAAAAAATTCCCTGCAAGTTTGGCTAAAGATATCGAAAAACACACTTTAACCGCAGTCACTATGAATTTCAAAAATCTTGTTTCTGACGCAGACCTACGAGTTTTGAAAATCCACAGTAAGTTTGGTTGGACTATAACGAAAACGAAAAATACAAACATCTTAACTAAAAAGCTAAAACGTTGGGCGCCATTTGATGTGAGGCAAGAGGATGGGATGCGTTGGAAAGGATGGAAAAACGAATAGGTAAGAACATAAAAAAAAGGAAGAGTTCGAAGAGGGAACGGAATGCTAAGTTCCGGGGGACGCTGCTTGCGGTTGCTCAGCTTGAACTCGCCGGAACGGGGGGATCTTGCCCCCGAAACTTTACCTCGCCTGCAAACAAAACATAAATCAGGCCAGAGAAAGAACAGAAATCAAAAAGACTGCGGACGGACAATATCACCTCTTCAAGGGCGCTGCAAATGACGTTGCAGCGGTGCCATACCCACCCTTCCATGAAATCCTTTGGCACTATTTGGATTTCCCCAATACTAAAAAAGATCGATGACCAGCTTCCGGTCACACCATCTTCAGCGACTGGAAAAGTCTAACATCCACACCCCTGAAAAGTTATGTTCCGCTTAACCCTAGAAAGATAACCTACGTCGAATCGACGCAACAATTACATGTAACTCTTATGGGACATGCAATAGGGTTATCTTTCTAGGGTTAAAACGAAACAAGGAAACAACAAAGATTTCTATCAAAAAAAGCGTTCATGGAAGTTTTATTATATTAAATGAAAACGTTACTGGTAATTTTTGAAAAAGCATTCGAAAATTATAAAAAAATGTATATTGAATTAAAAAATTACAAATCGTTACTATATTGAAACTAATCTTTACTATGTTTTTATAGATACGCGGATTACAAAAAAAAAAGAAAAACAACGAACGCTGAAAGAAAAAGAGATACAAAGGTGACTGAAAGGTGTTTCCCAAGAGAACTAAAATGGTACCCATTTTGATACCTACTCTAACTAAATTGGATTTTGTGGAAGCGAAATTCCGTACCTCGATAGAGCTCTGTGGAGGAGGACTAGAAATCTCAAAAGATGTGTTCGCGAACAAAAAAAAACTCTGGAAAACCTACCTATGTGTCACTTACAAAACAATGGTAGACTAAAAATTGATTATTTTACTTTAAGGAAATAAAATAATATAAAATTGAATAAAACTTCAACGCCTATCAAATGTAAACCAAATTGATACAAATAATAGTAATAAATAATGTAATTACACTTAAGCAGAAAAAAATAATATAACAAACATAACAGTGCAAGCAAATATATTTTTTTTTTTAAATATTGGGCACTTCGTTTTGGGAGTCCCACGAGGTGAATTTAACGGAAACATTGCTTTCATGTCCAACTTAACTCGGTTGGCAAATTGGCGAAATCAATCCTCTTTTCTTTTATCATATGTTCAGTTTATGTAATATTATATAACTTTTTGAAATGTACCTTAATTTCCCTTTTTGTTTTCAGATTTTTTTACCGACCTCACTGTGATGCACTTTTTTTTTTGGGTGTTTCGCTTGATGGAAACAGCTGTAGTTCCTGTACCTGGTAATCTGCTTCCAGTGGGCGAGATCGGGATTAAAATGATCCTCTTATCGCTCGTTTCAGAGTACCGGTGGATAATGGCCGAACACTGGGTTATAGCACACTGGATATATAGCACAAACAGGTTCCAGAAATAGTTGGGATCCAAAAGGAAACGGTAGTCGCATCAAAAAGATAAGTGGTCACATCAAAAAAAGGTGGTCACAACCAAAAGAACTTGTGGCGGCCCCGTCCTTAACAGGGTTTCGGGAACCGCCAAATTGATAAAGGTGATAATTGTGGGATACCCTATGACATGTCATTTTTGTAAACACTATTTCAATAAAAAAAAAACGTTGGTTTATGAAACTCACCCTATAGTGTATTCTTTTCTTGTAATGATTTAAACAAAAAAATGTTTTTTTCATATGTTCATAAGAATTTTAAAATGACGATCGCACAGCCTCGTAATTATTACTTTAATCTCATTTTGAAAATGTAAAAATGCTATGGAAAATTCGTTATAAAAACCGTAAAAAAAATTAAAAAAAGAAATATATATCACCACCCACTTTATAGATAACAAATGTGTTTTTTTTCTTCTTTTTTTTGTTTGAAGTGTCGAGTGGCCGGTGTATGTATATATCAGAGGAGCTTTTAAAAACGTTCGCTCTTGTTCGACCGTCGATGAAAATTTGACGTATGAGTATAGGGCATCAGGTTGACTAAACCATTTACGGTACGCTGATCAGCCCACCTTGGATCGGCTATTCCTCCTCCTACAATATTCGGGTCATCCGATCCAATTCATATTTCTGTGGATTTGTTTGTATTCTAGCAATTTAAATGTGTCAGTTCAAAAATGTTTCTCCCTCCTTCCTTTGACATTTCGGATGGGCTCCTCCATCATCTCAGATGTTGGTTTCTATATTGACTACTAGGTGGCGCTGAAGCCGCAACCAGCATTTAGGGTTGGGTTCACACTATGGACTATTTCCCACAAACGTCATCCCTAATGCCGTGCTGAACGGGTTCGTCGAATAACTAAGGTTTAGGACGTCCACAACAAGAATAACCAATAGAAATAAGAGATCTGATAAGGTGAGTGTTAGGCTAGAAATAATTTTATTGAAAGAAAACACTGCTGAAGTAGTTATTTTGTACAGGTTTTGTGCAACTTAATTACTGGCGGTCTCAGACTGCCAGCGGAGCGCTGGGCCGCCGTACGAATTTTTTTGTTCTTGTGAAGTTGACCATAAATACGATCCAGAACTCGCGGCACATTATTGTTGAGGTCGAAGACAATTTTTTTGGTTTGACACAACACCTTGCCAATTCAAAGTCAAAAACTAATACAAGTTTAAAGTGAGTCCTACCTATAAAAAGAAAGGAAGGAAAATAGGACGATTCAAAGGATAACAAAGCAAAAGATCAGATTGTGTCTTTCATTATCATTGTTTTATTGATTGGTTTTCTTAACCAATTGTTTTTTGTTATTATTAATCAATTTAATTTGTGTAATTTATAAGCTAAAGCCTAGTACGCAGATCGCACTAAATTTTAGCTTGCCCAATTTTCTCCAAACATCGGCTAAAATCCTAGCTAAATTTTGACACGCAAGCCAGTGGCGATTCCTCTCAGTTAGCAGGTTTATCGCCGCTTAACCAAGAATTTAAATGAATAGATTATATGATGTACTTATTATTTTCAAAAAGTAACAAATGGCAATGTTGAAATAATGATAATGATTTCTGGCAATAATCAATAGGTACCATAAATACAAAAACTACCCACCTACCTACTTATTTTCAAATCATATTTTCCTTCACACAACATAAAACTCCCATCTCCCTATCTGCCTTATATGCGATACCAAAACCAAATTCTCTACAAAGAGCATTGATATAATAATAAAAAAAATAGATACCTACCTAACTAACCTACCCACATTGTTCTCTTAAAATTATAGGTATTTTCCTGCAGACACACAGCACAAAACTCTCTTACAACAAGTCTTTCTTGAAACATTTTAGCTTGCAACATCTGCGCTGCACAATTTCATACAATTTTCAATAATATCTAAGCAAAATACAAACACAAACCCAAATACAATACAATCTAGAATACAAGAGTGTTTTTACTACACATGTCCTAAGCAAAGCCCAGCTAAATAAATGAAAGCGTAAGCGTAAGTATGATGCGATAAAGCACGATACATCAGGTATGCAAGCAGCTCCAGGTACCTTCATTTTGGGTAGGTTTTTTTTTGTCATTCTCTTTTTTTTTAATTTCGTATATGTTTCCAGGAAAATGCGGTAGGAAGGATGAATGCGAGTGCTTATTGTTAAGTTATTTTGAAGCACTAAAAAATATAGACATAATTAATTAATTTTCGGATTAGCCGCGTTATTTAAAATAAGAGTGCGATTTTGTACTCACCCCGAACGTTTCGCATCAAATAACATTGAGCGTGGTCACCGGGAAACTGCTGATGAAATGTTATGCATTAGATTGGCTACGCAGGTTGTAGCGGTGCGTAGACGGTTCTATCTCATGAAGTTGTTGTTGTTGAGGTGCAGGTTGTTGGGAGCAAACAATGCTCACTACATCGCAGGGTGTTTTAAGTTTGATTTGGGATGCCCGTGAGGTGTTAATGAGTGGGTCCCATGAACGAGAAAGTTTAAAACTGTCGTCCCGATTGAAATTTTGGTGGCGCTTAATTTCAATCGCCTCGCGTACCAAACGTGGGATGTAATGGGTTTCTTGCGCTAAAATCTTGGCTTGGTCGAAATGAATCCAGTGATGTTCATCTGGATTGTCCAAGATGTGTTCGCAAATTGCCGACTTTTCCCGCTGATTTTTACTTACAGCCCTAATGTGCTCTTTTAAGCGGGTGGCAATGCTTCTTTGGGTTTGTCCCACATACGAAGACCCACAGCTACAAGGAACTGCATATACGCCCGGTGTTTGGAGAGGAAAGTGGTCCTTTGGTGAGCGGAGATAGTTTTTTACCTTTTTCGGTGGTATAAATATGGATTTTACCCCATATCTTTTTAAAACTTTGCCAACTCTGTCCGTTACACCCTTAACGTATGGCAGAAAAGCCTTCTTGTCTAGGTTGCTTTCATCCTTTTCCCGTGACACAACTGGCTTCCACGTTCTTTGCTTTTTAGTATAACCATTTGCTTTCAGAACGTTGTCCACCAGATTCAGCTCAGCCTTTAGGTGGTCGCTGTCGCATATTCTGTGGGCTCGCTGAAATAGTGTCGAGACAACTGATCTTAAATTTGCCGGGTGGTGGTGGGAAGTAGCATGTAGGTATCTGTTAGTGTACGTTTCTTTGCGATAGACTGTGTGTCCCAGTGTACCATCTATTCGTCTTGTCACCTTCACATCCAAAAATGCAATGGAATTTTCTTTTTCTTTTTCCATGGTGAACTTTATTTCTGGATGTTGTGAGTTCAGATGTTCGAAAAAACTCACAATTTTAGAGTTTTTAAGGATGCAAAATGTGTCATCCACATACCTCAGCCAAATTTTGGGTTTTTCTGTAGAACTGCGTAGGGCTTTTGCTTCAAAATGTTCCATCCATAAATCTGCAATCAGGGGCGCCAAAGGCAAACCCATGCCAACGCCATCCACTTGCAGATAGAACTTTTTGTTGAAACAAAAATACCCTGAAGACAAACAGAATTCCAAAAGCGGCATATAGTTTTCGTTAATGCCGGAAGTTGAGATTAGCTCACGGATAACAGTCAGAACCTCTTGAACAGGTACATTTGTAAAAAGTGACTCAACATCAAAACTCACCATAACTTCATCCTCTTCGAGTCTTAGGTTACCGAGAATCGACACAAAATGAGAAGAATCTTTATGTGGTGTTCTGGCGACCCCATTAAAGGTTTAAAAACGTTTACCAAATGCTTCGCCAAAAGATAACAAGGCGCATTTATTTGGCTCACAATTGGTCGCATAGGATGGCCTTCTTTATGTATTTTCGGCAGCCCATACAATTTTGGTGGCTGGGAAAAGGATGAAAGCAACCTAGACAAGAAGGCTTTTCTGCCATACGTTAAGGGTGTAACGGACAGAGTTGGCAAAGTTTTAAAAAGATATGGGATAAAATCCATATTTATACCACCGAAAAAGGTAACAAACTATCTCCGCTCACCAAAGGACCACTTTCCTCTCCAAACACCGGGCGTATATGCAGTTCCTTGTAGCTGTGGGTCTTCGTATGTGGGACAAACCCAAAGAAGCATTGCCACCCGCTTAAAAGAGCACATTAGCGCTGTAAGCAAAAATCAGCGGGAAAAGTCGGCAATTTGCGAACACATCTTGGACAATCCAGATGAACATCACTGGATTCATTTCGACCAAGCCAAGATTTTAGCGCAAGAAACCCATTACATCCCACGTTTGGTACGCGAGGCGATTGAAATTAAGCGCCACCAAAATTTCAATCGGGACGACAGTTTTAAACTTTCTCGTTCATGGGACCCACTCATTAACACCTCACGGGCATCCTAAATCAAACTTAAAACACCCTGCGATGTACTGAGTATTGTTTGCTCTCAACAACCTGCACCTCAACAACAACAACTTCATGAGATAGAACCATCTACGCACCGCTACAACCTGCGTAGCCAATCTAATGCATAACATTTCATCAGCAGTTTCCCGGTGACCACGCTCAATGTAATTTGATGCGAAACGTTCGGGGTGAGTACAAAATCGCACTCTTTTTTTAAATAACGTGGTTAATCCGAAAATTAATTAATTATGTCTATAAACAACCGTGAAAACCTTAAAAGTTACACTAAAAAATAGGTCAAAAATTGCTAAAAATTAGGAATCCAATAGTCTAGAGTATAAAAAGAAGAAATTCGATCCAAATAGGTGAAATAGTTTTGGCAAGAAACATGATGTTAACTAAGTGCAGTACGCAATGTTTGCATCATTGCTGTGGTCAAAGTAGGACCCTTAAGTTGGCACTGATTTTTGTACACGTACTTAGAATTAGAATTAGAACCCTTAAATATCATAAAATATAGTTATAATACTTACATCTTTTTTTTAGCCAAGTGAACAATTTTCGGAACTTTTAAATTCAGTACCAAAGTTGCTTAAAAAAAGATATAAATATTATAACTACATTTTATGATAATAATTATTCCTTCTTCGTGACTAAGCAGCATACTCTTATATGGTCAACTCATTGAAAGGCAATAAACTAAAATTAAGAATTTATGTTTAACTTGTTTTGTAGGTTAGAATTATTTTCTACTATTTATATTATTAACTATATTTTGAATTATTATTCAAAATATAATGAATTTAGTTTGGAATATTTATTATGATTCAAACTTTTGATTCAAAAAAAAACGTCTTTTTCCAGACATTTCTTAATATTGAAAAGAATAATAATTGCATTCAAAAACCAAAATACAACCAAAAGAGGGAGATATTATTTTTATAAGAAAAAAATATGTAAGTATATATTCTATAATTTTTAAAAATTGAAGCTATAAAATATTAATAACTATTTTTTAGAGCCCTGAAGAAAAACGTAACCACGTTTGAAACGTCGTCTGATTTAGATACTTATGCCGGCTTTACACGAATGGCAAAGATGTCAATATTTCTGCCAAAAAAATGGTAAATAATGGCAAACATAATTTTTTTATGACATGCATTTACACGAGTTCAAATAATGGCAGGATTCAAAATACTGGCAACATACCATAAAAGAATGAGCAAGTTCATTCTTATCTAGAATGGCATAATTTCGGAAAATGGCGTCAGTAAAGTGTTTACATTTAGTCATATTAATGGCAGCATTTTATGCCAAATTATCTCTGCCATTTTATTTTGGCAAAAATGTTGCCAGTATTAAGAAGCGTTTACACGATGAAAAGAAAAATGGCTATAATTTGACAGATATAATAGCATTTTGCCATTCGTGTAAATGCAGCATTAGAAACAAATATAGACCGAAAGTCCATTTAGAATTTTAACATATATTTTATGATAGCTTAGGGTTCAAAGTACGTGTAAAAGAATCGGTGCCATCTTGAGTGTCCTACTTTGACCACAACAAAGTCGGCGACCATTTTCTATCCGTCGAACGACGAAGCTCATTTATGTATCGATAAATTTTAAAACTTTTATTGTATACCTATTATTTATTAACGTTTTTTTTTTATTAATTGTCGTTACCAATAAAATAAAAAAAAATCATATTTTTCCCCAGACCACTGTTACGTGCTGTTTTGCCTTTAGGTCCTAGCTGGCAGTAATCGAACCCGTAGCTCAGCCTTGGTGAGGTTCTTGGACCATAACACATTACAAAAAAAATTTGCCAGTGACATTGCATCTCGGTGTTGTGATGCGCGAGTAATCGCCTCAACCCTCCCTACCTTGGCTGCCTCCCTCGCTAGAGCAACCCCTTTCCTAGGCTTCTTCTCCTTTTTAAATCTTCATCCTTCTCGTTTCCTCCCTCTCATCCCTTAAAAAAAACTTTTACTCCGACATCAAGTCCATTCTAAAAATCTTCAATAGTAAATTAAAAAAATTTGTTTCATTTTTAAAAATATATTATAACGATTTTAATTTAAGTACTAATCATTTAAAATCATAAATATACAGAGTTTATTAAAATTTAAAAGTTAATTATTTAACAATTTTCTAAAAAGGTAATTCAAATTCAATTAAAATATAAGATTCCCCTAATTGGCAACCCTGTTGCTGATTAAAGAAACTTTTCAATTAATTAAAATATTAAAAACGTCTTCGATTTATTACCTACTTTGGGTATTCAGTACCTCTTTTGTCTTTTCTTTCACTTTTCTTCTTATTATTATACAATAATCCCCCGTTCAAACCTCCCCTCGATTCGCGTACTAATTAATTTTTCCTTTTTTTGTATGTATATATGTATATATTTAACAAAGGTGTATATTAAAATATGGGTATAAACAAAAAACTCACCCTTAAACTCCTGCTGAAGTGGCCACTGCAACTGGTGTATACGTATTTGTTAAAGATGGTACCCTCCCTTTAAAGGTACCTTTTTTTGTACCGATAAACACTTGTATATATATATATATATATATATTAATCCGCGGATCGAGATATTTTAAAATTTTACGTTTCCCGCTTTTAACACTCTTATTTTAAAATCGTTTTTCTTGCAGTCGTTAACACAGGTCGCAATTAATGAAATTTAGACTTCTTAACTCTTAACTCTTAATAAAAAAAATTCTATATGAATCACAAAAAAAAATTTTTTTCCCACTTTGGTTTCTGGTAATTTTAGGGATTGAACCCTGGATCTTCTTTCCTATGACTCAACCTCCAGACGATCTTGGCTACCTTCTTCGTTAATTTCCTTGTGGCGAAATCGTATAACAGTAGGTATGGGTGTAATTATGATGTTCGTGTTGAGTGATTTGAAAATCATCGACCGGAAAAGCGAACACATACACAATTTTCCTCGGGAAATTTTAAAAGATTGGGGCGGTTGGTAATGACAACCGCCTAAGATTTTTTCTATAAAAAAAAATGAGTTTTACACTTAAACAAAGAAAAAATTTTTACTGTTTACCTTTCTGAAGGCTTATTTTTTTTTTTTTTTAATATTTTTTTTTTTTTTTTTTGTTCTGGCACTAAAAAAAATTCTTTAAATTATTTGCACCCGTTTGCACCTAATAAATTAATTCAAAAATTTTTAATAAGAACGAGTTTTTTAAATTTGAATTGAACGTACATATACGTAAATGTAATTAGTTAGGTACTTGCAAAAAAAACTGATTTCGTATATGTAGGTATGTATAGGTACATATATTGCAACGGCGGCGTGTGATTTAAAAATTGAAGACTAGGATGTTCGACTAGCACAATGAAGAAGAATTTTAGCTTTGCCATAGCAGTTTTTCTCTATCCTATCACTAACCGACATTGGAAATTCTGCAAAACTTTTAAGTTTCATAAATTCCAGGATCATTGACATCATTAGGTGAAAACTTTAATTCTCGAGTCAAAGATCCTATAATTCCTGCCAACTCAACCCTCTCTTAAAAGTTTCTTCAGGAATGTTGACACAACTTCGTTGCCGAGAGAAAGGTAAACAAATGTTGTTAAACATATCCTAAGGCTAGATCGTAAAAGAAAAACTTATAAGACTATTACGATCTATTTATTCTACCTATACCTCTTACCCCCTCCGAAAACTTAAAAGCTCGGCATTTTTCTGTATGCATCAATATTAATTAGAATTACATAATTGTATGCATATAGGTATCTACCTACTTGTACTGTCGCTGTCATAGGTATGTTTCGTCGTTGTCGTCGGTGCGAAAGCTCTCGTTTATTTTGATTATTTATTTAAATTGTTTTTCTGTGAATAATTATAATAAAATCGGTTACACCACGTAGCTAAACCAATACTAAGGACCAGGAATCGCCACTGACACAAGCGTTTGTGGAGAATGTCACAGAAATCAGCTGTAACTGGAAAAAAAAACAAATACTAATTGTTTTTAAAACACATAACACTTATTTCTATTGACGAAATGATTTACAAATGATTATTTATTTAGTTTTTGTGTCATAGTGCACTAGTATGTATTCTTAACACATTATTTCATTGGTTGCATAGAATCATAGTTTGGCCGACTTCTTTCCTCTGCCGCGCAGCACTCAACTTATAGATTTTTCATTCTATAATCGCTCAGAACAACACATGAATTCACAACATGAGCTATTGACGCCATTCTCGAATTTATTATCACTATGTACTGGCACAAAAGAGTCACAATTTGTTTCCACACTTACTCCCGCGTACTTGAAAAATTAAAAGAAAGTTTAACAAAAAACAATTTGTCAAAATTTAGCTCGAGAATAATGTGCCGTGCATTTATTCCGCCTGCTAAATTTTGACAGTTAGTGGATGTACAGTACGAACCAAACTTTGTTTTTTTAGCTGGAGCTGCGTACCTCTCGACTAAAATGCTTGGCTAAATTTAAGCTTCGCTAAATTTTGCAGAGAATTTTGTATGAGGCTAAAATTAAGCGTGAACTGCGTACTAGTAGTCTTAAAGCCGACAGCAAATTTTGGGAGTGGATGTATAACCAAAATCTGAGTATGAGGGTTTATAGGTGCATATTTTGTGATATCGAAATCAAAAGTCTGGCAGGTGTTTTGTTCAGCCTTTGGCAGGGGTGGGGGGTTGAAAATAGAGATTTTCTAAAATTCTTATCAGGCGTATTATCACTTTCATCAACTTCTTGAAAATACATTATGATGCTCTGTCATTTTCCCTAAGTCCATACAACTTAATCTTTGTGATATAACTAGTAGAACTCAAGATATAAGCTTTTTAAAAGAACCTTAATCGACATTTTTTGAAGACTTAGTTTTGTTGATTTTTTGCGGTTTATAAATCTCCAAGAAAAAACCGACTAGGCTCGCTTAAAAAGCTTATATCTTGAGTTCTATAAGTCACATCACCAAGATTTAGGTGTTTGGGCTTAGGGAAAATGACAGAGTATCATAAGGTATTTTTAAAAAATTGTTGGAAGTGATAATACCCCTGATAAGAATTTTAGAAAATCTCCATTTTCAACCCCCCATCCTCGCCAAAGGCTGGACAAAAAACCTGACAGACTTTTGATTTCGATATCACAAAATGTGCACCTATTAACCCTCATACTCAGATTTTGGTTATTTATCCACTCCCAAAATTTGCTGTCGGCTCTTGTACTATAGGCTTAAAGGCGGTGAAGTTGTTGTTTTAAAATTATAATTTATTTTTCTTACTGTTTTTTTTCATTTCAATACTATAATTATTTTCAGTATTATACATTTTTCAATACTAAAGTTAAATTTCTCTTCATTATTAGTTTTTCAATATTTGTATAGGTCAATATTTTAATTTCAATTTGTTCAAAAGTAGCCTTTTTTCCAATAGTACTATTTCCCATAGTATTATTTCTTTTATTTTTTTTTCAATACTATTATTATTTTTTTTTTATACAATTATCCTTCTTTTTTATATACTAATATTATTTTTGATAATATTACCTTGGTATCCCTTAATTTATTTGGGATTAATTGAATCTTCCTTTTTTCTTTGAAAATTTTACTTTTCTCATACACCTGTTTGTAAGTGAGAAAGTCTTGTTCCTAGAAAGGTCTTCGCGTGTAATTTTTGAGTGTTGTTGTTTGATCCGTATACCTCACTGATCTCTATATATAACTATAATATATAAGAGATCAGTGGTATACCTCCAAAGAGCTCCTTGTAGGTAGGGACATTTGTGTACCCGTTTTTTTTCTCCGTTTTAGTACCACAAATGGTACTCTTATCGCGGAATTGTCCTTCATAGTCCTGCCAGGGAACATTATCTCATCACATTTTGTTTTTTTTTTTTGTTTACTTTTAATTTTTGTTCTAGATTGTTCTTAAAAATTCCTAAAAAGAGACGTTAGTAATTTTTAAATTACATATATTTATAATTATCTTAATATTCGATTTTTGATTGGTTTATTTAAAAATCAGTTTTTTGTTAGTTTTTTTTTTGTGAAGTGTGAAGTTCGGTTTGTTTGTTATGGTTTCGGATATAGAAACCATGATTTATTGAAGAGATAATTTTCAGGGGTGCCAATGTTAGCTGAACAACTTTGGAGAAGATGGTGTGACCGGAAGCTGGTCATCAACTAAATTTAGGATAATTCTAATCAGGCCAACGGATTTCGAGGGTGGGTATGGCATCGCTGCACTAACATCAGCAGCGCCTTGAAGTGGTGATCGTCCGTCCGTGGTCTCTTTAGTATTTTTTTTTGATTATTTTCCTCTTCTTGGCCTGATAAGTGTTTTGCTTGCGGGTGAGGTTAGGTTTTGGGGGCAAGATCCCCATTCCGGCGAGTTCAGCTGAGCAACGACAAGCAGGCCGCGTCACTCGGAACCTAGCATTCTGATTCATTTCCTCACTCCTCCTTTTTTTATTTTTCTACATATTCCTTTTTCTTACCCTACCTCCACACTAACTCCTTATCCTTCCCTTCCTCTTACCTCGCAACAATCGCTCAATTTTTCTGAACAAATCGAATTTTTTCTAAACAAAATCGATTTTTATGCTGTCAAACAAATCTTGCGTTTTTATCTAGATTTCACATCAAATCGCACACTATCAAGATTTGACATTTCCCATGTATCAAGATGGAATTAAATGTTCTCATTACAATTTTGTGACGATGTTAAAAATGAAAACAATTGTTAGTGTTTCAAATTATTTAATATTTCAGTAAATGATCAAAAAAGTAAAGATAATTGTGCGTATCTTCAAAAAACAAAAATCCCATTAAAATAACATACAACTCGCGAGAAAATTACGTTGCAAATTTATTTTTTCTTCGTCCCCTAGTGAAATATTCAGAACAGATCTTCTCTGCTGTGTCTGGATGGATTTTGGATTGTAATTTTTTTACTTGATTACGCGCACAAGTTAAAATATACGAATGATGATTACGCGAAAGTTAAAATATACTTTAACATTTGTTTAGCGCGCATTACTTCTTTATTTTGTATGCGGTAACAAAATTCCTCTCAAATTGCACTCAAACACCCACAAAAAAAAGTCGATTTTTTTTAAATTCCTTCTACCAAATAAAAATTTTAAATGAAATCGACTTCAAATGGTTGTAAGGAATTCGACATTAGTTTTTTTTTCGTTAATTTTTTTTGTAATGAACTGTCAAAATTAGAAAGAGAAAAGACAGAGATAAATCGGCGAAAAGCCGAATAAGCCGAATTGTGAATATACCCCGTTTACAAACAGAATCGAGAGCTCGAGTTGGATTAGGGTCGGATTTTCGACACAGGTGTATCGACACTTGAGTTGAGATCCCCATTTGAAGTTGAATTGATATGGAGTGGAGATTACATTTGATGGAATGGCAACAACATTATTTATTTCACACAAAAGCAGCTAAAATTTAATGAATTTTAGAACATACTTCAGCTGAGCAACGACAAGCAGGCCGCGTCACTCGGAACCTAGCATTCTGATTCATTTCCTCACTCCTCCTTTTTTATTTTTCTACATATTCCTTTTTCTTACCCTACCTCCACACTAACTCCTTATCCTTCCCTTCCTCTTACCTCGCAACAATCGCTCAATTTTTCTGAACAAATCGAATTTTTTCTAAACAAAATCGATTTTTATGCTGTCAAACAAATCTTGCGTTTTTATCTAGATTTCACATCAAATCGCACACTATCAAGATTTGACATTTCCCTTGTATCAAGATGGAATTAAATGTTCTCATTACAATTTTGTGACGATGTTAAAAAT
Source organism: Melangyna quadrimaculata (assembly GCA_949320155.1). Taxonomy (NCBI): domain Eukaryota; kingdom Metazoa; phylum Arthropoda; class Insecta; order Diptera; family Syrphidae; genus Melangyna; species Melangyna quadrimaculata. Next base: position 125,802,032 of record OX439484.1, read on the forward strand.
GAAAACAATTGTTAGTGTTTCAAATTATTTAATATTTCAGTAAATGATCAAAAAAGTAAAGATAATTGTGCGTATCTTCAAAAAACAAAAATCCCATTAAAATAACATACAACTCGCGAGAAAATTACGTTGCAAATTTATTTTTTCTTCGTCCCCTAGTGAAATATTCAGAACAGATCTTCTCTGCTGTGTCTGGATGGATTTTGGATTGTAATTTTTTTACTTGATTACGCGCACAAGTTAAAATATACGAATGATGATTACGCGAAAGTTAAAATATACTTTAACATTTGTTTAGCGCGCATTACTTCTTTATTTTGTATGCGGTAACAAAATTCCTCTCAAATTGCACTCAAACACCCACAAAAAAAAGTCGATTTTTTTTAAATTCCTTCTACCAAATAAAAATTTTAAATGAAATCGACTTCAAATGGTTGTAAGGAATTCGACATTAGTTTTTTTTTCGTTAATTTTTTTTGTAATGAACTGTCAAAATTAGAAAGAGAAAAGACAGAGATAAATCGGCGAAAAGCCGAATAAGCCGAATTGTGAATATACCCCGTTTACAAACAGAATCGAGAGCTCGAGTTGGATTAGGGTCGGATTTTCGACACAGGTGTATCGACACTTGAGTTGAGATCCCCATTTGAAGTTGAATTGATATGGAGTGGAGATTACATTTGATGGAATGGCAACAACATTATTTATTTCACACAAAAGCAGCTAAAATTTAATGAATTTTAGAACATACTTCACATAGCTATCAATACAAATAAATAATTTTACTCGCACATGTGCTAAACACAGGTCATTCACTGATCTCTATAATACACTGGATAGCGTATTCGTACAAAAAGGTTGACTCCATTTGAAGAACTGTAATAATGCGTTGCTGGCTTTTTTTTGGTTTTACAGTATTTAACATTATAACAATATTATAGAGTGCCTGCCATAGATCAATCTTTGAAAACACCATTAATCATCGTTATAATGGTTTATCTGTGGTGCCTACTGTCAAATGGCAACCGTTTATCGTACAATATTTTTGTAATTGTATATTTTTGTAATTGAATTCATCTGCTGCACGTGGAGGTACATACAGACAGACGAACAGACAGATATAATTGTGGGGCCCACTTTCTTCGCGTTCTCTTTCATCGAAATGTTAGGTAAAATTATTATCCCTAGTTCAATTTTTTGTTAAGTTGGTAGACCAGTTACCACAGAGGAATAATTGCATTATTGATGTTTTTGGTGCTTTGAAGCTGAAGCTGATATGGATCTTTGCGACTCCATGGGATTTTTTTAGACATGTTCCATAGTTCGGCCCTCGTTCATGGCCTGTGGAGTCGGGGTGTGAAGGAGAATGGGCATTTTGATCTACCTATTGCCCACGAATGAGATATATATCGTTGGAAAGTTTAGCCCTAGTACATCATTTTTTTGTATGAACACAAAGCTATAAACCATGGGGTTAAGGCAGTATATGGCAACAAATATTGCAATTAGAGCAAACATTAATTGCAATAGTATTTCATTGAAATACATTATTAGTTACTTTCGATGAACGGAATAGATCCCAAAATAAAGGAACATTTATACCAATGGCAATGGCAATTATAGCAAATAATATCATGGTTGAAGAATAATTCGCTTAGTATGGAAATTCTACTTTTTTATTCGAATTATCGAATTTAATGAATGGGAATAATTGTGTGTCTAGTGCCCAAAATTCAGATATACCTACCACGTTAGAAAGCATAGTTCAAGAGCATCATTTTTGAATACGAACACAGAACTGTAAACCATGGGGTACAAGCAGTACCTATATTACATAATATAAAACAATTCGTCTATGTTTATTCCAATTTGCAGTGTTTTTCTTATTTTTTTTTGGTCACTTATTTTAGCCAACTCCTATTGTTGAGGACAATTAAAATATTCCTACGTTGGTACACTCCACAGTACCTAATCATTTTCATAGGTCTCGTTTCTGGGCACTAGGTAGACCAGGTCTCATATATTTTTGCCCATTCTCCTTTGAGTTTTTAATTATAAGACAATTTATGTATGTCTTGTTGTTATATGATATCCAACAGATATATCCATGAAAAGTATTAAAAACTCACGATTTAATATTCACTATTTATGTCGTTCAAAGTTTGTTGTGCTTTCCGATAGAGTTGCTGTAATTACGTCGTTTTTTCTTTGTGCTTGATTCTTGTTTGTCCACTGACGTCTACTGGAATTCTTTAATTGTTCTTCGTTTCTCTCCTTGTTTACTGGAGTTCTTTTGCTTTCCAATTTGTATGTTCATTAGCAGCTGGACGGCAAGGTGTGTTGTTTGAAATGACAGAATCCAAATTAAAAAGTTTCCACTAGCCATGAAAGATGGCAGGATTATACAAAAATCCATGTCCATGCACATCAGATCATGGATTGGATTGTATTTTGGATTTTGAACATCGTTTAGTTTTGCAACAGTTGTGTTGTTATTTTTGTTTCTGTTTTGGTCGTACGCAGAACAACGAGAGATGGTTAACCTATTTATATTTTTCTAAAAAATATTACGGAATGATGTTACACTGGACCGGATCTTATGGCAACAGTGTACTTATATAAATACTTATATAATTTTTAAACAATCAAAGAAATATAACTCACCCATGAAGAGTTCTACCATCAAGACTTTTAGCTTTCCTTTAGCTGCAATATTTGCAGCGTACCATTTTAATAATTTCTCTTTATTTCTATCACCGGAAAACAAAAAGAAAGATAATTAATATTTATTTTAAACATAAAAGTACAAAATTTTCAATTCATGACTACTAAAAACATATTTTCAACGAGATATTTTTAAAGTAAAAATCCATTTCCAAAACACTAGTCCGATTAGAATAAAAGTAATATTTTCATAACTAGTATTCTAATCGGATAAGTGGCTTGGAAATGCAAGATGAATTCCAATTTGATTAAAAAACCAAAAAGATACAATAACCGATACCATTGATGACCTTACGGTAATTTTTTTTTTTATTTTAAGCTTTAAATATAAAATTTATTTATCAAATAACAGATTATATTATATTATAGATAACCTTATAAAAACTTTCTATTTAAAAACTATCCTTTATTCATTCAAATAAATATACTTATTAAAAATTAATTGTTAATTCTCTGAAAAAAACAACCTTTCCACTCAATTTTGTTTGCACGTCAAAATAATTTGTTTTTGTGACTGGAAGACGTCAAATTGCGCTCTTGGCGACTTACTGTCATCTTCAATTGGAGTCAACAAAAACTGTTATATTTGTAAGGAATACACTTTCCAGTGTCGTGAGGTCAACACATCGTCAAGACCGACTCTTTGACCCAGGTTTTGTATCAACAATTTCGACTCGACTCCGCTCCTGAAGTGGAATCGAGTCGGTTGAAGCTCATTTCAAGTCAACGCAGGTATACAAAGGGGCCAAGCTCGCTCGAATACCTCTTGTAAACGGGGTTAGAGAGCTTCAAGTCGGTTGAAGCTCATTTCAATTCAATGCAAGTATTCAAAGGCGTCAAGCGCGCTTGAAGCTCGCTAGACATCATGTAAAGGGTGTAATAAAGGTTTTTGTATTTTGACACACTATTTGTTTAGGTTTAAGAATATTCTTGATTTTATTGTACTGTTCAGCACAGATAAGTCCCGGTCTACATTGAACGATTTTTCCAGTGCCAATCTTTTGTTCGTTGGTGAAGGGAGTGAAAAGTGTGGGGTAGGGATCAAATCGTTTGTACCACAAAACTCGAACGATTTTTCCAGTCTGTTTATGTTCTCTTTCGCCCTCTTTCCAGTTTTTTGTGTGTGTTCGGTGTCAGTGTGCCATTGGGTTGATGGTGTGAGTAAATATCAATGTAAAATGAAGAGCACAGAAATAAAAAATGAAGAAGACAAGGAAAAAATCTCATGGAAAAAATCGTTCTGTGTGTATATTTCACACGATTTCTGGAAAAATCTTCGTGGAAATATCGGGCAATGTAGATCGGGACTAAGCAATACCTAGATAGGAATCTTTCCCCCAAAACCCATTTGTTTACATTGTTGTTTTTGTAATTTCATTTCGTGTCGATGAATAGATGTGAACTGCAACAACAATTTAACGCGGTGAATTTGATTTGTTTGACAGTTCATTTTTTTTTTTCATAAATGTGCTGTGCGAAGATTTTTATTCCGGTATTTGTGATTTTCATTAAAAAATAAATTAACAAAAAAAATAATTGTTTCACCAAGCACAATGCCCGCATGGCAAGCGGAACTTGAACGAGTCCTTGAATTTCAATGAAAAATCTTTTGGTGATTTCATGTTTCTTTCTTCCAATTCGCCAAAAAAGCTACTTGGGCAGACGATGCGCGATGAGAACTTTTTGTAGAACTCTGTCGCCTCCGAAGGGGCCCTGTTTGAGCAGAGTATAGCAAAGGGCAAAAGAACTAATTATGTTTATGAAATTTAAAAACATAATTTCAATTTTTTTCAGCTCTACAGCACAATAATTATAAAAAAAAATCTCGCCAACCAATAATAAGGTTCGAGAAATCAACAAAAATTAAATTCACCATGGCAAATTTGACAGCTACTATATTCTTAGTTTTGGGGTACAGACACACTTAATATATGAAATTATTTTAATTTATACGTAAGGGGTTGGATTGCATCATGGTCAAATTCCGACGTAAATTTTTAGAAATTAATTTAAGGTCCCCCAAACCGATGCATGGACAACATTTTTGTCAGTCATCGGGTTCATATGGAAAATCGCACCGCTTTCATTGTGGGTACCTACTCTCAATTATTTTCATGTAACTTAATTTTAAAAAGTGAATGTTTTGTTGTCGTGAATGTTTCGTCCCAATTTAAGGCTCACCGAAACCAATGCGAAACATTCGTTGCGGCGAAGACACATTCGTCAGTCAAAATTAATTCATATGTTTCTCCGCCGCGTTGGTGTGGGCACTCTCATTTATCACCATGTAAATAAATTTTGACTGACGAATGTTTCTTCGCCGCAACGAATGCTTCACATTGGTTTGGAAGAGCCTTTGAAGTTGATTTGAAAGATCCTTTACACAATTTAAATTGTGTTGCAACAAAAATGGTCTCCTAAGCCGATGCGAAACATTTGGAATACCAACAAAACCTTCATCTGCCAGAATTAATTTGTATGGGGATAAAAGAAAGCACCCACAATGGTGTGAATCTCATCTGTTCTTAATTGCAAAAACTGCAATAAAGTCAATTCGGATTGAGGAAAAAACACAATAGGCGTGTTTTATCACAAAAGCCATCCATAGTACAGTACGATTTTACAGGCATTACAAATACAACATCGCTAGTAGCTCTACAGCCAATAAGAAGTTATACTACGTTTTCTGTCAAAACAATTTTTGTATGATTTCTTGCAAGAAGGTTTCTTTAGCGAACATTTTAAATTCTCACTTTTGTACTTTTTTGCAAAAGTAGGTAGGTATATGTAGTTAAACCTTAATGTAACTTTCATTTCAACAAAAAAATCAAATCTGTAATAGAAAAAATTGACCTGTTTAGAAAAAAGATCAAAAATCAAATATTTCATATAGAAAATTTACACCGGCTACACGATTTTTTTTGCGACTTCCTTACAACAAAAAAAATTAATCTGCAATCGTCGAAAGGAAATCGGCAAACAAGAACCTAGCATATTTAAACAAACCCTTGGTCCCGGTCTACATTGAACGATTTTTCCAGTGCCGATCTTTTGTTCGTTGGTGAAGGGAGTGAAAAGTGAGGGGTAGGGATCAAATCGTTTGTACCACAAAACTCGAACGATTTTTCCAGTCTGTTTATGTTCTCTTTCGCCCTCTTTCCAGTTTTGTGTGTGTGTTCGGTGTCAGTGTGCCATTGGGTTGATGGTGTGAGTGAATATCAATGTAAAATGAAGAGCAAAGAAATAAAAAATGAAGAAGACAAGGAAAAAATCTCATGGAAAAAATCGTTCTGTGTGTACATTTCACACGATTTCTGGAAAAATCTTCGTGGAAATATCGGGCAATGTAGATCGGGACTTGGATTCTTAATTTATCCGCCATTTTGTTCACGAACCGAGGTGAAACTCGGATTTTTTTTTCACGTACACTAGTGCAAAAATCCGATTTTCACCACGGTCGTCTGCACGTACACTAGTGCAAAAATCCGATGTTCACCACGGCCATTTGACGTTTGAGCTTGTAGGCAAACCGAATTGACAGCCGTAGATTCCCACCCTTCAAGCAAGCGAGCTCGTTTTCGGTGCGCAAACGTATCAAACAACGTATGGACGACTTCGCATTCGGATCCAAATACGGATCGAAAAACTGCGTTTTGTGGCTCAAATTAGTATGGAAATTAGAATCACCACGGAGCCATTATGTGAATGTATTGTGAGAGAGAGAGTATTTGAATTCACCATACTCGGAGAACCGAAACCAAATGGAATTTAAAACGGTTCCAAAAAAAATGAATGAATTGAGGCATACCCAATCCAAAAGCATTAAAAAAAACTTCCCATCTAGTCCAGTTTCTCCATTGCCCACAAAAATAAAACAAACTGAATTTTTTCATTTCAAGAGTTTTTTTTATTTATCATTCATAAAAGGTTTTCTAAATACTATTTCGCACTAATAAACATGACATATTTCTACAAATATAAATTTACATTTAATAAATAGAAACTTGCATTTCTGTTTGGAAATGTTTAAAAGTGTTAACAAGAAAAAAGACATAAAAAAGCAACCGTCTTCGCCACGCTACCTACAAAACTGAACTAAAAAAAAAAAAGTGGTGGAAATTAAGGCAAAATGATTGTATACTTCGCCTATACTCTCTCTATTTCTCGATGCTTGAAAAAAATAATCTCGATTCTCGTTCTTTTTACATGCGTACACAGAAAATTTGTTATTGTGTGTGAGACACTCATTTTTTTTGGAGTCCCAAGTGAACCGAGAAATTTGGGTCCGTGATTTTGCTTGAAGGGCATCTAGGTATTGCTTATCTGTGCTGTTCAGTTTGAAATCATTTCGTGCGGATTTTTGTTTGCAAAATGGCTGAATTTGGACAAAATAATAATTCGGCTGATAAAATGGCCCGTCTGTTGAAAGAAGCTGAAAGTTTAAAATCAAAATTAGAAGAAGAACGGCAGAAATTGAATGATGTTAATTGTAAGTTTTAATTCATAAATGCCTAGCAATAAAGGACTAGTAGTGTGTATGTACATCGAAATTTAATTTTTTAGTACTATGTACGTACAGTGTCTCAGCTTATTTGATGCAGTGCCTGATTTAAAATTAAAGTTGAAATAACTTGTACACCAGATAGACCATCGACAAAATTTCAATTCTATTTTGAAGAAAAACTTATGCACTTCAACACAGATAAATAATTTCTTTTAAAAAAAATTGGTATTTAGCATTTTAACCATAAAAAAACCAAAAACTGCAAAATTTCAAGTCACAGCTTATTTGATGCAGCATAAAATATTCAGTCTTGGAATAACCAAATGTTATTGGTTTTGAGGCATTTAAAGTATTTTTCGTGGTGGCCCTTTTTAAGAGCCTCAAAATTTCTTGGCAAGAAACTAACAAGCTTCTTTGTTATCTCTGCGGTAATTTTCAGATATTCTTCTGAAACTGCATTTTCAGGTCATTTTTGTGTTTTAGAACTGTGTTGTCCAACAAAGTCTACCAGTTTTTGATCACACTCACTTCAGGTGACTGAACCGGAGGTTCCTTCAAGTAGTGAAGATTCTTAATGAGGCAAAAGTTTACAATACCTGGCCTTTGACATTGGTCATTGCCCTGGTAGAAACGGGCATTATGAGAAATACCCAACTTTTCGGCACTTTGGATCAAATAATTTTTAAATATCAGTTATTTACCATATTTGTTCATCGTCCCCTCCATGAACTCCAAATTTTGCCGCATCGGCTGCAGACATACAAGCCCATACCATAACGCTTTCCCCGTCGTGATTCAATGTTGCTTTCAGGTAATCTGTTGTAAGCTCTGTAGTTATCTTTCACCAGACGACCTAGGACATCCCGACGGGCCAAAACATATATAACTTGGAACCGGTTGGAGCCAGAGGAATCCAAGTTCTATATTTTTTGGTCCGTTGGGATGTCTAAATTCTGGTGAAAGCTAAATACAGAGCTTACAACAGATAACCTGAAAGCAACATTAAATCATGACGGGGAAAGCGTTATGGTATGTGCCTGTATGTCTGCAGCCGACGCACACGGGAAATTTGGAGTTAATATAGGGGACGATGAACAAAATATATAAATCCGTGATATTTAAAAATTATTTGATCCAAAGTGGCGAAAAGTTGGGTATTTCTCACAATACCCGTTTCTGCCAGGGCAATGACCAAAATCAAAGGCCAGGTATTGTAAACTTCTGGCTCATTAAGAATCGTCATTATTTGAAGGAACCTCCGGGACAGTCACCTGAAATGAGTGTGATCAAAAACTGGTGGGCTTTGTTGGACAACACAATTCTAAAACGAAAAAATGACCTGAAAATGCAGTTTCGGAAGAATATCTGAAAATTACCGCCTTGTTAATTTCTTGCCAAGAAATTTTGACGCTCTTAAAAAGGGCACCATGAAAAATACTTTAAATGCCACAAAACTAATAACATTTGGTTATTTCAAGACTGAATATGCTGCATGAAATAAGCTGTGACTTGAAATTTTGCATTGTTTTTAGTTTTTTATGGTTAAAATGCTAAATACCAATTTTGTTTAAAGAAATTATTTATCTGTGTTGAACAGCATAAGTTTTTCTTCAAAATAGAATTTAAATTTTGTCGATGGTCTATCTGGTGTACAAGTTATTTTTACTTACATTTTAAACCAGGCACTGCATCAAATAAGCTGAGAGACACTATGTATATACAATTTAAAAAAATATTTATATATATATTCTGTATAGTATCAACGGTGGCAGAAAGGCTTGAAGGAATTCCTTTTGTAAACATCAAGCCTAGGCGTGTTTTAAAGGGTCACCAAGCTAAAGTCCTTTGTACTGGGTGGAGCCCTGATAAAAGACACATCGTGTCATCTTCTCAAGATGGAAAACTCATTGTTTGGGATGCATTTACTACCAACAAAGAGCATGCTGTTACTATGCCAACAACATGGGTTATGGCTTGTGCGTACGCACCTTCAGGGAATTATATTGCTTGTGGGTAAGTGCACAAAAATAATATGCTGTCAAAATCACAAGACCATCCTGTTTATATGATAAATATGTATGATATGTATGTATAAATATGAATATTATAGTGTTCAATTGGTATAATATATCAATTTATTTTTGATTTGGATCTGTCAAAACGCAGATTTTACATTACAATGGGCAAATAAGTGCCTCAACTTTCTTTTACAGTACAGTATCTATATAAATTCACTTACGCTTCAAGTCTTATATTTCTGATTTGTTGCTGAGTTGTTCAGGATATTTGCCAGGTAAATAACCTATGTTTTCGACCGCGAGCGTCGACCGCTTCATGGTCAAAAATCGAAAAAAGCGATTTTTTCGATTTTTGTTTCGGTAGAAACAACATTTGTATTGTACAATATTCTCCTATAGCTTATCTTGAACCCAGAAATCCATTCTTGAATTTGCTTTGTTACCGGTCTATTGTTATTCTGTTGAAATAAAATATAAAAGTATGTTTTGTTCCTCTGACTTGGAAGCACTTGGTATGCTGGTTTGAGGCAAGGCTCGTCGGAATGGGGGGGGATTCTTTTCCAAAGCCAGGAATGGGAATCGAAAGACCAAACAAATAAAAAAAATTCATACCAAGATTTAAAAAAATTAAACAAAAAAGAAATTATTCGGAGGGACTGAAAGTTTATGATGCATATGTTTATCTTTTGGTGACAGGTGTCACGTCACATAAGATGCACTTTCCCCTCCCTTATAACCTCTTTGGCAACTCACCTTTGATAATTTAGGCATCCATGATTTTAACTTATTCCTAAAACGTACTTACGCTGTTATTTAGTTCATTGAGAACCCAAAAACCAACAAATGATTCATAACCCCAACAAATTAGACCACTTACAATTTCTTAATCATTATGAATTTTTTATTTAAAATTATATCCTAATATCATTACATGGTTGCCACTCGACTGGAAAGTCAGGGAAGGAAAATTTGGTCAGGGAATTTTGAAAGCGGTCACGGAAAATTTTGTTCAGCACTGAATTTTTTCACATTAAGATAATTAAATCTTTCGTTGAACTCTGCCCACATTTTTGCGCCAAAAGAATGTGTATTCAATGAGATTTTTTTTTTTTTTTTATATTGAGCGCGTGCAAAAGGGGTTGTGACTACCCTTAAGATGATATACACAGCACGAGCGATTAGGTAGATTGGAGGGGATTCAAACTCATTTTCTATAATCTATTTTTTGGCAAAACATCACTTCTAGAACTGAAAAATTAAAGGCTATAGAGCATCATTTGTCGTTATATACACTGTCACTTTTAAATATTAATTTGTGGAAATACTGTATTTTTTTCATTTACGCAGAGACCTTTGAAGTGAAAACAGTCCAATAAATATTTTACGACTGTCATATTTTGCGATAATACTTTAACTAATAGCTCTACCAAGAAAAAAGTAGATACAAATTAAGATGATTATGAAATACAGCCATGCAAACTTTAAATTGCGATTTCTGAAGTTTGAAGTTTTTTGAGTTATGACGTTGTTCTTTTTAATAAGCCATATATGTACATGTACAGATTATTTGTATAAAATGTTTAAACATACAAATATTGTTTCCACATACATAAAGTGCTCCTGCAAAGATTAAGTTTATTTCATAATGCAAGTATCGCCCACTGGGCGAAATTCGTCCACCCAAAACTCACATTCACAGACTCTAGAGAGTCAAACTTGTTTGAAAATTAAATCACAAAATATTTTTTTTTTTTAGTTTTAAATTTGTTTTGAATACGCACAGTGATTGGCAGTGCAAATCCAAAAATGGCCCAGAGTGTGTTCATGCGTATCTAAGTTATATTCTGCACATCTCCGCAACTGGTTTTCCAACCATATACAATTTATCGAAATCGGTTGGATACTTTTTGAGCAAATGGTACCACAAACTTTTTTTAAGGCTATTTATTTATAAAAATAAGCTATCCGGAGTGAAGATTTCATAAAGATGTAAAGCATAAGATAATAACTGCCTTTTTTTAATAGAAATCGTATTGATATTTGCGTCAGCAATTACAAAAATTGAGGATTGTGAAACTTGGTCAAAATTTCAACATACAGACAGGAATGTTGTTGGATAAATCAACAAAACTGTTAAATGTGCATTGAATATTGTGAAGGATTTCATAATGTGTAAAGGAAAGATGGCATTATTTTTTTTTTACATTGTTTTTCTTTGATTTTAAGTAAAAATTATGCATGTGGATTACTTTGTAGATGGCTCTAGTCTTTTTGAAGTGAAACTTTTTTGCGTTGAGAGTGAAATTTCAAGGTTGAATTTTTGTGAAACAAAAAAATGTAACGCCACATGTGCAACGCTAAGATCATTGATTAGCTAAGTGGTGGGAGGTAGAGTAAAAGTAAACATTTTTATTGATAGGCTAATTTATTTTTATAGTGCAATAAATTTGGATTTTTTGTTAGTCTATATTATTGTAGCAGATAAAGGGGAAAATGTCCTTTTATGTCTATTTTCTAATTTCGTTAATTAGAATGCCAGAGTTTTGAATTTTTTTTGGTGAATATTTTTTTATAAATGACGTATTTTGTTTGGAATTAACGTCATTTTCAGACTTAAAAGCCTGTTAAATTTTCAAAAAGGCTTTATGAAATCGGGGATAAGTTTCTTATCTATCTAAAACCAAATTTAAGTTGTCATATATAAATTTTTGATTTAGCAGAGATTTTGAGTATATGTAGGAATTTTTGAAAATAGTCGGAAAACCTACTCTCATAAACTGATTTATATCTTTTTTATATAGATATATTTTAAACAAATATAAAAATAACTATTTATTTCAAAGAGTAACTATTTTTTAAATGCATTACATTTTTTGTTGATACAGCTTCCAACTAAGAACAACAGATCACTTTTGAATAGCTAATAATTTGTCATTCGAGTAATAAATAAGATTTTGGTTCTCTCTTAAGTTTAACCAACTGAACAATTTAAAAAAAACATTTTTTATTTGGTCAGGGAAAACATAAGAATTGGAAAGTCAGGGAAATTTATTTTGAAAAATAGTGGCAACTATGCATTAAAAAAGTTCATTTCAAATCATTTTAATAAAAAAAAAAATTATAACTAAGCTATTATGTGTTTTTTTTAAAAGGTAAATGCTATTTTAAAGTTATAATTAAGAAAAAAACTAATTTATTCAATTTAAGACAAATTGTTATTAATTATTTAAATGGTAAAATTAATTAGGTTTAAATTAAAAAAATAAATATAGGTAGGAAAATGGAATTTGTGTTCAATTATAAAATTTAAAGAAAATTAAACATAAAAAAAAACATTAATAATAAAACAAAACCGTATCAAAGTGTTGTAGGATAATAATGTAAATTGTTGAAAATATAAAAACAAAATAATAGATGAAACTTACAGGATTACTTCTTGGTTACGACGATTGTGCGCACAAACTGGATGATCCAATTGAATGTACCTTAAGATATTTATTATAAAACCAATATTCACTGATATTATTTATAACCTTTTAAAAAAACAAAGAACAAATTAAATTGAATACAAAACTGAAGTTTACCGAACACACACTGCAATACCCTATCACAGTTTTAACACTATTTAAAAAAAAAAACTAAAGCAATCAAAAAATATTATTATTGATTGACTATTGATTATTAATTATTATATTTTGAACTAGTTTTAAGTAAAAGTTATTTTAGTTTTTAAACACTTGATTGATAGACTTCACACGTTAAATTTTTGATGCTTCAAATTGTTTTTCCTTCTAGATAGTTTTGAACATTCTTTGTAATAAAAAAAAATCATTCTCTGGGAAAACAGTATATCGGTACACTTTTTCTCTATTTAATTCAGCACTTATTTTGGTAGATAATTTTTCACAAATCTTGTTGTGGATTGTGGCTTTTTGTGCCCGAAATTAGGAAAGGCTCCTTACATCACTTGAGCTCCAACAAATTTCTTTTCTTGGTATATAATTTTCTGTGTAGATGAATTTTCAAAAAATAAATAAATTGGGTGGCACAACGGCTCGTGAAGAACCAGGGCCTAGTGACTAACAACTCGCAACCATTTCTGTGTGCGCCTGTCGACAGGAATGGAAGGGACCTACAATTTTATGCCGAATCCGAACGGCTAGACGAGAAGCACTTATTCGTGACAAGTGATACTCTTTGAGGATTTGTCAATTCCTCGCAAGAGGCAGTAGACCTGAAAAAAAACTTTAGTTTTTAGGTGAACGCGGCTGGGAAGCGAACCCAGATCTTCAGCGTTGTTAAGATTTCTTTTTAATATTTTCCTTCAATACAAATAAAAGTTCCAGTCAAATATAATATGTATGACGAATTCATTAATTTTATTATAAAAGTATTTGAAATAGAAAGTTTAATATAAGAATATAAAAATTGAATGTAATTATTTATAGTGGAAAGAACCTTCCATGACGACGATTTAGAGAAGAAGAAAGAAGGATGACTTTTTAAAGATGAAGTAAGGTTCTCTCGATAAGTGTCGTACCGGATGTTCGAATAGCTGAATGTAGTGTTGCCAGCTTATATAAATATTAACACTCCTCCTCAACACGACATTCCCAAGCTATTCCTCAATTTCTTGAACTGCACCTTGGCTAACCCCTTCGTAAAAAAGTCAGCTTGCTGGAGACCTGATGGAATATAAGAAACAATAATTTTTTGTTCATGAATAACTTCTCGAATAAAATTTAGTTTAATATCGATGTGCTTCATTCTCTTATGCTCCCTTGGCTCCTCAGCAATATTAATGCATGCTTGATTATCCTCGTAGATAGTAGACGGAGTTACATTTTGAATACTAAGTTCAGTGAGCATTTGCTGAATCCACAAAGCTTCACATGCTGCATTACAAAGTGAGACAAATTCGGCCTCAGTTGACGAAAGTGCTACTGACCTCTGCTTCCGTGTTGCCCAGGTGACGGTGCATCCGAAAACTTTAAAAATATACCCAGATACTGATCTTCGATCTATGATGTTGTTTCCCCAGTCTGAATCAGCGTACCCGATGAGTGGTGCTGCATTTGAGTCTCGTTTGTAGACCAACTCTAGATCTGATGTTCCTTTAATGTATCTCAGCAATCTTTTTAAATAATTCCAGTGCTCATCACATGCATTGCTTTGGAATTGACTAAAATAGTGCAATGATGCGCTTAAATCCGGTCTACAAGACAACATTGAGTACATGAGACATCCAATTAATTCTCTATATGGATGTTTTGTCTCTGTTCCAGTATTTGGCTTTAAATTTAATTTAATTTCCATAGGCGTTTCTATGTTATTGCTGTTTTCCATTCCAAATTTTTTAACTAAATTTGTTAAATAATGATTTTGACTTAATTTCAATATACCTCTCTGTTTGTCTCTTTCGATTTTTAAGCCCAGAAATATTTTCGGTTCACCCATATCCTTCATATCAAATTCTTCAGATAGTCGTCCTTTAACAGATTGAATACTTTTGAGTTCGTTGGCAGCAATAGGCAAGTCATCTACGTATAACAACAATATCATCATCTTCTTATTGTCTTCATAGATGTATAGACAATGATCTGCTTGCGTCCGCTTGAAACCCAAAGTGATGATGAAATTATGGAAACGTTCATTCCACATTCTGGATACCTGTTTTAAGCCATAAATGGATTTATTTAATTTGCAAACTAAATTACCTTTAACGAATCCGTCCGGTTGTTTCATGTACACTTCCTCTTGCAAATTTCCATTAAGAAATGCTGACTTTACGTCCATCTGATGCAGCAACAAATTGAATTGGTTAACGATTGCTAAACAAATTCTTAAAGTTACAAGTTTAGCGACTGGTGAGTATGTGCTGGTAAAATCAAAATTTTGTTTCTGGGCAAAACCTTTTGCGACTAGCCTCGCTTTATATTTAACCCGGTTTACAATTTCATCGCTCTTAATTTGAAACACCCACCTGGAGCCGATCACATTCCGACCATGCGGCAATTCCACAAGTGTCCACGTGTTATTCCTTTTCAACGAATCCATCTCCTCCTGAATTGCATCCTTCCAATCCATCCAATTATCAGTTTGTTTTGCTTCTTGAATTGTACTGGGCAAACTATTTACATATATTTCAGCGCTAAGGGCTGAAAGATCATAATCGCTGTATAAAGCTGGTAATTTAACTATACGACCTGACTTCGTTGAAACAATTGGTGTTTGTGGTTCCTTACTTTCGAGTTCTTCTTCCGCCTGTTCATGTTCTTTCTCTTCCTGTCCATGTTCTTTCTCTTCCTGTCCATGTTGTTCCACAACCTGTTCAAATTCTTCCGCATCTTCATCATTTCGCTTCTCCTCTACGTGGTCAGAGCACTCTTCAAAATTGTCTTCATCACTGCTGTGTTCCTTGGATGACTCCTTATCAATTTCCATACTATCAGCACCATCGTCGGTGTCATCGTTTAAAGTTGCTTGCCCATATAACTTACATTCTTCCCCAGATTTACTTGACGTTTCATTGAAAAGGACATCTCTAGCAATTATGATAATATTATGGTTGAAACTCCACAAACGGTAACCATTCGGTGCATAACCAAGCATAAGACATTTTTGAGATTTCCCATCCAGTTTTGTACGGTGTTGTGATGTGCGTACGCTGTACATCAAAAAACCTTTAAATTGGATAAGTTAGGTTTCTTACCGTACCACATTTCAGCCGGTGTGCAAAATCGATGTTCAGTGTTATTGAAAGCTGCTGTTGGACTCCTGTTTGCTAAGTATATGGAAGCTAAAACTGCCTCACCCAAAACGATTTGTCTACTTTGGATTCCAGTAACATTGTACGAGATTTATCCATGATGACTCTATTAAATCTCTCCGCAACGCCGTTTTCTTGTGAACTATATGGTGTCGTATATTCTAAACAAATTACAGATGAAATACAAAATTGTTGAAATGCTTTCGAACAATACTCACCACCATTGTCCACACGAAGACGAGAAATTGGCTGTAGAAACTGTGCCATGCTAACTGCACAATATTCTTTGAATCTCTGGAACACCTCACTTTTGAATTCAAGAAGATACGATATTGCAAAATGAGTATAGTCATCCATGAAAGTGACTACGTACCTTTTCTTATCGTATGAAAGTGGAGTAATTGGTCCCATGACATCGCTATGAATTAATTCCAGGGGCCTCTTAGATCTGCTTCCAACAACACTCTTGAATGGTTTCCGATTCTGTTTTCCCATTATACAAGATTCACAAAATTCAACATTAGCATTTGTATTTATCTGTTTTATTCCGCTTACCATATTATTGTTCACTAGTTTTATGATGTCTTTGTTGTTTAAGTGGCCAAGGCGTCTGTGCCACAACTCGAAATTCTCATCACTTTTGCACATGCCAGCGTAATTCGCTCTGCCCACAAAGAAGTTCATCTCATAAAGTTTTCCATTATTTTTTCCTTGAAGCACTAATTGGTTTCCGTCAAATGTTTCCACCATTTTGTTGTTGAAAACAATTTTAAGTCCTTTTTCTTCCAGCTTTCGAATTGAAAGTAAGTTATTGGATAATTCTCGAACGAATAGAACATTTTCCATTACGAATGTTTCCTTTTTGCCATTTACAACTATTTTTCCAGTAATTTGACCTATTTTTGTTGCTTGAATATTAGTTCCACTTCTCGCGACGGCTATTTGTATCGGATTAGGTAGAGTGTTTAACTCAGTGAAATACATTTCATCGTTCACCATGTGATCCGTTGCACCAGAGTCAAGGTAAAACTGTACTGTCCGGTTAGCTGTGCATGAAGTACCGTTTTTTGAATTTGCAACGAAAGCATACTTTTTGTCGTCTGCTTTGCTTTGTGTGACATTCGCACTGTGCTGATGATTTTCACCTTTCTTGTAGACTTTTCCATATATTTGCGATTTTGATCTACACTCGCTTCTCTTATGACCAGTTCTTCCACATTTGTAGCACTTGTATTTAAATGCAGGTTTCACATACATAGCAACATTTGTGTATTGAGAATTTTCACTTTGAATGTTTCTTTTGTTTGATTCCTCCAGTAATCTGCTTTTTACGAAGTCGATTGTTAATTTTTCTTGTTCGACTGTTTCTAGTGCTGTAACAAGCGGTTCAAAAGATTTTGGTAGAGACAATAAAAGATGACAAACAATATCTGTGTCCTCTAATTTAGCACCAACTGACTTTAATTCTCTTACCACTTTATCGAAGACAAGTAAATGCTGCTCTAGATTGTCTCCTTCACCACATATTAACGTTAAAAGCTTCTTTCTTAGAAACATTTGTGATGCAGTACTTTTCCTCTCGAAAATCGTCATTAAACAATCGAATATTTCTTTTGCCGTGCTTTTATCCTTGATGTATTCTAACTGGTCATCAGCTATTCGATGAATAATCATAGCTTTGCACTTTTTTTCTTGTTTTTTGATTAAATCTACTTCATTTTTCGCTGTTTTCCCTACCAACATTTCTTCGAGAGTTCCTTGAGTAAATTTAAGTAAATCTTTCTCCTCAAGATCCGCTTCAAGTCTAAATCTCCAATTATTGAAATTCTTCCCGTCGAATACATGCAATTTATATTTTTCTTCCTCCATATTACCTACTTGGATCACTGTGTGTAGATTTATACCTATTCCTTTCTGTAGCTCGATTGTTTTGAAATGATCGGGTTCCTATGAGTGACTGGGCCCATAACCTGTTAAGATTTCTTTTTAATATTTTCCTTCAATACAAATAAAAGTTCCAGTCAAATATAATATGTATGACGAATTCATTAATTTTATTATAAAAGTATTTGAAATAGAAAGTTAAATATAAGAATATAAAAATTGAATGTAATTATTTATAGTGGAAAGAACCTTCCATGACGACGATTTAGAGAAGAAGAAAGATGGATGACTTTTTAAAGATGAAGTTAGGTTCTCTCAATAAGTGTCGTACCGGATGTTCGAATAGCTGAATGTAGTGTTGCCAACTTATATAAATATTAACAAGCGTGACAGTCGAACGCACTAACCATTACGCTACGGGCTACTACTAGATGAATTTTGAAGGGTCTATTATAATCCAATGTAATGGATTTTATTTGAAATAGATGGTTAATGCGCTGTAGAAGCAAAAAAAAAAACCAAACAAAACGCGTTGGGGTATGCAACCACAAGTCATACAGTGGATGTACACGGCAATAGTTCGTCCCATACTTACCTATGGTTCGATCGTGTGGTGGAAGGCTGCAGAAAAAGTTAGCTATCTCAAAAACCTGAACAAGGTACAGAGACTAGTTTGTATAGGAATAACGGGGGTACAGAGTTCTACGCCACATGCAGGGCTGGAAATTATTCTAAATCTTCCAGCACTGGACGAGTACATAAGATGCACAGCAGCCAAAAGTGCACTTCGACTTAAAGAAATGAGCTCTTGGAAGCACAGCACCAATGATCATGGGTCTATCTTGCAAAGGTATGACACAGTGGCCGAACTTGATATGACGACTGACTACGTATCACCCATAACAGATTTTAAAATACACTTCTCCATTCTAATTCCCGAAAGACATGCATGGGAACCTATGTCACTAATTAGTGAACAAGGTATCCCGTTCTACACCGATGGGTCAAAAATGGAAGAAGGAACAGGGGCAGGGGTGTTCTGTGAACCTCTCAATATTAGAGAATCATATAAACTCCCAGATGAGTGTAGTGTCTTTCAAGCTGAGATTTTCGCGATTGAAAAAGCGGCAGAAATGGTATACAAGAAAAAACTGAGCTCGTCAGAGATCCCATTTTTTGTGGACAGCCAAGCTGCTATAAAAGCATTAGCCAGTGAGACTATAAGATCTAAGACAGTTGCAAAATGCCGAGGCGTACTGGAGAAAATTTGTTACTCCAACCAAGTCAAACTCTGCTGGGTTCCTGGACATAGTAATATAGAAGGGAATGATATAGCAGATGAACTGGCAAGGAAAGGGTCATTGGCAAATAGGAACAATAGTAGCCAATTATTTACGGGGCCTGAAATCCCGATCGGCGTCATTTAAAGGAAACTTGAAAGAGCAAATCAATATCTCCTGGATTTCCAGGAACGACTGCGTTATCTCTAGAAGTTTATGGCCTAGAATTAAGAAAAAGGAAACTCAGTATATTTTATCGCTGAGTAAAAAGAAAATAAAAATCTTGATAGGGGTACTAACGGGTCATTGCGCCATTGGCACAATGGCCACCAGAATAGGCGCTTTCGCACCCGATTTCTGTAGGAGCTGTCAGGATTTTGAGGAAAGAAACCATTAAGCACCTGCTCTGTGATTGTCCAAACCTCCAAACAAACCGCCTCCGGTACTTCGGAAACAGGTTTGTTAGAGAACTGGACGACCTAGCGCAGGCCTCAATAGCAAACATGAGAAAATTTATAGATAAAACATTTACATTTATTACATTATTTGAACCATTAGTTAGGAACACCTCTGTTTTTATTTATAAGGGGATCACAATGGACCAATAGGCCGTGTACGCAACAGCCTAGGCTGTGCACACCTCTCCTAACCTAACCTAACTTTCCTCTTTAACCGCACAAAACCCAACAAACCAAGGAGAATTCCCAAATTTGTTCACACTTTTTAATTTTCTGCACCTTTGCATACCAAAGTAATCGACAAAAAATTGTAAACCTAACAAAAAATATTGATTGTACCTATTTCACTCTAACTATTATAAATTAGAGTATTTCTTTCCTATTCTTACTTGAAATTCTCCACAAAATTCAATTCTCTCCGTGAAATAGGGTTGTGGAATTCAATAGAGATTCTTTCGCGTTCCCTCTCAAGATGGCAGTCCATTCGACATTCCCCATGATAGTACTATGCTTTTCATATACAAGGACTACACCTTTGTATATATAAACTATAGTACTATCATGGTGAATGTCGAATGGACTGCCATCTTCAGATCGATTGTGAAAGAATCTCATCGAATTTCACAGTGGAGAAAATTGAGTTTTGTGGAAAATTTCTAGTAAGAATAAGAAAGGAATACTATTATTTATAATAGTTAGAGTGGAATAGGTAGACTGAATGGGATAAACATAAAAAGGAAAAGATAAAGTACATAAAAAAGAATGATATTCTTGTATATTGTCATTTACTTTGCTAAGATGCAGAGAATTAAAAAGTGTGAAATAATATTTTGGGAATTCTCCTTGGTTTGTGGGTTGTGTGCGAATAAAGAGGAAGGGGTACATATATTGTCATTTACTTTGTCATCTAAAGATGCAGAGATTTAAAAAGCATGAAATAAAATTTTGGGAATTCTCCTTGGTTTGTTGTTAAAGAGGAAGGGGTAGTTTGTTTTATAACTTTGGGTGCCTTGTGCAAGATGACAACGGCGATGGCCGGCGGCGGCCAAGGTCAAGGGTTAGGCAAGTAGGTAGATTTGTTCTTTTTGATTTCTATATAGGTATTTAGGTCTGTTGTAAGAATATATGAGTTATCCAATAATCCATGGGTTTGATGGCGGTGATGTCTTTAATGTAACATGCTGAAGGTAGTTATGTATGTTGGTAGGTATGTCGTTTTTTTTTATTATTTTATTCTAAGTACTTAGATAGGTATGCTTGTATATAATTTGTATTAATATCTAGGCAGGTACTAGGTACTACCTACTAGGTAGGTAGGTACTTACCTACTTAATTTTTATTTGAATCTTTATGATTATTTTTTGTTGATTTTTTCTTTTTAAGGAGTAAGTTTGAAATAATTAGGGAAGCAGGCTATTATTTAGGGTTTTCAGTGAGAAATTTGAACTTCTAACTATGTCACCATGGTAGATAGGTATAAAGTCTTAAGGGCATCTAGTAATTAAATCATTAATCTTGATAATAAAAAATCGTTGAAATTCCTTTTAAATTATATGATTGGTTCATCGTCGACAATCGCATATACATATACAGTGGTGTCAAAAACATTCCGGATTTTTGTTGGTCAACTGCATTGAGTGTTGGTTTGTGAGATAAAAATGAACAAATCAAATATTTGTAATTTTTCGCCATTTTTATTAAACAATTGTATCATTTTAAACAGAAAACATGGTAAATTATCCATTAAAACAAAAAATAATAGTCAAAAATTAAAGTTGATTCAGAATTTTAATGTGACAAACTAACCGGATTTTATCTTGTACAATTAATTATTATTTTGTATTTAATATTTTGTCGAGTAACCCCTATTTTTTATCACAGCTCGACATCGACGAGGCATTAACTGAATTAAATTTTCGAAAATAGAAGCAGGAATATTCTCCCATTCATTTTTCAAGGCTGCAAAAAGAAAATTTGTTGACGTGTGCTTTTTTTTCCCAACCCGCCTTTTTAAAATGGCCCACAAGTTTTCAATTGGGCTTAGATCGGCCATTGGGATTGAGACGGCCATTCTAAAACACGAATATTTTTAGTCGCAAACCACTCTTTTAGCAGCTTTGAAGAATGTTTGGGGTCATTATCCTGCTGAAAAACCCTCCCTACTGACTCCAAAATGTCCTTATATTGAAAACGGTCAATAATTCCTGTGATTTGGTTTATTGGACCGCAGCCTGCGCCTGAAAAACAGCCCCAAAACATCACCGAGGCTCCACCGTGCTTAACTGTAGGGAGTACATTTGCAGGCTTTAATCGCGTACCTTTTGAGCGCCTTCCTGTCCTTGTACCATCGGAGTAAAACAAGTTGAATTTGCTTTCATCACTGAAAAGCACGCTCCTTCATTTGTTTAAAGACCAGTTAAGATGATTTTTTGCAAATTCAACCCTGAGTTAAATATTTTGATTAGGAATTTAAAGTCTTTTCCAAACACCTTTCATGGCTTACCTTTTTCTACTATGTTTAGCAGTAAGAAGAGGTTTCTTCGTTGGTCGAAATTCAAAAAGACCGAAATCTCTTAAACGCTTCCTTACCGTACTTGGCCCTATTGGTAGATTTAGTTCATCACAAATTATCTTTGAAGTTGCAAAAGGGTCTTTAAGCACAAAATTCTTTATGCGCCTATCAGTTTGAACAGTTGTTTTGCGAGTGCGTCCACCAAAATGATCTGCTTCTACTGATTTCCCGCTTCTAAATTTTGTAATGATGTCACAAACCATTGACGTTAGAATCTGCAATATTTCAGATATTAAATTTTGTTTTGTCCCGGCTTGGAACTTTTCTAATACCTTGTATCGAATTACCAACTCCGTTACGGCCCAAAACTGTCGATCGTCTCTTGAAGAGATGGCGGAACAGTTTAATATTCACCTTCTTTGGGTGCCGGGCCATAGAGATATTCCGGGAAATTGTAAAGCCGATGAACTTGCCAGAAATGGAACTCTAATGCCCGTTTTGCCTAACAGGTGGAACATAGGTATACCGATCGCTACGTGTAAACTTTTGCTAAGACAAAACTCTGCAAGGAAAGCAAACTCTAGATGGACAAACCTTACTACATGTCTGGCCACAAAAGAAATCTGGCCATCGCTAGACCCTAGGCGCTCTAAAAGTTTGATATCACTTAGCAGATCACAAATTAGCTCCGTAATAGATGTCATAACAGGACACTGCCTTATAGGAAAACACGCCACAAGACTTGGCGTTTTCTCAAATGACTTCTGTAGAAGTTGCATGGACGAAGAGGAGGAGGAAACAATTCCTCACCTCCTCTGCACATGTCCTGCTCTTTCACAGAGGCGCAGACTCCTTCTGGGGGACTACTTTTTCAATGATCCAAGCGATCTGGCTAATACAGACATACACTGTCTCTCTCGCTTCATAAAAAGCTCCGAATGGTTTTCGTAATGAGGATAATCTCCTCATTCCTATCATGTGGTATCACAACGGACCTAATTATGGTCTAAGTGTGTCAGCCGTTTTCCTGACAGCCACTTTAACCTAACCTTGTATCGAATGGCGTTGCTATGACGTTTTTTAGCCATTTTCTGCACTATATAATTTCAACTAACACAGCTCTCAACTTGTAAAGTCTGTTTAATCTACGGCGTGAGTCAAAAGACTCGAAAAAACCCGCTACTTTAACATCGAGACTCGCAATCTCCATGCAATCCGGTTAGTTTTGCACAGGCATGTATTATTGAATAACTTTATAAAATATTTTTTTGTATTGTTCTTGTCATCGTAGCATTATATTTTTAAGTTTATTATTAAATTGTCTCATACCCTTTACAAATTATGGAAAACCTATGGAAAGTTATTAGTTTTCTTCTTGATATTAATAAAAACATTATACTGAGGAAAAATCCGGAATGTTTTTGGCAGCAATGTACTTGAAATTAGTATCGCCTTGCTTGACGTTTTTTTGATGAAATAAATAGTTTTTCTTCAAAAAATAATATTCTATGGTGCGACTAAGTGCAAAAATGAACCTTTAGGTTTTAGACATAAGATGAAAATATGCATATATATACATATGTGTACAATATTTATGTAAGATCTTTTGTTAGCTTAAATTAAGGGCCTTAATTAATTAATAAAAGCATCAAAGTCACGTTAATTTCCTGGCAAACATATTATTCACTTTTCGAAATGGAAGATTGGGGCATTTATTTGTTTGTTAATTATAGTGCCAAGGCAAAAAAGACCACTTTTCAGCGTGTCGTGAATTTCGTGGAGTCGCCAAATTTATGGTAGGTACATACATATTTATGAATTATGATAATGTAGTAGCTCCTTTAATTTCTTTGGGATGGAGTCGTGATTTGTGCATTTTCAAAATGTACTTTCTCTAAAAGCCTTAATAATAGTTTTATAACAACTTGAAAAATCATTTAGCAGTTTAATGTAATGCTCCTTTGTACCAAATATAACATTACAGCTTTTTGCTAACGGAAGGACATTTGAAAAATTGTTGGACATCCATATAAATATCAATAAATTCATTAGCATCAACTATTAAGACTTTTGGAAAAAAGTGCATTTCTAAAGAATGTATAATAAGTTTATAAAAATCTTAAAAAAATATGTATTATGGTAGATACCTAATTTTATATTGCAGCACATGTTTAGATGATTGAGCGTCTTGAAGGAAGGCCATCAAACATGGATAACGATATGAAAGTTTATATTGTACCAGAAGATATTGTTTTTCACTAAAATACATTCTTATTACAGGTTTAAAAAAATGTATACACAAAAGTCGATCAGAAATTCCTGATCGAAAAATAAAATCTATTTAGCAGAAAAAAATTGATTCTAGCAGAAATTCGCAATACCGATGATATAGACTACCTATTAGTCTATTCGACTTTAAGTCTATTCTGAATAGACTCCCGCAATAAGCCCATTAGCATTTTAAGGGGCTTATTGCGAGAGTCTACACAAAAGTCGAATAGGCTTAGGCTAGGCGCATATTGAGACGCGTCCGACGCGTGTGACGTGAACCTACAAGTGTCGCACGACACGATTTTACAAACGTGTCATACCGTTCTCCGCATATTGATACGCGTGTCTCGTGTCGAAATACATTTTCTTTGAAGCAAAAATCGTCTGATATATCGATTATTTAAATAAACTTAAAAAAACAAGTAATTTCTAAAAAAGCAAACGATATTTTATTTTTAAATCTAACGACAGTTTAGTATTTTATTTTTTTCTTTAATATTTTTCTGTCAGATAACTATGAAATTATATGATTTTTGTTCTATTTGATAAAAAATTAAATTCGATCAAAAATTTCTGATTGACTTAAGTCGACTAGATTTCTTCGTAGTAGACTCTCGCAATAAGGCCCTAAATGTGTCTAAATTTTTGTTTAAAATTTATTGAGGAAAAAAATAACTTGAAAAAATAAATACATTTTCATAAAAAAAAATTAACTTTTTTACAAACAAAAATTAACTTAAATAGGCATAAATTGGGTAACATTTTAAGGGTTGTCACATCTATAGAATAACTTTTTTTTGAAAGTGAAGCGTTATATGTATGTAGGTATGGGTATATATATTAACGCTCAGACCTGACTCACATGACCTGCTAGTATGTAAATAATTTTCTATTTGTTAATGTAACGGAAACAAAGAAGGGGCGTTTGAATAAAAAAATCACAATTTGATTCTTATCACTTTAAAAAAGTTACTTAAAAATTTATAAATAAAAAAAAACTAATGATAGCTATAGGTATTTAATAAATTAAACAAAGGTTTAAAACAAAAACTCTTGTGTACCGAAATCGGCGTTGAGAAAGGTAGTCACCCTAGGTATAGGTACCTATTATGTTAACCTGTATGTACTTTCAAAACTATTTTTTTCGATTGTTGTTGAAAAATAACTTTTATGAAAAAAAAAAGGTTTAAACTATGGGTATAAGCACTGAAGTTATTGTATGTTCCGGATCTTAAGGACGGAAAAAATCCAAGCCATGTTTTCAAAATTATTTTAGTAAGACAAATTGTGGTAGGTAGGTATCCTCAATTAATTAATATTAATCCTCAATTCATTAATATTTTCTTTAGTTTTAATAGTTAAAAAAAACATCAAAAATAAGAATATATTATTTTTAAACATTTTTAAAAAGATATTTCGATAAAATTAAAACATTCTCAACGAAAAAAATGATTGGTTGTTAGGTACCATTATCTCCAGTCGGTAGGTACCTACATTGAACATTAATTTTGTTACCTATTTATTAAGGTATGACACGAGAACCTGCATCAAAAATCAGAAATTAAAATTAAAATAGGTAGGTATTGTTACTTTTTGCAATTGGTTTATTAAAAAAAATAGTGCGTGTAACTCAGTACTCGTGGCAGAAGTGAAACTGCTTTGGCGATCTAAAAATCTCGATTTGTAGGTTTAGGAACATTAAGAGTAAGACTCAGCTAATTCTATATTAAAATGATCGATGGGTTGGGTAAAAATTTAAAGTAAAATTTAAAGTAAAAAAAGGCGAACATTTAAAAGATATAAATCAGTTTATGAGAGTAGGTTTTCCAAGAATTCCTACACTCATAATCTCTGCAGAATCAAAAACCCGGAAGAGAACCCCCCCTAGCACTGGAAGGGCCATGCTTCACAACCACAGCAGCACTTGGTTGGATTTCCTTTCGGGACGGTTGCCGAGGTTCACTCGCAATAGTAGTAGCGGGACCATTATTCACAACCCCACTACTACTGGATTTAGGTACAGCTACCTTTTCACTTCCCTCGCTGCGAGGTGCATCAGATGAGGGATCACGATTAGCCGCAACCTCCCCACTGATACACAACACAGGAGAAACGACAAACAGCGCTGGCGCCGTGCTGCCGCCCGGTTTAGAAGAAGAACCGGTCTCACAACTATCTATCCTTTTGTTTTTTTGTTTGTTTTTGTTCATTTTGTTCCCACGAGAGGCGAAGAAAGGGTGGTCCATCTGTACAGAGATTCGCATATACAGATAAGGCTACTTAATCCGGAGGTCGCCAGGTATCCGGATACTCCGTTAACGACTGAGCTAGTATTTTTAATTGGGCCCTCAGCCAGGCAATCATCGGCACGGTACGTATAACACCATTGATCCAGCCCAATAGGAAAGGTAGGGGTAGGGTAGGATATAGAAGGGGGAAGGATTTCAGACAGCGTCATCGCCATACTGAAGAGGAAGGAATGGTTGCAGGATTCCGGACAGCTTTTTCACCGTACCGTCAGTGGGAGAGAACGACAGACAGCTTCATCGCCGTACTGTCGAGAGAAGGATGATATCGGGTGAGGGAAAGCCGAACAGCGTCATCGCCGTACCGTTGTGGAAGCTTTAGGAGAGAAGGGGTAGTAGCGCCGGACAGCGTCAACGCCGTACAGTCAAGGGAGGGGTAGAAAAGGAGAGGAAGGGTACGAGGAAATTGAAGCGCCCTTTGGTTTCAGGACTCATCTGGAGAGTTAATCTCGAGACTCATTGACCTTACTCAGCTTCTACAACTAGACAAGTTTGACGCTCGGGTAGAAGCGTAACAACTTTAACGTAGCTTGAAGATGACAATGTGCATGTATTGATTCCATAAAATTATGATATCATTAAAAAAATGTTTTTTAAAACAAAGGACCTCTTACATATTTAAATATCTAAAACAGATAGAGCTAAAAAAGTATGCCATCTGATTTGTTATGTTATGTTATGAATTTATGAAAAAAAAATTCAAAAATCTTTAAAGCTATTTTCTTAAAAAATAATTTTTTATAAATAAAAATTCTTGAACATTTTTAAAAATTTTACACAAAATTAATTTTTTGACCCCTTTTCAAGACATTGAATTTTCAAACGAAAAATTTCAATATTTTTCTAAAATCCAAAAATTATTTTTTTGACCCCTTTTCAAGACATTGAATTTTCAAACGAAAAATTTCAATATTTTTCTAAAATCCAAAAATTGTTTTTCGAAAAATTGTATATGCGAAATTGTTAAAATTATAAAGGACCTCTTACATACGCAATTTGGTTGAAATCGGTGTAGCCGTTTTTTTTTCGCGTTCTCTATCATCGTAATGTAAGGAAAATTATTATCTCGAGTTCTTTTTTGCACGAATCCTAAACTTGCCCTATGCTATATGTTGTAATAAATTGTAAATTAAGTCTCCAATTCAGTTCGATTGTTATCATTGAACAACTCTATAATGCTAATCTAGTTGCACTATCAGTATAACACTCGTAGGAACTTTGATGAGTGGAAGGTTGAGGCAAAAGCGACAAAGGGTCACTGGAAATGTGTTGATGGCACAGAAACATATCCAGATAAAATCTTTCTGGCAATTCAGATGCTGAACCTGCTGTTGTCATCGGCTCTTTATACGTACACGGAAAAGTTGATAACAGCAAAGCAAGCATGGGACTCGATTTGTTCTGCGTTCGAGGACACAGGCATAGGTCGTAGAGTCGATTTACTCAAGCAGTTGGTCGGACTGCAGCGAATGGACTGCTCTTCTATGGAAGACTATGTGCACAAAATGGTGCTTATGGCTACGAAAGTGAAGAAGGCTGGTTTGGAATTCGGTGATGAAGTTGTGGCAGCCCTCATGCTGGAAGGTTTGCAAGACGATTTTCGTCCAATGGTTATGGCAATTGAAAATTCAACTTCAAAGCTGAAAACAGATTTTGTCCAAAACCGCCTTCTTCAAGAAGTTACCTTCAACCACACCGATAACGCAGAGACAGCATTGTTCGCCATGAAGCGGTTTAACAATCAGAAAGAAATGCAGCACCAAAAACCTAAGTCTCACAAGTCTGTGACATGCTACGTGTGTGACAAAGTGGGTCATTTCGCGAACAAGTGTCCAAATAAAAGGAACAAAGACGAGCTGTTACTTATATGTTCATTCATGGTTCAAACAAGCTCGTCACAAGATTGGTATATTGACTCTGGGGCATCCGCACACATGACAATCAGTGACGTCAATTTGGTAGATGTACGTGAACCTATAAAAAATAAAATTGTCGTATGCAACAATTCCCATCTTGATGTGAAGCGAGCTGGCGACATAAAAATGTCAATTGGAACAAATTCACATCAAAACCACGAAGTCACAGTGAAAGATGTATTGCATGTACAAAATATCTGTGCAAATCTGTCTGTGAGTCAGATGGCTAAACGGGGCAACACTATGGTCTTCGATAAGGAAAGTTGCCGAATATACGATTCAAGAAAATCATTAATTGCGACTGCACCTCTTGTTAATGATCTCTACAAATTAAATTGTTCTACAGATCGATCAATAGCTGCGATGATGGCAATCGACAAAAACACATGGCTTCGTCGTTTAGGTCATACTTGTGATGCAAATCTAAAGAAAATTCGGAGTGCAGTGATTGGTGTGGACTTTGCGAAGGGTAGTGACGGCAATAAGTGCGAGATTTGTGTCAAAGGGAAGCAGACACGTGCATCTTTTAAGGCAAGTGACAACCGAGCAACAAGTGTACTAGAGGTAGTGCACAGTGATGTCGCGTTCATGCCCGCGTGCTCTTTTGGAGGGGCAAAATACTTCGTCACATTTATTAATGACTACAGCCGTAATGTGTTCTTGTACCCAATGAAAACTAAAAATGAGGTTTTTAACATTTTTAAGAACTTTTTGAGTTTGGTACAGAATCCAACAAGGGTGCAAAATAAAAACACTTCGCACTGACAATGGCACCGAATATTGCAACAAACAATTTGATGCATTCATGGCAATGAATGGTATCCTTCATCAGCGAACAGTTCCACATACACCGGAGCAGAACGGTGTAGCTGAGCGAATGAACCGAACGATACTGGAGAAAGTTCGGTGTATGCTTTTTGATAGCAACTTAATTGACAGTTTTTGGGGCGAAGCGGCGACAACAGCAGCTTATTTGATCAACCGTATTCCATGTCGAGGTATGACAGACGAAACATCAGAAGAGAGGTGGACAAAGCGAAAGCCTGACTTGTCAATGCTAAAGGTATTTGGATGTAAGGCTATGGTTCATGTACCAAAAGTCCAGCGCAGTAAATTGGCACCAAAGGCAGTTGAGTGTATTTTTGTTGGATAGCTTATCGACTGTATGACAAAAAAGCGAGAAAAGTAATCGTAATCGCAGAGATGTTACCTTTATCGAATCGAGTGGAAAACAGGTAACTCAATCAAAACTCCCAAAGGCACCTGCTAAAGATGAAGCTCGTGTAAGCGATGTTTATGAAAGCGATTCAAGTGGGGTGAGTGAATCGGATGGCGAATTGAGCAAGGTAAGTGATGATGATTTGAGTGAGGCTGGTGCTGACGACACAAGTGTCACGGGAGTAGGCAACCAAAATATTTCAAATGTTTGCATGAACTATGTAGCAGCTGATAATTCAGTCAGCATTATGGACCAACAAGACGAAACAATTGTAGAAATCAACGATACCATGGAGGAAAATGAATCTATAAATAACGAATTCAGTGAGGCGAATGAGAGTGAGAATTCGTCATATACTTCTGTTGCCGAGACAGATTTCGACGTTGCTGTGAGTGAAATATATGCTGTTCCGTATCCTGTAACAACCGATCAGATCGAAAGCCCAAGAAAAACTGTGAGAGCTCGTGATGCTCTAAGTTTATACGCGATGCTTGCAGCAGCTACAGAAGACGTCTGTAAACCAAAGTCTTATGAGGAGGCTAGGCAATGCAGAAATAAAGAGGAGTGGGATGTTGCGATGAAATCTGAGTATGGAGCTTTGTTGGCGAATAACACTTGGGAGCTGTGTGAGCTGCCTGCTGGGCGAAAAGCAATTGACAGTAGGTGGGTCTTTAAAGTCAAGCGCAATGTAACTGGTTGTATCGAAAGGTACAAAGCTCGTCTTGTAATCAAAGGCTACAGTCAAGTCAAAGGGATAGATTATGATGAGACGTATTCGCCCGTTGCTCGTCACTGCTCAATTCGGTTTTTGTTGGCGGTGGCAGCCAAGTACAAAATGATCATTCACCAGATGGACGCGGTGACTGCATTTCTTCAAGGCGATTTGACAGAGGAGATTTATATGCGGCAACCGAAGGGTTTTAGCGACGAAACGGCGAAGGTTTTTTTATCTAAAGCGAGCGTTGTATGATTTGAAGCAGTCGAGTCGTGTGTGGAACGACAAATTAAATGAAGTTCTCGTCCGGGTACTCAAATTCAAGCGATCATCAATAGACCAGTGTATTTATTATAAACATTCAAATCGAAATACCATAATACTGGCTGTGTGGGTGGATGACATCATGATATTTTCGAGCAACGCAACGATGTGTAACAAGTTAAAAAAATGAATTGTCAACTCATTTTAAAATGAAAGATCTAGGTGAGGCGAAATCATTACTTGGCATGAATATTAATCGATACGCAAATGGTTCTCTTTCGATTGATCAACATCACTGCATATCAACGTTTCTTAAGCGTTTCAATATGGAGGAATGTAATCCAGTCAGTAAGTACACCATTGGACCTTAACCAAAAATTATCTGAAGAGTTATGTCCGAAAACAGATGCTGAGAAACAAGAAATGGCCAACGTTCCTTATCAAGAGGCGATAGGGTGCATTATGTATGCTGCACAAATTAGTCGGCCAGATGTTTGCTTCGCTGTTAGTGCACTTAGTAGGTACAATAATAGTTATGGTCGTGCACACTGGGCGGCGGTGAAGAGGGTGCTACGATATTTGAAGGGTACAATTGGATTTAAATTGTTGTTTGATACAAAGCAAAATTATGAAATGGTTGGCTACCGCGATGCCGATTGGGCTAGTGACTTGGACAAAAGACGTTCAACAACTGGCTATGTATTTTTGTCACAAGGAGCTGCAATTTCTTGGACTTGTCGTCGTCAACCAACAATAGCTTTGTCTTCTACAGAGGCAAAGTTCATGTCGATGGTCGCAGCTATACAAGAGGCACTTTGGTTGAAGCATTTTGAAACCGAAAAGCTCTCGGACGTCTTTTCATTTATTTGGTAACTTATCTGCACATTCCTAATTAATCAGCAGTATTTTTCATCACTATACTACGTACATATGTTTGTATATCGCAAGTAAAAAAAATCTGAAAATCTTAGTAACTTTGGAGCACTCTAGACTCAACTACTCTAGAGTATAACCAGATGAAGTTCTGAAATTCGATCCTAATTGGTCTAATAGTTTTGGAAAGAAACATCATGTTAACTAAGTGCAAAACGCAATGCTTGCATCATTGCAGTGGTCAAAGTAGGATATTTAAGTTGGCACTGATTTTTGTACACATATTTAGAACTCTTAACTATCATTAAATATTAATGTTATAATATTTATTTGGAAAATGGTTTGCTTGATTTTATTATTTCAAGAAGTGAAGACATTTTAATGTGGCACGCGTGGGGCCACGCAAAGCGCGGGGCCGTGTGCGGTGGCACACTTCGCACACCCCTTCCGCCGCCTCTGCATGTGGCGTTACACTTTATCGCTTCACAAAAATTCAACCTTGAAATTTCACTCAACGCGCCCAAAGAAGTTTCACTTCAAAAAATTGTTTTTGTTTTTGTGGATTGAAGGAAAAATGTGTGACGGTATAGACAGTATAGATCTATAGTTACTTGCTTAATTTTAAGATTTTTTGGACAAACGATTCAAATGTACGTACCAACATACACTCCTCGTCAACTGAATACGCACAAACATTTTTGAATATATTTTATCCATTTTTTCCAAACAGTGATGTTTATTATGCCATCTCATTATGGTAAAAATTTTCGTAACATATAAATAACAGAATTTCAAAGTTTTATCCAAAAACAACCGTGAGTTTTTCCTTCAACCACTTCCAAAGTGTAACTTATGCAAAGTAGAAGTTTTTTTTTGAGTCAACTGAATAGGTACAAAAATTAAAATTGGTATTGGAATGGAATGAAACAAGTTTTTGTTTAAGTTTAGTAGTGGGTACTTCCACCTTTATTTTTAATTACTTCGTAAATTCGATCCGGCATGGAATCGTATAGCTTTTTAATGTAATTTAACGAAATTTCTCTCCACGCTAATTTGATTGCAGAAATTAAGGTTTCTTTGTCTTCGAACTGACGACCACCCTCATAAACTTTGCGTACTAACCATCCCCAGACATTTTCTATGATGTTTAGATCAGGTGAGTACGGCGGCCATTGAAGCAACTGCACTTGTTGCTCCTCTATCCATGTTTTTATTATGCGCGCTGAGTGAATAGGCGCATTATCATGTTGGTAGGTCCAGTTTATGGGTCCAAAGATGTTAGAAAATTTAGGAAAATTTCTTTCCAAAATTACTTTATACCCAGCTGCTGTCATTCTTGATGTTACAACCTCGAGCTCAACTGTTCCATAATAACTGACTGCTCCCCATATCATGACACCTCCTTCACGACTATGATGGCGCTTTAAAAATCTTTTTTCTTTTCTTAAGTCGTGAAAATAGAAGTTGAACCCATCAGGGCCATCGAAATTAAACTTTTTTTCATCTGAAAAAACCACGTGATACCATTCTTTTTTCCAACTCATGTGAAGTCTTGAAAAATCTAATCGCAACATTTTCCGTCTCTCGTCAAGTGGTGGTTTTTTTCTTAAGTTTCATTCGTTTAAGATGGCTTGAGTTGTTGATTACTCTTAATACTGTTGAGCAACTTGCGTTTACGCCGACTTTTTGTTTTATTTTTGCCACAGAATCAGAAGAATTTGATGCACATCTTAAAATTCTTCGTCTCTCAGCTGCTGTTGTTGCTGTTTTCTTACCTCCCTTCATGTTTTTGCCG
Organism: Melangyna quadrimaculata; assembly: GCA_949320155.1. Taxonomy (NCBI): domain Eukaryota; kingdom Metazoa; phylum Arthropoda; class Insecta; order Diptera; family Syrphidae; genus Melangyna; species Melangyna quadrimaculata. The sequence goes on from OX439484.1 coordinate 125,835,540, forward strand.
TATGCATCTTTATTTTTCAAGTAAGAATAAACTACATTAAAACTTCGGCCAACTTTATCAGCTATTGCACGTCCAGTTAGGCCTTGGTCTCTAAGTAAATCGATTTTAGCTTTTTCAACACTGTTAAGATACGTAGATCTACCCATTTTTCTTAAAATTTGAAATCAAGAATTAAATTTTACTGAAAACACTAAAATCGTTAATTTAAACTGTCAAGCACTCCAAAAAACTTATAAACAACGAAGAAAATGGCGTTGTACCTATTCAGTTGACTAAAAAAAAACTCATACTTTGCATATAAAACACTTTGCAAGTGGTTGAAGAAAAACTCACGGTTGTTTTTGGATAACTCTTTCGGAATAACCTGCTTAACATCTTAAGGGAATAGTTAGCATCAACAGATGGCATAATAACCATCACTGTTTGGAAAAAATGGATAAAGTATATTAAAAAATGTTTGTGCGTATTCAGTTGACGAGGAGTGTATATCAAGATAGGTATGTTCATATGTAAGTACATAATTGTGTAGGTAAAAATGTGTATGAAGTACCTATATTATCTCCAACCACTAAATGAACATAACATACTACTGTAGTGTTGTTGTTCTTTGTTAAGTTATTTATTAAGATGCAATAAATGCTTTTGAGCAAAATAAAACACGTCTGGTTCACTTAACTATTTTATTTAAACTGCCAAAATTTAAATTGAATGCTCTGTCTCATTCACATGATGCATCTCTATCTTATTGGTATTTGGTATAAATATAAATGATACCATTGAATTTTTGAACAACAACAAATAGCTATATCTCCAGCCAACCAATTGGTGGTAGCGCCTTTAAGTTGTTGTTCAAAAATTCAATGAAATTGACGGAATAAAGAATGGTCAATGGGGTAAAAATAGTAAATGATACCAATTTACTTAAACATTACATTTCCTCCCTTGCTTATTGATATAGATAAATTTAAAAAAAATTGTACATTTATAAATTATTAAATTATTAATTACTTAAAAAAATTACTCTAAGATATAATCACGATAACGTCGTGGCATCTGCGATCTTGTGTTTCGCTTGTGTTCTTGGTGTAAAGTTGAGGGTTGTTGTATTAGCTGTGGTGAATCTGGTGGTGTGGTGAAAACTTCAACCTCAGTACCATCTCTGGTATTTATTGGAATGTGGTTGTCAATATCAGCTGTTATTTCAGAATTAATTTCAGTTTGTTGTCGCTTTGTCAGTGGTCTTAGATCAGGAGCAATATAACATTTTTATAAAAACAGCCATGAGGCGAACAAAACTGTAAAATACAAAGCTGGCAATACATTATAGCCGCAGTATTTTCCTTTGTACTCTTAAGTATATATAAGTTTGAATTGTCAACAATGTAAAACACATTTAAATTCTCAATAAAAATCAATTCAAATCAAAATTGTTGTCGCTGCTCATTATTCTTATTATTTTCAATGTTTGGTAATAGGGCTTTTTAGAAAAAAAGCAATATATCTCTGTCTCATAGCTTCTAAACGTCAAATAAAAATTTTGGGTTAATGACGTTTAAGTGCTTGCCGTTAATTGGATTAGTGGCGCGTTCTTTTTTTTAACTATGGTCAAAAACAAAAGTGGCAATGTCAAAATTAAAAAAGTTACTTTTTTTTAAGAACAATCAAAGTTAATAAAATGGGAAGGGGTTGAACAAAAATCGAAAAAATAAGAAATAATAAACAAAAGACAAAATTTTGATTGCGTTAAATTTATTGATAAATAATTCACTAACAAAAATGCATGGTTCCTACAAATTAAATAACTATCAACTTCATTTTTGCATGAAATTGAATCGCAATACAAAACATTTCTAATTTGTTTTAGCTTTTTTTTGTTAATTTTTTATGAGCCACACATTTCTTTATTAAAAAATTGACCCCAGCGGATGAATAAAATGTCGATGAAAAGTGAACTATTCAGAAAACAATTCCATATATCAAATTCATTGACAATTCTGTAAAAGTTCCATTGTGCAGCTTCAATAATTGGTGATGAATAAATTATTTTTTTATTTTCAGGTCTTCTTGTGATGTTTGGATTGTGGTTGTAGTTATTTCTGCAGTAGTGTTTGAAGAAAGAAGAATTTCGAACTATATTATGACCTCCTCTACTGGCCCAAATTTGCGATCCGATGATTCTTGTAATCTTCAGTGAATCTGGTTTGTACGGTGGAGTTAACTTGTTAACTCTTTTATGTTTGCAAAGAACTTCGTCTCCGATGCTGAAATTGCATTCTTTTGTGTGTCTTAGTTTATCGGCATAAAGTTTGTATTTGAGTTTGTTTTTTTGTTCATTTTTGTTAAAGTTTTTCTTTTGTTTGTTTAGTGTAGGCAGAAAATTGTTCATCTTCCTGTTGAACATAATCTCGAACGGTGAAACTTCGGTGGTCACTTGCGGTGTTGATCTATAGTCCATTAGAAATATATCTAACTGAGAAAGACAATTGGAGTTTTCTAACTCAGAAGACACAAGCGATTTTTTTTATTGTTTTGACCATCCTCTCGGCTGCACCGTTCGCCTCAGGCCAGTATGGAGTTGTTTTGTGATGTCTCATGTTGCGTTGGTGCATAAATTCTTTGAAGTCGTAACTGCTGGCCCGTTGTCAGTAACTGGTGGTCCGTTGTCAGACTTTAAATTTAATGGCATACCGAACACTGTTAAAATCTTCATCAAAGTTTTCTTCGCTTCCGTGAATTTTGTTGAGTTGATTACTTCCTTTTTCGAATGGAGCTGATGCTGGTTCAACTACTTCAAGCGGTTCGCGGTTGTTTTGGTTGGTAACCACTTGACAGATGTGACATTGAGAAACTGTCTTTTCTACTCGCTTGTCCAAGTCAGGAAACCAGATTTTCGATCGTAAGAGCTGTTTTGTTTTGACTATTCCCATGTGAGATTTGTGTGCTAGGGCGATAGCTGTGTGTGTTGACAAGTTTCTCGGGTAGTAAGAGTTGTGTTCCTTTCAAGATACATCCTTCTGTTACGGAAAGTTCTTGCCGCACTCCTTTGTATCGACTTATTTCTTTGCAGTTCCACAAACTGTGTTGATTTGACGTAATTGCTTTGATGAGTCTTTGTAAAATTAGATCTTGTCGTGTTTTTGTTGTACTGTTAATAAGGAGATTGCTTTTGGCAAAGCATTTTGAATTATGAAGTTTACATATTGTTCTATTTTATTGTTATTGCTGGTGTTACTATTGTTGTTAATGTTTGGATGTCAAAAAAAATAATCTGCAGGGTTTGAACTGCCTTGTTGGTGTTGAATGTCGAAAATTAACTCTTGTGTTTTAAGAAGTAGGCGTTCAATTCTGCTCGTTGGTTTGGAGAGTGGGTTACGGAAAATGCTGATCAATGGCATGTGATCTGTATGGAGAGTGAACTTTGATCCATACAAATAAATCTTAAAATGTTCCATAGTCCATGTTGCTCTAAGCATTTCCTTCTCTATCTGGCTATATCGTTTCTCGAATGGACTAAGTGCATGACTTGCATATGCCACGATCTCAAAAGTTTTGATGTTATTTTGTGACAATATTCCAGATAGACCTTCGGGACCTGCATCGACGTGTAGGTGTGTTGGTTTTTTTACGTCATAGTACGCCAGCTTAGATGCATCTCCCATTAGCTGTTTTAGAAATTTGTGTGCTTCTTCGTGTTTTTTTTTCCTAGATGAACTCTTGGTTTTTTTGAATGAGTTCTCTTAATGGTTGTTTGTGTGTTGCTAGTTCGGGTAGAAAAGGAAAAGCAAAATTTAACATACCTAGGATGCTGAGAACTTCAGACACATTGTTAGGTGTTTCAAATTTCTCGAAAACTGCTACCTCTTCCGGATCCGGTTGGAATGCCGTCTTTGGAAAACACGAAACCAAAGCACTTGAGCTGGGGTTGGGTAAATACACATTTTGTTTTCATTGACGGTTAAGTTGTGCGCTCGAAGTCGTTGGAATACCTCCTCCAATGCGGCAACATGTTCATTTTGTGTTTTCCCAAAAATGAAAATATCGTCGCTCACATTTAGGACATTTTTGATGTTGTTGAGTGTTTGCCTGCAACTCTTCTGCTGCTTTGTTGACACCAAAGTTTAATCTTTTGTATCTGTAGACTCCACAGTGTGTGTTGAATGTTGTGATGAATCTCGATTCCTCATCTAACTCGATCTGATGATAACCTTCGTTGAGAAAAAAAAGAGATGTTATAATGTCTTGCAGTGATGGTGTTACCTTCCTGACTCTCTGAATGGCTTTGTTGGCGGCTCGCATATCAATGCACATCCGAATAGCGGACGGGTTATGGGGTTTTGGTACAATTACCACTGGTGATACCCATGGTGTTGGACCCGTTGCTTTTTCGATGATGTCTGCTTTTAGGAGTCGGTTTATCTCGTCTTCAACAGCTGGTCGCAGATGGAAAGGAATTCGACGAAAGCGTTGTGCTACTGAAGGTACATCTTTTTCTATGAAAAGATGAACTTTGTGTTTGTTATGTTTTCCTATTCCTCGGAATACTTCAGGATATTTCTGTTTGATGTTAAGATTGATGTTATTTGTTATTTGTTGAACTATGTGGATAATTTTTAATTGTTTGGACGCGTTGAAACTTAGTTGGGATGTTGCTTGGCTGGCTATAACATAAATGGTTTCGGCTATGGAGTGTTGTTTGAATGTTAGGTTTGCAATGAATTTTCCAATTATAGGCAGTGATGTGTTGGAGTTGTATGTAATAATTTTTCCTGTGTGTTCTGTTAGTGTTGGTCTATTTTGAAGCTTGTTAAATACAGTTTTACTTATTATTGTAGCACTTGATCCGGTATCTATTGTAAAATTTGTGGGCATGTTATTAACTGAAACTATTATTTTTGACAAAGTGTTATTAACGTTTAATGTTGTTAGTTGTGTTTCATATTCTGCTTGTTCTAAATTGTAGGCTCTGTGAGTATTTTGTTGTAAAGTGCGTACTTCACAACATACCCTTATCATCTTCCTTATCCCATTACAATTCAACCCATTGCCACTTCAAATTCCCACAGTCATCATTTCCTTTGATTGACCAATATCCGACCCACTTTTAATTCCCATATTCATCATTTCCTTTAATTACCTGCAAAAGTTCTATTCAACTTCAAAGTCGTCAACCACGCGATCGACGCCGACGATTGCTCCACTTAAACAAATTCACTTTCCCAATACATTAAACTTCTCCAATTTCATTGCCTATGCCTCATTGAAACAAAACCCAAAATTCTCAAATCATCATTTTCCATTTTGTCTATATCCAACAATCAATGCACTCCCTTTCCAATACACACTCTTTAAACCCATTAAACGTGCATTGATCCCGAACCTCGTATCGCAACTACACACTAGCACACTTGTGCTGATGTTGCAACTTTTTCGTCGTGTCGGGTGACGAGCTATCGAGGTGACACTCTGTATCTTGAATTCGAATCGGTCGGTCGTCTTACTATATCTTTTTTTTTTGAAATTCGTTTTCGATAATAATTCTTTTCTATTTCAAATTAAATAAATAATCTACATAATATAGAACAATAATAAAAGTGTTAAATAGAAATAAGCTATTCTAATAAGTTAACGTTAAGAAAAAAAAAAGAAACAATAAAGATAAAAGACCGAATTTATTTAGTTTCACTCAATTGGCACAAACAAAACAGTAACACGATAAACCAGGTAAAAACCCCTTTGAGAATCGTGCTTCTCAATCAAAAAATAAATAGCACAACATAAAAATTGGTGTCAGATGTGGGGTGTGCCTGAAAAGTGACAAGTGCAAAGTGCAAAAACACAACAGCAAAACACAAGAAGTGAAACAAAAAAAAAATAACTAGAAGTGGAAACTAAAAATAACTAGTGATATCTTCCCTCTACAAACTACAAAAACAAAAAAAAAAAAAACACAAAAATTCAAACAAAAAGAAACTCTAAACCAAGTGAAAAAAAAACACAAAAACTCAAACCACGCGATCAACGATCGCTCCCAGAAAAAAAAAGGAAACTGAAATTCATTAAAAAATAAAAGCCTATTAATCATCTTTAAAGCAACTATCATCTCTATCATTCATCTTTAATCCAACCATATCAACCATTCATCTTTTAACATCTTACATCTTTAGCCACCACCATATTAATTCTTATAGAGGCAAGAAAAAGAAAATTATTTCAAAAAAAAATATATTGTAAACAAAAAAAAATTATTTATTACTTTTATCAATTAATATACTTTTATCGATTAATATATGTTTATCAATTAATATACTGTATTATTATCATTACTTTTATTAACCTACATTTTTATACGAATTCGAATTAAATTTATTTTGAATTAAATTTTTTTTTAAATAGTTATTATTATAATATAATCAGTTAATGTCCGAAAGTAAGACTATCCAAATATCCGACTGCGAAGATTCCGATTCTAGTACTGTCGAAAACTCCTCTTCTTCTGAGACCTCTAATTCTATTCTTGAACTCGAAACCGAAATGGCTCCAAAATTAGATCGATCCTTTGCCTTCAAATTAATTCCAGAATTTGATGGGAACAGAGCTAATCTCCACAAGTTCCTAAATGCGTGTGATTTGATATCCGAAGATATCACCGCTGCCGAAATTTCTATCCTCCTCCTAATCATCAAAACTAAACTTATTGGCCCAGCTTATAATATAGTTAAATATACGGAATTCACCCCCTGGGAATCCCTTAAGGAAAAACTATGTCAACAGTTCTTAGAAACAAACTCTCTGTCCCAACTCCAGTTGGAACTAATACATATTAAGCAAAGAACAAATGAGACAGTGCGTTCTGACTCCAATAGATTGGAACAAACGCTTGCAAATCTGAACGATGCTTGCATAGCTAGCGAAGGGTCAGACAGTTCCAGCGTTATTATGATACTCAACCTTAAAACTGCTTTAAAAGCATTTGAGAGAGGTCTTAATCCTAGAATAAGTCTCATTATTAAAGCTTCGAGATTCACTACTCTGACGGAAGCTATAGAAGCTGCCGTATTAGAAGAGAAAAGTGGTTTCTCATATAATAACCAAACTTCCTATAACCAATCACAACCCAAACCCAGAAATCCTACCTCTTGCAATTTTTGTAAAAAACCGGACATAGCATCGAACAATGCTACTTAAAAAAAAATAAGGAACAGCTTCCTTCTTTTAAAAGTGAGGTTAAGAAAATAACTATTACTTGTAGTTACTGTAAGAACGTCGGGCATCATATAAATGAATTTTGAAAAAGGGAGTATAATAATAATAAAAAAAAACAATACCAATTCTTTTTCCCCCTCAACGGCAAACAGACATTCGGAAAACCGTTCAGAGGCCGAAACCAGTGGCAGACTTCGGACCCAAACCTAATCTCTTCTCGCCACATCTTAAACATAAATTTAAGAAATAATATAAGTAGAGTAGATTCCATTAAACTTTCTTCTGAAACCTTGCTTAATCCTAAACCTTCAAAATTCCTAATCGATGGCGGTAGTGAAATTTGTCTGATTAAAATAGATAAAATAAAACCAGAACTACCCATCGATTCTGGTATAATTCAATCCCTATCTGGTATAACTGATTCTGTTATCCGTACCAAAGAAGTAATACAACTTCTTATTAATATTCCAAAAAACGTTACAATTTCTTACCCTTTCCACGTGGTAGATAGAAACTTTCCCATCAGTACCGATGGAATAAAAGGTAAGAATTTCCTGGATGATGGATGGATGGCACCAAAATACTTACCTTCTCATGGGAAAATTATCTTTTCGACTATGATCTAATTCCTTCTAACCTAATTAATATACCTCTTAGATCCGAAATCATTGTTCCAATCCTCAAGGAAATTAATGTGGATGGTATTTGTCTCTCCCAACAATTTTCCAATGGATTATATATTGACAATAGCATTACTCCTGCCAATAGTCCTATCTCTTACACATCAGTCGTTAATTCCTTGGAATCCCCCATTAAGTTTAATATTGATGAAAAAGTATTTGACGAAGTCTCTAATTACAATATTTTGCAAATTCAACACTATCCTGCTTCTTATGAAAGAATTAAAACTATACAAGAACTAGTGGTGACTGACCACATGATCAAAAACGAAAAGGACTCTATTCTAGATTTATGCTGCTTGTATAGTGACTTATTTTTTGTAAAAGGAGATAAATTAACAAATACCTCTTCTGTACAACATCCTATCATAACACAAGATGATACGCCTACATATATAAAACGCTACAGGTTGCCGGAAGCACAACGACAATAAGTGGATAAACAAATCCATGAGATGATGGACGATAATTAATATCGAATAGTCCGTGAAATTTCCCACTTATTGTCGCTCCGAAAAAGCCTGATAAAGATGGTAACAAGAAATGGAGAATCGTTGTCGATTTTCGCAAACTCAACGACAAAACCGTCGGCGACGCATACCCGTTACCTAACATAACTGATATTCTGGATCAGTTAGGGAGTTCAAAGTTCTTCTCAACCTTAGATCTAGCCAGTGGCTTTCATCAAATCGAAGTTCGCCCGGAAGATAGAGAAAAAACCGCTTTCTCTTCTCCTTTTGGTCATTATGAATTTATTAGAATGCCTTATGGATTAAAAGGTGCTCCAGCCACCTTTCAAAGGTTAATGAATAATGTTTTGACTCGACTTCAAGGTATAAAAACCTTCGTTTATATGGATGACATTATGGTCTATTGTAAGACTCTAGAAGAACACAATTCAAAATTAAGAGAAATCTTTGAACGTATTAAAATGCATAATCTGAAATTGCAACCCGATAAATGCCAATTTTTGCGAACTGAGCTGATTTATTTGGGACATGTCATAAACGAATCCGGTATTAAACCTGATCCACAAAAAATCGAATGTGTACAAAATTTCGCACAACCCAAGAACGCAAAAGAAATCAAAAGCTTCCTTGGTCTTGCAGGTTATCGGCGCTTCATAAAAGATTTTGCAAACATTTCTAAACCTCTTACTAATCTTTTTCGACTGGACCACTCTTTGTTCAAATTCTTTTCATGGATTAAAAGAAAAACGTATTAATCCACCCCTCCTCCAATATCCCGATTTCACTAAAAAATTCATTCTTACAACGGATGCTAGCGACTTTGCTATCGAAAGTGTCCTTTCACAAGGTGAAGTTGGTAATGATCTTCCTATCTCCTATGCATCACGAACTCCTAATAAAAGTGAAAAGAATTATTCTACTACAAATAAGGAACTTTTGGCTATCGTTTGGTCAGTCAAACATTTCCGACCATATCTGTATGGAAGAAAATGTCAACTTTACACGGATCATAAACCTCTAGTTTATATCCACAATTGTAAAGACATAAATTCTAGAATGATGAGATATCGCCTACAGCTCGAAGAGTTTGAATATGAAATCGTTCACAAAAAAAGGTGAACAAAATACAAATGCTGATTGCCTAGGCAGAATTGCAAATATGACTCTTCGTTCAGATACAAAACCATCTTCTAATTCTTCTCAAAATTCGTCTTCTGAGACAACTCCTAACTCGTTTTCTATCCCATCTACTAAATCGTCCTCTACATCGTCTGAAAATACTAATTCTTTTTCTACACCTTCAAATTCTCTTTCTTCACCAACAAATACAAATTCGTCTTCTTCAACGCCAACTACTAATTCTTGTCCACCATCCATAAAGTCAAGTTCGTCTTCTATATCTTCAAATTCTAATTCTTGTTCAAACCCAATTCCTAATTCTTGTTCAAAATCTTCAAATAATAATACAAATTCTAATTCTTTTCAAAATCTTTTACTAAAGATACAAATTCTAATTCTTACAAAGTCTTTAAATAAAAATGCAAATTCTAATTCTTGTTCTTGTTCAACGCCTTTAGTAATAACTACTAATTCTTCGAATATTCCTTCATCAAAACCAGATTTGTCAGAAAATGAAATCAAAACTATTCTTAAGGAATTTCATCTAAATCCCATTGGAGGACACTGTGGTGTCAACATAACCTTTAAACGTATTAAGTTATATCACAGTTGGAAAAAATATGTTTCAAGATATAAAAAACTACATTAAAAATTGCGAACTCTGTCAGAAAAACAAAGTTACAAAATACACAATGGAACCTATGGTTATAACTTCAACTTTCAAATACCCCTTCGAAAAAATTTCCATCGATATCGTAGGTCCCTATCCTATAACAAATAATAATAATAAATGTCTTTTAACATTCATCGATGATCTTACTAAATACACTGATACAAAACCTTTACCAAATCAAGAGGCTAATACAGTCGCCGAAGCATTCGCCAAAGAAATAATATTTGGATATGGCATACCCAAATACGTGTTGTCAGATCAAGGCCAAAACTTCCTAAGTGATATATTCAAAAATGTATGCAAACTTCTTAAAATTACTAAACTCCAAACTACTGCATACCGACCACAATCAAATGCCTCTTGCGAAAGAAGTCACAGAAACTTCGTGGAATGTCTCCGTTGTTTTATCAATAAATCTCAAGACGATTGGGATATCTGGATTAAATATGCCATTTTCGTACATAATACGACTCCTAACACTTCAACGTCATACACTCCATTCGAACTTATGTACGGTAGACAAATTGAACTTCCTTCTAGTGTAACAAAAAACCCAGAAATTGTTACAATTACGATTTGTATGCCAATAAGCTTAAATCAAGGCTTCAGCATTGTCACCAAATCCCTAGAGACAAACTTCTCAAGAGTAAAGAATCATCGAAACTTCAGTATGATAAAAAACTAAATCCTGGAGACTTTCAGATAGGAACGCTTATTTTAGTCAAAAATGAAAGTTTCTTCCTCTTTGGTCAGGACCTTACGAAATCTTATCCAAGTCAGGAGTACACTCCGAAATTAAAATTAAAAATAAAATAGTTAAACTCCACAACAATAGACTTAAAATTTTCTCAAGTTAATTAAAATCTTCAATCTCAATATTCTTTCCAGAAATGGAGAAACCTATAATTGTAATCCTCATCTTTAAAATAATACTGAGTGATCCAATGATGATCAACCTCGAGCAACGATATGAAATCGTCGACTTGAAAAACAGGACGGGAATATAATACGAACACGTTGGTAACCTTAAGCTTTTCTCTAACCATTGGAACTTACTCATATATACTAACCTTACCGATCTCAACCTTCAATACAATTCTATCTTACTGACCTATGACAAAAATTCTATCCTCTTGCAAACAACTTCTTTCTTCTAACTTATCCCAATGCGACTCCCTTCCTAGACTATCTACGTTAGTCCTTGATTGAATCAAATCACAGGACCAAATTATAAACAAATACTTAGGAACCACCATTAAACCTCGAATAAAAAAAGAGGATTAATAAATGCTATTGGTTCTATATCAAAGCAATTATTTGGCACCCACGACGACGAGGATGTACACACTTTCTCTTGTCATATAAATAAACTTAACCAACAACAACATTATGAATCCCAATTAAAAAAAAAACAAATTTCAATATCAAAAAATATCATCCATCAATTAAACCTTACAAACGACCAAATTATTATATATATATAATAGAAGAAAAAATTGAAGAAACCAGTAAAATCAATTATCAAATAAGCAAAAACTCAAATAGTAACAACATAATACATAAATCCTTTCTTCACCTAAACGAACTTTTTACAATGTTCAACTCTTTATCAGAATACTACTATTCAACCAAAGATCACCTCCTTGACGCTATTTACTCCGCAGTCCATTGAAAACTTCACCCATATCTTATTTATCCTTCTAAACTCACCGAAGAAATTAAAAAGATACAATTACTCCTTCCAGAAGAAAATCGTTTACCACTTCCTCTACAAGAGCAATATATAGAGACACTTTTTAATCTCTTAGAAACTCATGTTTACTACATTGACAACCAAATTACTTTTGTATTAAGAATTCCTCTTACTTCCTCCAAAAACTATAACGTTTATAAAATGACTAGTATACCAAATCTCATCAAAAACAAAACCAATGCAATTATTATACCCGAAAAACCTTTCCTTATCGTAGACTCAGAAAATCAATCGTATTTTCTCTATGATAACCATGACTTAGACAAATGTCAAACAACTACAAAAAATAATTATCTTTGCGAAAGAAACGCACCAATCCTTTTCACATCATCAAGCAGTGCCTGCGAACTGAATTTACTTTCCATTCTTCCAAGTGAAATCAGTAATTGCAATATTCAGTTAATGCAAATATATCACCCGATTTTCCTACAGCTAGTAGACTCCAATTCTTGGATTTTCGTTTCCCCAAATCCAGAAAATCTTATGATTAAATGCCAAAATCTTAACTCTCAAATAAACATAAATGCAACTGGTATTCTTAAAATCGAACCAAACTGTATGGCAAATACAAGATATCAATCCTTAAGCTCCAAAACAAATTTCGAAACAAAAACTAATCTTAACTTTATTTCATCAAATCCTTATCTTTCGTTTAATGTAACACCACCACAATTTGAGAAATTTCCCAGTTATGCTCTTTGAGTATATATAATATGGAGTGCTCGTTTACATTCCAAAAACGTAACCATAATAGGGGGCGCGGTAATCTATGCGGTTATTCAATTTTCAATATAGAGATGGTTTTTACAAAATCACCATCGTAGCTGCAGCTGTCAAAAAACCCTCTCTATATTGAAATCACGCCCCCTATCACAGGCTCAAGTACTACAATGTATTAGGGATAGGAACGGGCACTCCATATTATATATACTCAAAGGTTATGCTACAAAGTCTTAATATACATAATCAGTGTCCTGATTAGGGAATACGAAGCGAATCGTTCTCAATTCGATATCCCCTTTTCGACTCGCTTCGTTTTGATGAATTATCGAATTGGTAGCGAGTCGTAAATTATACTTCCAAGATTTCCAGATAATTGTCAGCTGGTTTCCATGAAATATTTTATTTTATTGAAGTAACGTATTGTGAGAATTCATCTTGTTTTCTGTGTTTGGCTTTGAAATTAAATATAAATACAAAATTGAATTCCGAGTAGTGTATTTTAGTTTTGTGTACAAAATGCCAAACTTAATAAATAAAAAAATCCTTGAATCTGCGAGTTAAAAGAAAATTATTGCAAAGTTCTTCTCAACGCTTGTGTTTTTTGTGAGTCTTTTTGTGTTTAATCTTCTTCTCAACGCTTCTGTTTTTTGTGAGTCTTTTTGTGTTTATTTTGTTGGTCAATTCATTTGCTTAGTTCTTTCGGCCTTCTTTTATTTTATAAAACAAAACATTTCATACATTTTTATAGGAGTCCCGATGACCATTTAAGGCCGCAGTGATACTGTCTCAAATTAGTGATTTTGTATTCAGGCGCATTGAGTGCTCCTTTGCTTATCGCTTCATTTTCCTTTATAAATTCAATGAGTGCTGACAATTGCTGCTGGTTCGTCTGCTGCTGTCTGGACCTCTACACGTTTATTTACAAAAAAAAAAAAATTGTTTATTTCTTTAGTTTGTTTCAATAAAATAAAATATTTAAACTCACATTTTAATTTATTTTAATGAAAAAAAAAAAAAAAACTTTCGACCGTGTCGATACACCAATCCGCCAATAAAAATCTATCGGAAATTCATGCGTTAAAAATTGAAATGTCATTTTGCATTCGCTTTCGTTTTCGAAAATAAGGCGAATGTAAAACGAAAGAGATGAAAGCGAAAGCAGTAATACCAAATCTTATTTTCGCCACCTGAAACGATTCGCTTCGTATTCCGTAATCAGGCCACAGATTGATGACCTTAATTCTATCAGTAAGAATATAGACAACCTACAAAATTCTCAGTTTGTATATTCGAGTACCGATAGTGAAAATAAAAACACTACAATCGTGTTTTTCCTTTTAATGCTTTTCGCCGTATTCATAGTTATAATAATAGTGCTAATGCGGAATATGAGAAAGAACTTAGTACATAATAAAAAAGAAACGGAATCATTACCAATGCCAGAAATAAAAGTTGATTCAACCTCAGTAACATCGGTAGAAACCGAACCAATACCAAAACCTCGTTTAGCCCAATCAAATCTATCTCGTTCAATCCCAATTCCATCTTCTCACAGCAAAGCCGAAACTCGCACCACTCCAAGGTACAAGTTTCGTTCTTAAGGGGGGAGGTGTTTTAAAGTGCGTACTTCACAACATTTCCTTATCATCTTCCTTATCCCATTGCAATTCAAACCATTGCCACTTCAAATTCCCACAGTCATCATTTCCTTTGATTGACCAATATCCGACCCACTTTTAATTCCCATATTCATCATTTCCTTTAATTACCTACAAAAGTTCCATTCAACTCCAAAGTCGTCAACCAGACGATCGCTCCACTTAAACCCATTCACTTTCCCAATACCTTAAACTTCTCCAAATTCATTGCCTATGCCTCATTGAAACAAAACCCAAAATTCCCAAATCATCATTTTCCATTTTTTTTATATCCAACAATCAATGCACTCCCTTTCCAATACACACTCTTAACACGTTGACTGCCAACGTGCAAATCAAAAAAAAAAACCAGAGTGCCAAGTGTCTTTTTTGTGTTAAAGTATGTTTTGTTTTGTGTTTATCAGTGTTGTATAGTTTTTTACTAAAAGTGTGTTGTTTTTTTTTTTTGTGTTTTAGGAGCATGACCACCGGGAGGTCATGTGGCACCTTGACAGAGGAAAGCCAGCATTTTGCTTGCTTTCCTTCAAAAGGAAAAAAACATTGAATTTATGTATTGTATTTTTTTTTCTTCTAATATTTCTAAGAATATAAAGTATTTATTTGCACAATTTTTACAATAAAATGCTTTTCTTTCCTTCATTTATGAATTATAATTTTTTTTTATTGAAATAAAATTGACCCCAAACCTCGTATCGCAACTACACACTGGCACATTTGTGCTGATGTTGCATCTTTTTCTTTTTTGTCGTGTCGGGTGACGAGCTATCGAGGTGACACTCTGTATCTTGAATTCGAATCGTTCGGTCGTCTTAATAAATCTTTTTTTTTTTTTAACTTCGTTTTCGATAATAATTCTTTTCTGTTTCAAATTAAATAAATAATCTACATAATATAGAATAATAATAAAAGTGTTAAATAGAAATAAGCTATTCTAATAAGTTAACGTTAAGAAAATAAAAGAAACAATAAAGAAAAAAAACCGAATTTATTTCGTTTCACTCAATTGGCACAAACAAAACAATAACACGAAAAACCAGGTAAAAACCCCTTTGAGAATCGGGCTTCTCAACAAAATATAAATAGCACAACAATTTGTTGGATTTTTTTATTTCATGCAGACTTTAGCAAAATGTCCTTTCTTTTTGCATGTGTTACAGAAAATATTTCGTGCTGGGCATTGTTGGAGACCCTCAGAATGCCAGTTGTTTCTACAGTTTTTGCAATTGGGTTTTGCGTTTGTGAAAGTTTTTGTTTTGTCTCGCTCTCACATGATTGCATTATTCTGGTTGTTGCTGCGCTTCGATTTTTACTGTATGCTCTTCACACATTTCATATGATTTTGCCTCTTCTAACAACTTCTGAAGAGTTGGCTTTGATTGAAATGCAAAATCTCTGAGTCTATGCGATGTTGTTGTGCAAATGATTTAAGATTTTATTTCTTTGTTCCTCTCTGTGAAATCGCAGGTGGAAATCAATTTCAATAACCTGGCATAAAATTGACTCAGCGTTTCATTTGGGTTTTGTTTTGCCTGCCGAATGGAAAAAATCTCGAACTCTATGTTTGTTTTGGGCGAAAAGTAATCCAATAGCTTTTGTTTCACTATCTCATAACAATTCATGTTTACAGTTGTTCGAGCACCTTTTATCGTCGATTGTTACCTTTGTTGTTACGGTCGGCTCAATCTCGAAAACATCTTCACCCGCGTAATGCAATAACAATGCTTTTTGCCTTTCGATGTTATTGATATCGCTCACGATGAGAAAATTCTCGAAACGAGCAATCCATTTCTTCCAACGATCACCAGCGGTGGTGGCGTACTCACTATAATTGAAAAATGGAATTCTACCACCTTCCATATTGAGAATTGTTTTTTTTTTTTTACTTTGGAATTATTCGAATAAAATTTATTTGTTTTAAACTCGTATCTACCTTTTTTATCCTCGTCGCCAAATGTAGTGTCGTTGTTCTTTGTTAAGTTATTTATTAAGATGCAATAAATGCTTTGGAGTAAAATAAAACACGTCTGGTTCACTTAACTATTTTATTTAAACTGCCAAGACTTAAATTGAATGCTCTGTCTCATTCACATGATGCAAATCTATCTTATTGGTATTTGGTATAAATATAAATGATACCTGTTAACTATAATAAATAAGAAAAGACGACCGACTTCTTTAAAGTAAACGAGAAAATTCAACTTTTATTTATATGATAAGTTAGAGGAAAGTTTAAATATAGATTAGGTTTACAAAAGTATTGTAATTGCTTTAAGTCTAGTGAGAGGAAAAACAATTAGTCTAAGAGCCCACAGCAGATTTGGCGTACGAAAGTGAACAAAAAAAAAATTAAATGAGTCGAAAGATGTATTAAGGCTGATAAAAGAAATGCAAGTCTTGCAGTCCCTGGTGGCGGCTATTAGGTGGGAGGGGCAATTTTCTAAAAAATTGACTTAAAACAGAAAAAAAATTATTAAAAAACAATGGTAACATGTACAATGCCCTGTTGTATTTTCATGAAAGGCCAGATGTCCCTTCTTCTATTTCTTTTTTAAATAAAGTTCTTTCAATGAATAGTTTTTGAAATATTAATGTTTGAACTTAAAATTTTGAAAAAAAAAAAAAATAAAAAAATGGTAAAAAATATTTTTTTCACAAAATTTCACGTAATTTAGTACTATTTTTGTTTCCAAAATTCAATGCCCTTATCAATTTGTAGTCAAAAACTTAAAACCGGATGGTTCTAGGACTTTTACTTTTTAAGATATTAAAAAGTAAATGAACCAGCTTTTTCATAAAAATAAGACAAATCCGGCTAAATTATCATTTCAGCAACCAGTTAAAATAGAACACACATGCGGTGGGCATGTCGGACTAACCATAAGAATGAAGAATCAAAAGAGTCCATAAAAATATCTGTATCCCACGGGTGTTTTTTGGAGGGGGAAAGGGGGAGGTATGACTTATCGAAATTAAAAAATTATGTTGATACAATTTGGACATATGATACATGATTTTAGGGTATTTTTAAATTCTCAATCTAATGACATCAAAATTAAGGCGATACAATTATCCTAAAAAAAGTTATGGTCCATTTTGTCCAGAGATGATTGTTTTTCAGTAAAACTAACTATTCAAAAAGTATTTTAATTTTTCAAATTTTTCTTTACTAAGCGCTTAAGTTAAAATATCAGCTTTTTGATGTTCTGACGGAACAAAATTAATACAAAAATCACACTTTTCATATCGCTCACGCATGAAGTGATATCGGACGTCTATATGTTTCGTTCGTTTATGAAGCTCTGGATTTTTCACAAGTCGGATCGCTCCTTGGTTATCCATGTTAAAAAATGATTTACCAATGCCACCATGAATAATTTCGGTAAGTATTTGGCGTAGCCATATCATGTCTTTCACTGCTTGAGAAGCTCCCACATACTCCGACTCCGTGGTTGAAAGAGAAACACATTTTTGCCTCCAAGCAAAAAAATAAACCCAGTGGTAGAGCGTCTAGTTCCAGTATCGCCTGCATAATCAGCATCACTGAAACAAACTAAAGAATAATATTTAGCTTTTTTGACAAGAATACCCATTTTTCTTGTCGCACTGATGTTCTTCAGAATTCTTTTAACGGCATCAACGTGATCATTATTTGGTGCTTCTAGATATTGAGACACTACTCCCACTGCGAACGCGTCGCCCGCCGCCACCGCCAAGTACATTAGAGAACCCACTGCTTCTCTGTAGGGAAATTTAACTACTTCCGATGGCACGAGTTCCACTGAAGGATCAGATTCGGCTGGAGTTCAAATTGGCTTGCAGTTACTCATGTTGAATCGCTTTAATATTCGCTCGATGTAAAGTATAATCCGGCATTTACTGCCTGATGATAAAAAAATGCAAGGATCCATTTTGCTCGGCTTCAGATTAAATTCATGGAGAACTCCAGTCAGCTTCTCATTCCAACAGCGGGACGCCTGCTTCAGTCCGTATAAGCTCTTTTGCAGCTTGCAAACTTTGTTCGTATCATCGCTGAAACCCTCTGGTTGATGCATATATATATCCTCAGTGAGATCACCATGTAAAAAGCAGTTTTAACGTCTAACTGGGTCAATACAAGTCCTTCGTTGGCTGCTATAGCAAGAATGGACCGAATCGATGTAAACTTCGCTACTGGACTGAACGTCTCTCTATAACCAATCCAATATTCTTGTGTGTAACCCTGCACAACCAATCTCGCCTTATACCTCTGCTTGTCACCGTCTAGATCTTTTATTTTGTAGACCCATCTATTTCCAATAATTTTTCTATCAACGAGGTACTAAAATCCATGTCAGGTTTTCTTGCAGACTTTTCATCTCATCTTCCATCGCTTCTTTCCATTGTACATTTTCCTTACAAGAAATAGCATCTTTGTAACTTTGTGGCTCTTCCTGCATAAAAAATTCATGTTTTTCCATAAATTTGCAATTTCTTGGTGGTCTGTCAACGTGTATATTCCTAAGTCGGTGCCTAAGTGGAACAGAAATATCATGCACCTCTCCTAACTCTTCCTCTGATTCAGCAGCAGATTGGTATTCCTCGTCTTCTACTCGTCCTCCCATTGCTTCACTTTCATTATCTTCCTCTTCTACGTCATCACGCATGATTTCTAATAATGGCTCATCATTTTGCTCTTCTGATGACACGGATACAATTTCAACATAGTTTCATCGCTTTCACTTATATGAAAAACACCCGAGGTTAGTTATTGACTTTAGCTCCACACCATAACTCATATGGGGTTTTACCTCCCAAAGAGCTATCAGCAGAGCGGTTTAAAATATAAACTGCCGTGTTGACAGCCTCAGCCCAAAACTGCTTGATTAAACGCTTTGCGTTCAACATTGTTCGAGCTGCCTCGACCACTGCGTGGTTATCTCGCTCAATGGTCCCATTTTGCTCAGGTGTATATGCTACACTGGTTTCGTGACGAATATTACGTTCCTTCAGGAGCAAATTAACGGATTCATTAACGAACTCTAACCCATTGTCATTGCGAAGAGTTTTAACTGCGTGTCGACTTTCGCAAAAAGCGAGATCAAGAAAATCTTCAATCGACGAGTATACATCAGATTTTTTCTTTAAAAATTTCACCACCCTAAAATGCGAGAAATGATCCTTAAAAAGAAGAAAATACATGGCACCCCCTAAAGATATTTCCTCCATGGGACCACATAGATCTGCATGGACAAGTTCCCCAGGTTGCTTTGCCTCAAAAGAACTCTTTGGAAATGGGTAGACGATGCTGTTTTCCATAAGCACAGGCATCACAGGAAAAATCTTGACCATCAATAAAACTTATGTTGTTGTGTTCTTTAAGATGAGAACGCACCTTTTTTATGTTCTGATGTGCCATTCTTTCATGCCATACCTGCAGTGGCAACGGTTTGTTAGTAGCCAAATTTGCCGTCGGCCCCTGTACGAAAACGCATTTTAAAAAGTTGTGTTTCACGTTCTCCCACTGCCACTACAACACCATCATCCTTTATAAATTCGCATCTCATCTTATCCGATACAAATTTAAGTCCTTTATCCAGAGCTCGACTTTGGGAAAAAAGATGAACTGCCAGCTTTGGTACATACAAAAAAAAATATTTTTCAGACCATATTTTCCCATTGAAGGACAATATCACCCATGCCTAAAGCAAGTATTTTGCCACCACTTCCAACTCTAATGTCTATGGGAACAGAAAACGTTTCATAATTTGCGAACCAATCCTTGCGACAGGTCATATGGTCGCTGGCTCCAGAATCAAGGTACCAATTGTCATTAACCATATGGTTATTTGCGAACAATGCATTTCCCACACTTAATTCACCTCTCTTAGCCTCACTTCCAGTCCTCAAACTATCACCATTTCCTAGAGTCGTTTTTCTCATACTTGCTTCCTCACCTTTACTTCCAGTCTTCACACGAGCAAGATCTATTGTAGTTTTCTCCGTTTTGCAATCAATGCCGACGCACTTGTACCTTCAATCGAAGAGCTCGACAGCATTCTCGTTTCCTCCATGACTAATAGTGACGTTAAATTGTCTAAGGTTTGTTGGTCTTTTGTCGTGGATTCCCACGCGGAAAAGAAATGCTTAAAGGTTTCTGGTAGAGTCGTCAAAATGTTGGTGATTACCATACTATCTGTAATCTCTTCCCCTATATCCCGCAACTGTCTAGCTATGTTCTCGAGCTTCGAGATAAGTGTTGCGATATCATCATCAGGTTCCATCACAAAAGCATAAAACCTTTGCAGCAGCATGTGCACATTCGCTTTTGATGCCTGCTCATATACCTACTGAAGCTTAACCCACATTTCTCTTGCAGTAGTGCAATTGTAACCGATTTTATTATAATTATTCACAGAAAAACAATTTAAATAAATAATCAAAATAAACGAGAGCTTTCGCACCGACGACAACGACGAAACATACCTATGACAGCGACAGTACAAGTAGGTAGATACCTATATGCATACAATTATGTAATTCTAATTACTATTGATGCATACAGAAAAATGCCGAGCTTTTAAGTTTTCGGAGGGGGTAAGAGGTATAGGTAGAATAAATAGATCGTAATAGTCTTATAAGTTTTTCTTACGATCTAGCCTTAGGATTTGTTTAACAACATTTGTTTACCTTTCGCTCGGCAACGAAGTTGTGTCAACATTCCTGAAGCAACTTTTAAGAGAGGGTTGAGTTGGCAGGAATTATAGGATCTTTGACTCGAGAATGAAGGTTTTCACCTAATGATGTCAATGATCCTGGAATTTATGAAACTTAAAAGTTTTGCAGAATTTCCAATGTCGGTTAGTGATAGGATAGAGAAAAACTGCTATGGCACAGCTAAAATTCTTCTTCATTGTGCTAGTCGAACATCTTAGTCTTCCATTTTTTAAATCACGCGCCGCTGTTGCAATATATGTACCTATACATACCTACATATAAGAAATCAGTTTTTTTTTTGCAAGTACCTAACTAATTCAATTCAAATTTAAAAACTCGTTTTTATTAAAAATTTTTTTTGATTAATTTATTAGGTAAACGGGTTCAAATAATTTAACGAATTTTTTTTAGTGCCAGAACAAAAAAAAAATATCAAAAAAAAGGCTATAAGCCTTCAGAAAGGTATATGGTAAAAATTTGTTCTTTGTTTAAGTGTAAAACTCATTTTTTTTTATAGAAAAAATCTTAGGCGGTTGTCATTACCAACCGCCCCAATCTTTAAAATTTCCCGAGGAAAATTTTGTATGTGTTCGCTTTTCCGGTCGATGATTTTCAAATCACACATCACGAACATCATAATTACACCCATACCTACTGTTATACGATTTCGCCACAAGGAAATCAACAAAGAAGTTAGCCAAGATCGTCTGGAGGTTGAGTCATAGGAAAGAAGATCCAGGGTTCGAACCTTAAAATTACCAGAAACCAAAGTGGAAAAAAAACATTTTTTTTTTGTGATTTATATAGAAGTTTTTTTTTTTAAAGTAAAGTAGTTGCTTCAATTATATTTTTTTTGATAAAGTCTAAATTCCATTAATAGCGACCTGTGTTAACGATTGTAGGAAAAACGATTTTAAAATAATAGTGTTAAAAGCGGGAAACGTAACATTTTAAAATATCTCGATCCGCGGATTAATATATATATATATATAAACAAGTGATTATCGGTACAAAAAAAAAGGTACCTTTAAAGGGAGGGTACCATCTTTAACAAATACGTATACACCAGTTGCAGTGGCCACTTCAGCAGGAGTTTAAGGGTGAGTTTTTTTGTTTATACCCATATTTTAATATACACTTTTGTTGAATATATACATATATACATAAAAAAAAGGAAAAATTAATTAGTACGCGAATCGAGGGGAGGGTTGAACGGGGGATATTTGCATAATAATAAGAAAAAAAGTGAAAGAAAAGACAAAAGAGGTACTGAATACCCAAAGTAGGTAATAAATCGAAGACGTTTTTAATATTTTAATTAATTGAAAAGTTTCTTTAATCAGCAACAGGGTTGTCAATTAGGGGAATTTTATATTTTAATTGAATTTGAATTACCTTTTTAGAAAATTGTTAAATAATTAACTTTTAAATTTTAATTAAGTCTGTATATTTATGATTTGAAATGATTAGTAATTAAATTAAAATCATTATAATATATTTTTAAAGATGAAACAAATTTTTTTTATTTACTATTGAAGATTTTAAGAATAGACTTGATGTCGGAGTAAAAGTTTTTTTTAAGGGATGAGAGGGAGGAAACGAGAAGGATGAAGATTTAAAAAGGGGTAGAAGCCTAGGAAAGGGGTTGCTCTAGCGAGGGAGGCAACCAAGGTAGGGAGGGTTGAGGCGATTACTCGCGCATCACAACACCGAGATGCAATGTCACTGGCAATTTTTTTTTGTAATGTGTTAAGGTCCAAGAACCTCACCAAGGCTGAGCTACGGGTTCGATTACTGCCAGCAAGGACCTAAAGGCTAAACAGCATGTTACAAAATGGCGCCCAACGTGGAGCCCACTATCTGAAGATAAAAGATAGTGTGGCTAGATTTTTTTTTGAGCCTTTCAGTTTTTTTTCAATTAGTTTTTTTCAGTTAACTCTTTTTAAATTATTTCTTAAATTTTTTCTTTCAACATTTAAATTTTTGTATACAGATTTTGTTTTAACAATTTTAATGATCGGTGGTGGCTGCACCTTTCTTGTGAGTCCCGGTTACTGGGTGTAAAGCACTTGGTACCGCGTTGCCGCAGAGAAGGGGCAGTCATCCAACAACTAAATATACAAAGTGTGGGCTAGGGAGTCCGAGTCTTTGGGTATCGGCATAACAGGTATTCAAATGGCCGGATACCTGAGCACACACTTGAAATTATCAACTTTTGGAAGAGACCCTTTGATGCGAGAGGCGTCTTCGGAGGTCCTTCCAAAGAACATTTTTTTACATTCTCCGAGGTTTTCAGAGCCTTCACTGATGGAATGATTCGTCAGCCGATGTCCTGAAAGCTAAGGAGAAAAACAATAAATTTTTTTTAATCACTAGTTGCAATAGTAACGTAATACCTACTTGTAGTATATTTTAATTTTGTTTGCTCATTTTTTTTTTTTTTTTTTGGCTCGCAGAACTACGGCTTCTTCTTCATAATGAATTGGCATCCTTCTCAAATCCGATCTCGCATCCTTTTACATTTTATGAACAATACATTTTTTTTTAATTTTTAGAAAGTTTTAAAAGTGTTTTCTTTTGAAAATTTCGAAGAATAGTTTGAACTTAATGTTACTATTTTATTTTTCATATTTTTTAACAAATATTTTATTAATTTTTTTAAGCTTTTGATATTTTTTTTTGATTACATACATTTTTATATTAAAACATTTTCACCACAGTGGTTTCTAGTTGGTTTTTGAAATCAAGGGTTTCGGTGATTCGACTTTGGATTTTCGAGGGTTTTCGAATTTTCGAAAAATTGTATGGGAATAGCAAAACTTTTGTCTACGATTTGATTCCAGTGTTTTTGGTTTTTGTTTTTCCTTTTACATAGCTGGCGG
Organism: Melangyna quadrimaculata; assembly: GCA_949320155.1. Classification (NCBI taxonomy): domain Eukaryota; kingdom Metazoa; phylum Arthropoda; class Insecta; order Diptera; family Syrphidae; genus Melangyna; species Melangyna quadrimaculata. Next base: position 125,859,394 of record OX439484.1, read on the forward strand.
ACATTGGAAGTTCTGAGAACAAATTTTTTTAGTTTCTTTTTAGGATTTGACATTGTTTTGTGAAAGTTTTTCTTCTCTATTCGAAATTTAGATTTTCGCCATACTAACTATTCTCTTGGGGTCTGAGTGGGTAAAAATCGAGAGTTTGTTGTTGAAGAGGTATGAGTAGAAGTCGTCGGATTTCACTTCACGACAACTTGAGTGTTATCTACGCGAATTCTGAGGCTAGGTTCGAGGAATTTTATCGAAAATTTCGGACTACGATCGATCGTTTCAACTTGAATAATTCGTTCAGCTTTTCTGAAGATCTGAACTCATTAGTTTTAAACTCAATTTCCACCATGTCAAACGAAAATAATGGAGATGTGGACGAGTTGGCAAATCAGGACAACGAAGTACCTGCAAACGCCCAGCGGAACAATTCCGTCGAAGATTTGGCCGTTCGCATTGAGCGGGGAATGATGGACAACCAGGTCATGCTGTTCCAGCAAATGGACCTATTTATGGTTAAGGTCATTCAGAAGTTGGAGAGCTTAAATTTGTCACCGCAAGGTCAGAATACCCCGACCAGATCCAATTCTCGTGAAGCAGGTGTTGAGGGTGGGGCATCGGGAAATTGCAATCCTATACACAGACCGAGGAATTCAACCTTCTCGATGAGTAGTACTTCCGAGCCGTGTAGGTTAGATAGATGGGGTATTACATACGACGGAACAGATAGTGTGACAGATTTCCTTTTTCAGGTTGAACATAAGGTGTCAGCATCCCCGTATACCGACGAACAGATCACAGGCGATTTTCACATTTTGCTAAAGGGAAAGGCCAACAAATGGTTTTGGGCCTTTTTAAGAAGAAACCCTAAGGCAAAATTGGCAGAGGTAAAGGCAGCCATGAAAAAAGAATTTGGGCGTCTAGAAAGCGACGTAGAAATCTACATGCGGTTGCTTACTCGCAAGCAAGGCATTAAAGAATCGTTTGACGATTTCTGTAGTTCTATCGTGGGTCTTAACGACCGTTTGAAAGAACCTTTCGATGAAAGAAAAATGATTCATGTCATTCGCAACAATGCAAAAGATAAGATAGGTGAAATTCTGTTAGCTTCAAATATTAAAGACCTAGAACAGCTTAGGAATAAGGCAAGAGAGGCAGAGAGATATTTGGCGAAGCGAACTTCTTCTCAGAAAACGGTCCATGAGATCGCGGTCGAAGAAGAACAAAATTCCGACCAGGATGGGGAGGAAATCGCGGCCATTTCATCTTATCGAAAACCGACTTCAGTGGCAAATTACGTGTGTTGGAATTGCGATCAGAAGGGACACGCTTACCACTTTTGTCCTTCACGGGAAAGGAATCTCTTTTGTTTCTTGTGCGGTTCAAAAGGGGTAACAACAATAGAATGTGGAAAACATGCGGGAAACCTGGCGAGGGACGAAAAGAAGAAGGGGGAGATTCGTTCCTCAAAGAGCAACCCCAATCAAACATCAAATTAGACGACAAAAATATCCTAATTGCCCGTACAGAAGTCCCTGAAGAAAGCATTCCAAACAAAATCCTGGAAAGATCAACACCTATAAGTCCTCCATCATCTCAGTCTCATCCTGTAGTTACCTACGCTTTGAAATCACTGCATGAGCGAAAGCTGAACTATTATAAAGTTCGTTCTCGAATTTTCGGAACTAGTAATAGTTCAGCTAGCGTTCAAAAATGCCGGCGTCGATTTCGAAAACGAAAAAAATTTAAAAAAGAAATCGTGGCAACAATTATTTCCTCGAATACAGATGGTAGGATGTATGCAAAGGTCCAGCTTAACAATGAATCGGTTTTTGGCTTATTGGATAGCGGGGCATCCATCCCCGTACTAGGTAGTGAGTGTTGGGACTTAGTGAAAAGAATTGGAGTGGATGTGAAGCCATATAAAAATGTTGTACGAACTGCAGATGGCAAGTCGCATGACATCATTGGTCATTGCGAAATTCAGACCACGTACAATGGCATCACGAAGCACCTTTCTTTTTATCTGATTCCCAATCTTACTCAATCACTGTATTTGGGGATGAACTTTTGGCGAGAATTTAATATAATGCCACAAATAAGCGAAATTCGAGCCGACGTCGGAGTAGGTGAAGAGGAGGTTAGCTTCAAGGATGAGGCTGAATTGATCAATCTCTCGCCTGAACAAAGCCTCCAACTTGAAAAAGTTAAAAATTTGTTTCCTAACTTTGTCGTTCTAGGGCTGGGTAAGACAACACTTGGTTGTCACGTCGTCGATACGGGAAACGCGGTCCCGATCAAATCCCGGCATTATCCATTGTCTCCAGTTCGTCAGGAGGAAGTTTACAAAGAATTGGACCGTATGCTAGGACTTGGGGTTATCGAGGTCAGTAATTCTCCTTGGAGTTGCCCTGTGGTTTTAGTTAGAAAACCCGGCAAGGTTCGACTGTGTTTAGACTTTCGAAAAGTAAACGCAGTCACAGTTAAGGATGCGTATCCGTTGCCTCACATAGAAGGCTTACTCAGCCGTATAAAAGACACATATTTTATAACGGGGATTGATTTAAAAGACGCGTATTGGCAGATACCACTTGACGAAAAGTCGCGTGAAAAGACCGCATTTGCAGTACCCGGTAGACCTCTCTACCAATTTAAAGTTATGCCGTTTGGTTTGAGCAATGCGGGTCAGACAATGAGTAGGGTAACCGATCAAGTGGTGCCAAGTTCTCTACGCGAAAATGTGTTCGTATATTTAGACGATCTTCTGATTTGTACGGCTGATTTTGAGTCACACATGCGTATCCTTAACGAGGTGGCTGCATGTCTGCGCAGGGCAAATCTAACTATTAACCTCGATAAAAGCAAGTTCTGCATGCGGGAGATTAAGTATCTCGGATACATAGTTGGCCAAGGTATTTTGAAAACCAATCCTGACAAAATTGAGACAATGGTTAATTTTCCCGTTCCCACGATCCTAAGACAGGTTAGGAGATTTTTGGGTTTAACGGGTTGGTATCGGAGGTTCATTAAGAACTATTCCGATCTGGCAGCTCCCCTAACAGATTGCCTCAAAAAGAAGAAGAAGTTTGAACTAACACCTGAGGCTCTGGAGGGGTTCGATAAATTAAAGACTGCACTTTCCTCGGCGCCGGTGTTGTCACAGCCTGATTTCACGAAACTGTTCACTATACAGTGTGATGCTTCTTCGGAGGGAGTGGGTGGTGTTCTCTTTCAGTTGGATGAGAACGACAACGAGAGGCCGATTGCATACATGTCAAAGAAGCTGAACAAGTCTCAGAAAAACTACACGGTTACTGAGCAGGAATGTCTTGCAGCGGTCCTTAGTATACGAAAATTTAGGCCTTACGTTGATGGGTTGCCTTTCAAGGTGATAACGGACCATTCAAGTTTAAAATGGTTGATGTCGATGAAGGAGTTGAGTGGAAGACTCGCTCGATGGAGTTTGGAACTCCAAGGCTTTGATTTTTCCATCGAACATCGAAAGGGATCCCTCAACGTAGTGCCAGATACTATATCTCGTATGGACATGGAGGAGGTTGCCGCGAAAGTAACCGTGGAAGAGACTGAGCTTGGTGAAGCTTCATCGACAATGCTATGTGGCGAGATCGATCTTGACTCGGTTGAATTCGATTCGGAGCAATATTCCCAATTGAGAGAGAGCATCGTTTCGAATCAAGCTGCGCTTCCTGACCTAGTTGTATCGGGAAAATTTATATACAAAAGAGTTAGGTTCAGGACAGGCGAGGTGAACGAGGAGGACTCGTTATGGCGTCTTTGGTTGCCCGATGCACTCACCCACAAATGCATTGAATTGTCTCACAATACCCATCTGAGTTGTCATAGTGGCTTAGCGAAGACGTACGCCCGTATAAGAGACAAGTATTATTGGCCAAAAATGGTAAAAGACATCAAGGCATTTGTGAGTGAATGCGACACCTGCAAGATGGTAAAGGCCCCTAACGCGATTCTTCGTCCACCAATCACCAAGCAGGTTGTAACCGAAAGGCCCATTCAGAGACTGTATGTGGACTTCTTGGGGCCATATCCGCGTACTAAGCGAGGAAATGTGTATGTCTTCATTGTAGTGGACCACTTCACAAAATTCACGTTCTTAAAAGCCATGCCTAAAGCGACATCTTCTAGGGTAGTACAGTATCTCGAGAACGAAATCTTTCATACTTTCGGGACCCCTGAGTTTATTCATTCTGACAACGGACGTCAGTTTGTCTCCAATGAGTTCAAAAACTTAATGGCAGACTACGGCATAAGGCATGTGCGTACGGCGTTGTATTCGCCGCAGGCCAACATATCCGAAAGGGTCAACCGGAGCGTTCTAAGCAAGCTGAGAGTATTGATTTCGAAAGAGCAAAATGACTGGGATGTGCATCTGTCAAGTATCGCGTGCGCTTTGCGCTCAGATTTGCATGAATCGTTAGGCAGTCAACCATATTTTGCTCTTTTCGGTCAAAACATGATATCTCACGCCTCTTCGTATCGAATACTACGAAACTTAAAAGCGTTAGGAGACCCGGATATGTTGGTCACGCCTACCGCTCTAAAAACTGCACTCGCGAGACAGAAGTTGTCAGAGAATTTACTTAGGGCACACGTTAAGTCAAAAAACACTTATAACTCACGTTCAAAACAGGTTGTATATCGCGAAGGCCAAGAAGTTTTCCATAGAAATTTCGCTCAAAGCAAGTTCGTCCAGGGAATTAACGCCAAACTGCTGCCAAAATTTTTAAAATCCCGCATAAGAAGAGTTGTAGGTAACTGCATGTATGAATTAGAAACGCGAGCTGGTAAACTCATTGGCATTTTCCATGCCAAAGACATACGGCAGTAAACACCCTGTAACGAAACAAAATAAAACACAAAGTATCTATTTTTAGAGATAAATCTTATAATTGTAACTTATCTGATGATAATATTTGCCCAGCTAGTTAAATGGGTTCGCGACCCACGTTGTTTGTTGATAAAATTAAATTTTGTTTTATTGTGATCAATGTTTAACACTTGCTGGCAAAAGAAACTTTGGATTTAAATCCTTTATGAACAAATTGTTTACGCGCCTTCCTCGAATTTAAAATAGAAAAGAAAATTATTGATGCACGGCATTGTAAACAACCGATTTAGGTGGCAACAAGAAACGATTTTCTTTTAAATTTTCATTATTTTATTTTACCGACGGCAAAACACTAACGTGCAGAATACCCACAGAAACAAATAATTTTTCATTTTGCCGGCGGCAAAACACATCTATCATAGATGAACACCTTTTTGTTTGTTTACATTTTTTTTTTACGTTGTGAAATTGTTGTTGACTTTTCGATTACAACAATTAAACGAAATTTTTGTTCACTGCTTTATATTAACACCTTGCGTTTCACACTATCCTACGAGCAAATAAGGGGAAAAGCAATACATCCGTCTCATTCACGTCCGACGGTAAAGCATTTTTTTTTATTCCCGTTTTGTTTACGTTTACATTTTTTTTTTATATGCACTGAATATTATTTTAGTTAATCTTTTTATAATTCCATATATATTTTATTTTAACATTTTAATAGGTATTGATTTTTTTTTGCATTCTTTTCACTTGTACTGAAACCGATCCAATCATATTCGAATCCTTAATCATGAGCATAAAGCACAGGAAAGGAATCCTCTATTCGCACTTAAATAATTTGTACCACTATTATAAATTTTTTTTGCACAACCGACCGAGTTGAAATTGCGTGGGTTCATTTGCATATTCCAGATATTGTTTTATCCGGAAAAAGCAAAGCCCTGTAACCGATTTTATTATAATTATTCACAGAAAAACAATTTAAATAAATAATCAAAATAAACGAGAGCTTTCGCACCGACGACAACGACGAAACATACCTATGACAGCGACAGTACAAGTAGGTAGATACCTATATGCATACAATTATGTAATTCTAATTACTATTGATGCATACAGAAAAATGCCGAGCTTTTAAGTTTTCGGAGGGGGTAAGAGGTATAGGTAGAATAAATAGATCGTAATAGTCTTATAAGTTTTTCTTACGATCTAGCCTTAGGATTTGTTTAACAACATTTGTTTACCTTTCGCTCGGCAACGAAGTTGTGTCAACATTCCTGAAGCAACTTTTAAGAGAGGGTTGAGTTGGCAGGAATTATAGGATCTTTGACTCGAGAATGAAGGTTTTCACCTAATGATGTCAATGATCCTGGAATTTATGAAACTTAAAAGTTTTGCAGAATTTCCAATTTCGGTTAGTGATAGGATAGAGAAAAACTGCTATGGCACAGCTAAAATTCTTCTTCATTGTGCTAGTCGAACATCTTAGTCTTCCATTTTTTAAATCACGCGCCGCTGTTGCAATATATGTACCTATACATACCTACATATAAGAAATCAGTTTTTTTTTTGCAAGTACCTAACTAATTCAATTCAAATTTAAAAACTCGTTTTTATTAAAATTTTTTTTTGATTAATTTATTAGGTAAACGGGTTCAAATAATTTAACGAATTTTTTTTAGTGCCAGAACAAAAAAAAATATCAAAAAAAAAGGCTATAAGCCTTCAGAAAGGTATATGGTAAAAATTTGTTCTTTGTTTAAGTGTAAAACTCATTTTTTTTATAGAAAAAATCTTAGGCGGTTGTCATTACCAACCGCCCCAATCTTTAAAATTTCCCGAGGAAAATTTTGTATGTGTTCGCTTTTCCGGTCGATGATTTTCAAATCACGAACATCATAATTACACCCATACCTACTGTTATACGATTTCGCCACAAGGAAATCAACAAAGAAGTTAGCCAAGATCGTCTGGAGGTTGAGTCATAGGAAAGAAGATCCAGGGTTCGAACCTTAAAATTACCAGAAACCAAAGTGGAAAAAAAACATTTTTTTTTTGTGATTTATACAGAAGTTTTTTTTTTAAAGTAAAGTAGTTGCTTCAATTATATTTTTTTTGATAAAGTCTAAATTCCATTAATAGCGACCTGTGTTAACGATTGTAAGAAAAACGATTTTAAAATAATAGTGTTAAAAGCGGGAAACGTAACATTTTAAAATATCTCGATCCGCGGATTAATATATATATATATATAAACAAGTGATTATCGGTACAAAAAAAAGGTACCTTTAAAGGGAGGGTACCATCTTTAACAAATACGTATACACCAGTTGCAGTGGCCACTTCAGCAGGAGTTTAAGGGTGAGTTTTTTTGTTTATACCCATATTTTAATATACACTTTTGTTGAATATATACATATATACATAAAAAAAAGGAAAAATTAATTAGTACGCGAATCGAGGGGAGGGTTGAACGGGGGATATTTGCATAATAATAAGAAAAAAAGTGAAAGAAAAGACAAAAGAGGTACTGAATACCCAAAGTAGGTAATAAATCGAAGACGTTTTTAATATTTTAATTAATTGAAAAGTTTCTTTAATCAGCAACAGGGTTGTCAATTAGGGGAATTTTATATTTTAATTGAATTTGAATTACCTTTTTAGAAAATTGTTAAATAATTAACTTTTAAATTTTAATTAAGTCTGTATATTTATGATTTGAAATGATTAGTAATTAAATTAAAATCATTATAATATATTTTTAAAGATGAAACAATTTTTTTTTATTTACTATTGAAGATTTTAAGAATAGACTTGATGTCGGAGTAAAAGTTTTTTTTAAGGGATGAGAGGGAGGAAACGAGAAGGATGAAGATTTAAAAAGGGGAAGAAGCCTAGGAAAGGGGTTGCTCTAGCGAGGGAGGCAACCAAGGTAGGGAGGGTTGAGGCGATTACTCGCGCATCACAACACCGAGATGCAATGTCACTGGCAAATTTTTTTTGTAATGTGTTAAGGTCCAAGAACCTCACCAAGGCTGAGCTACGGGTTCGATTACTGCCAGCAAGGACCTAAAGGCTAAACAGCATGTTACACAATTCACAATATTACGAAGTGGAGTCGGACCGACACTCATTGCAATAATGCGCTGCGCTTTACAGTCGTTTTTTACCCATGCTGCCAAACGATTTTCAAATACTACCTGAGATTCGGATTCTAACTTAAGTGGCTTAATATGTAAACCATTTACAAGCTCGAATAATTCTGAGGCACTTAATAAAATTTTCACTTGAAATTTCCATACAGAATAGTGCTCAGGGCTGTTTAGTTTATCAACTTTTAACATTTCATTTTCCATTTTCACCATACGATCCATCAATTAATTAGGAAATTAAGATACTCGATAATCGATCCCTCCCCATTTTCCTAAAGCTCGCACTGTGCAACATATTAAGGGTAGTCACAACCCCTTTAGTGCGCGCACAAATAAAAAAAAAAAAAAAAAATAAAAATAAAAGGGCTCTAAGAGATTACGCAAGTTTAACGATTTATCCAGATTTATCTATGTATAATGACTTTCACTTGTCCTTCACACAATCACGTGAACTGGGCCCATAACCTGTTAACTATAATAAATAAGAAAAGACGACCGACTTCTTTAAAGTAAACGAGAAAACTCAACTTTTATTTATATAATATGTTTGAAGAAAGTTTAAATATAGATTAGGTTTACAAAAGTGTTATAATTGCTTTAAGTCTAGTGAGAGGAAAAACAAAGTTACCAATTCAGATAAATTATTTAAATATAATACAATTTTACTTAACAATGTGGGTAGGTACCCACACTGATACAATCCTCGCAAACCGAGTCGCGGCAAACGACCAAGCACATGCATTTTGTTTTCGTTGTATTTTTAACTGTTTTTATTAGAGCTAAGAGTAAAGCGTGGGAGTTTTAAAAATACGTATTATACATAAAAATGATCGCACTTATTTTCTGATGCGATAAAAAAAAACCAAAGATAAGGATTCATAACGAAATAAGTTATAAGGTGTTTTGCAAAAGCTTACTTTCTCCAGTTACCGGTGCACTAAAAAAATAATATTAGAATCAAAAAATCAGAAATATAAATAGTAATACGTTTTGTAATTTTCAGTAATTTTAGCCAACTCCTTGATTTTATAAAAATAAAAACGTCGTTAAAATTACTTTTTAAAAATGTAGGATTTCCAAACATTCCTACACTCAAAATCTCTGCAAAATCAAAAATTTGTATATGACAACTTTAATTTGGTTTTATTTATTTTGCAACAATATATAATTCAAATTTTTAGCGGACTCTCCTGATTTAATTCAATTTTTTGAAATTAGCCTATTTTGAGATAAAATGTTTAAAATAATATATATGTACCTCAATACCAGTAGGAGGTAGATAAAAATCTTAAAGTAGTAAGATTCTTAGAATTCTATTATCTATTCACCAAAAAAATTAAAAAACTCTAGCATTCTAGTTAAAGAAATTAGAAAAAAGACATAGAAGGACATTTTCCCTTTTATCTGCTACAATAATATAGATTATCAAAAACTCCAAACTTATTGCACTATTGAATATATTAGCCTATCAATACAAATTTTTACTTTTACCCTACCTCCCACCACTTAGCTTATCAACGATCTCAGCGTTGCACATGTGGCTTTACACTTTTTCGTTTCACAAAAATTCAACCTTGAAATTTGACTCTCAACGCGCCCAAGGAAGTTTCACTTCTAAAAAAAAAAAAAAAAATAAATGTAACAAAGCAAAAGTATAAGCTCAATAAAAGTAAACATAACTGAATTAATCGGTTGGCAAAACTTATCTTCTTTACCTAAACTTAAGTATATTATTTCAAATATTATGTTGTATTTATATTTCAGTAATTGTCAAACTTTATCCGTCATGACTATGTCTTGACGTTAATTCAAAATGTCTAATAACTTTAATTCATCCCAATTGTATCCTCAAAAGAAAACGGTAATAAGAGGATCCTCGCAGTATTCAATTTCATTATTTTATAATTTTATTATTAATCATACATAGGTAACATAACGATATAAATGTTAATCCTTTTACTCTGTTCCACTTTTAGTTTCTTAATTGTATAAAATGTTCGTATTTTATTGTATACATTTTAGTTTTGTTAAAGACCATGCCCATCAAAAGAAAAAGTAAAAGCTCCATGAGCAAGAGCTGTCATAACACATATATATGTAATCTAGAGCCATGTTGTGAAATCCATTTTATCACTTGCGAGTGCCATACATTATAGCCTTAAAAAAAAAAAAATTAAAAATTAAACTTTTTATGTAACTTAAGAAAACTAATACCTTCGTATTTTCAAAAGATTAAATGTAAACGACACCTTAAGTCTCAATAAATGAATCTGAATCTGAAATCCATCGCCGAATGTGGATTTGACAAATGTTAACTCTTCATCAGAACTGATAGTTAATCCCCGCGGAAAATCGTAAACAAAAAAAAAAAATGTCTCTATTTGCAGTAATTCCTTAAATGGATATTTTTGTTTTCGGTGCAAGTTCAAGCTGCTCGGATTTGATTTTCTTTTTTCCCTCGTTATCATTGATTGATATTGATATTGATGGATAACAATACCAGTGCCTTTTAAATCTCGTGCCGCGTTCATCAATTTGTTGGCGGTGTCTCCGGGATGAAATTTAATCACCACTGTGGTCTTGTAAGTGTAGTTATTAGTGAAGTCATGTGCGGTGTTTATTGGAAGCAAGGCATTGTCTTGAAGCTTGAGAAGACCTTTACAAGTCTGTTTAGCAAACTCGACTTTATTTGTCTTCCCTTCTGCTGGGAAATGCAAGACAACAGAATTTTCACTGCTTTTTCTTGGGTAAGCTTCAATTTGACGTTCAAGTAGCTGATAATAATTTTCGATTGCAGATACTTTGTGCAAAAGGTGATAATTGTGCGTCCGTAGTAACTGGATCTCAGAAGAAACAGTTAAAAGCTCCTGCCTAAGCATATCTCTTTTTTTTTTTTTTTGGATATACACTCCTCCAGAAGTACTTTTAATTCTTCAATAGACCTATTGCCAACAGCCTTTTTTTCGGTGAAATTAATTGTAGAAAATGATTTTCTGTTGACTGCTCGGGTGACGTTTGCGTCAAATAATGCTAAAATTATCTCCTTCATCTGTTATTGTTATAGTAAATAAAAATTTAAATAAAATTAATAAATAAAAGCTGTGTAAATTTAATAAAACTATTAACAAAATACTTACAGAACAAAGTAATCCAAACTACATCACTTTTTCCAAACATCATTATTACAGAGGTCTTGATAACAAAGTAACTGTTTACCCAGTTACCTCGGACGAAGACATGGCTGCAAAGAAAAAAACAGTCGGTACACACACCAGTTACATGTCATGCTGTATTTATCCGAACTCAGATCAGCAGATCCTTACAGGTAGTGGCGATTCAACCTGTGCGTTGTGGGATGTAGAGTCAGGACAGTTGCTTCAAAGTTTCCATGGACACTCAGGAGATGTTATGGCAATTGATCTGGCGCCAAACGAAACAGGAAATACATTTGTTTCTGGAGTAATTATAATTTATTTAATTTTTGAGTATCAATTTGATTTTTGATAAACAATATTTTGTAGAGTTGTGATCGCATGGCCTTTATATGGGACATGCGTTCCGGCCATGTTGTGCAATCGTTTGAAGGGCATCAATCGGATGTCAATAGCGTTAAATTCCATCCAAGTGGAGATGCTATAGCCACAGGATCAGATGATGGCACTGTATGTTTAATATGCATACATTTTAAATAATGTTTAAGTTTATTTCTCATGTTTCAGTGTCGACTATTTGATATGAGGGCAGACAAGGAGGTTGCAATGTTTTCCAAAGAAAGCATTATTTTCGGAGCAAATTCGGTTGATTTTTCCGTAAGCGGCCGACTTTTATTCGCTGGGTACAATGACTACACCGTTAACATTTGGGATACATTGAAAGCCGAACGAGTTTGTTTACTATATGGACATGAAAATAAGGTGTCATGTCTTCAAGTTTCACCTGATGGAACAGCACTATCTACCGGAAGCTGGGATTACACTATTCGGGTATACTATAGATGTAAAATATTGGGGACTATTGAGTTAAATTTACCTGGAAATGTTTCCCTCTTTCGAAAATTTTGCAAGCTCGAATTTTGTCTATTGAAATGACGATCAAATATCCATGAAAAATGTTTTCCCAATAAAATTTTATACGCTGCTGATGCGTACTAAATGGTTCGTTGGCTTCCAGCAGGTGAGCAAAAAAAAATAAATAAACGGAGAGTGTTACCAATTGCAAATAAATTAAATACAAACAAAAAAAAAAAAATGAAACCGAAATGCCATTTTTCCGCAGATAGTTAATTATTGTCCGCGCAATTAATTCTCTGCAAAAAGAGAGTAGAGACTTTAGAAAACATTCTGGTATAATCATAAATTTTGCTGCTTAAACAGCGTAGTCCAGAATGAGAGCTCAACGAAATTTTTCGTTTCTGATTTCGGCATGTCATTTTTGTATGGGATTTTTCGTTTTGCATCAGTACCATATATGGTTTTAAAATAAATTCCGAGGAAAACTTTCAATAGTCAAGTTACCACTTTTCGAAAAAGGGAAATATTCTCATAGAAATTTTAAATCCGATAGCCCCTTTAAGTAACAAATTTAATAATGACGTTTTTATTTAGGTCTGGACTTAAACTTGAGCGATTCTGTCATTGATTTGCCAAAACTATTAGCTAAATATTTGATAGAAAATATGCCCAGAGTTAATTTTTTCTATTTGTATCATAGCAACCAAGAGACAATTTGTGAGCGGGTTCCTAAAGTTTTTGTTCCTTGGTGTTTGCGGATGTTCTCTGATTAAAAAATTAAAATAGGTTTGACACGTGATTAAGTACCCATAAAATGTTCTTCTGTGGCAATTTGATTTTTATATAATTTGAAAAGTCAAAATTATTAGTTTTGACCGCTCTTGCGACAGCCAGACTCTCAATTTACGTTTGTGATTCAATATTATGTTGACCTATTTTACATCGCCGTTAATGTTATTGTTAAATAGTAAAAATAACTTTTTATGAACCTTGGTTGCCCCAGCAGAATGGGTGAATACAAAAAAAAAAATTCAAAATAACTGAAAAAACTTTTAGATTTGTTCGTGATAAAGTATACATATTGAAGTTTTTATTTATTACTGAGAGTTGCTGGCATCTGTAAGGATGTGACAATATATTGTTTGTGTTAATACAAAGGTTTTAAATAAAATGTTTGAAGACAATATAGTAACAATTTTGAGTAAGTTAAACTTGATTTTTTTAAATTACACTTTTAAGGCATTAAGACAAACGATATAAACGCGCTTTATGGGGATTGGAGAATAAACTGAGTGTCTGAAGTTTTTGTACATAATAATCAGAACTGTTATTACTTGATATGCCTAGAGTCACTTCCTTATCTTAATGCCGTCAAAATATCCCGCACCAGAAAATCCCGTGTAACGACAATTGAAATTGATTTTTTTTGGAGTGAAGCGTGCATAAAAAATGTAAGAATCACGAAATCCCGCCACGAGATTTGTTCGCTCCTATTTGACGGGATATTCAATGCTTTTAAGAAAAGTACTTTTCGGTAGATGCTTTTGAAAAAAAAAAATCTTTTTTTACCAACTTTTTTGATTTTTTAGGAAAAGAATTGTATCTCTTTGAAGAACGGTTTTGATCGAATAAAATTTATTATTTACAATTAAGCCCGGGACACACATGACGCGGTCTGGCCGTACGGTCAGAACGCGTCGTTGACTGCCGCGTTCTATAAAGTCAGACAGAACGCGGTCAGCTTTTGGTGTTCTACTTTGCAGCAGCAGTTCTGGCGAAGATAAAGTGCTTCTTCTGCTTACACTTGCAACCAGAAAAAGACTAAAATGGGTTCATGAGATAGACCAAAAAGGAAGCTATTTCTTCCCCATGTCTTCGTCGTTTATTTTCACATGCAGTTGTTTTCATTAGTTTGTTTTTACGTTTGGGTTTTTTTGGCGCTTGGCCGTCGTTCAAATAAACATATGCATATATGATTGCAAGCACCCGGAGTATAAAGATGTTGCTAAAAAGAAGAAGACATGGGGAAGAAATAGCTTCTTTTTTGGTTTATCTCATGAACCCATTTTCGTCTTTTTCTGGTTGCAAGTGTTAGCAGATGAATCACTTCATCTTCGTCAGAACTGCTGCTGCTGCTCATATTTTTGTTTTAATAATACTGCTGCACTCCGATCTACTGCTCAACAGAAAAACACATACAAACTAGAACGCCGAAAGCTGACCGCGTTCTGTCTGACATTATAGAATGCGGCGGTCAACGACGCGTTCTGACCGTACCGCCAGACCGCGCCCTGTGTGTCCCGAACTTTAGCTTAAAGCTAGTTATAAAGTATACAATGATTAATTTTATATGTTGGCACAATAGGGGTCTAAAGGCCCAACTATAATAGGCATATGCAAACATAAGCTAATTTCAAAAAGCTAACGAAAATTTGCTTATGTTGTTTGCACAATTACCCAGTATAGCCATAATGGACTTATGCGCGCATAAGCAAAAATTAAAAAAATACCTCCGCTTTTGTCCCACATTCGATTTTCAGCTTTGTGTTTTGTTCCGCATTTTTAAATACAAATGAAAATGCGGCAACGATACAACAAAAACTACACATACTCGTGCACAACTCGTGAATTGATTCACAAAACAGCTGTGGCTTTGTCTTTTTTGCTGCATTTGTAAAATTTACTTATGCGCTGAGCATAATGGTGGATTTAAATGTATCTGCATTTGGTTTCTGCACAAAAAAAGGGATGTCAAAACAAAATGTATATTTGTTAGAAAGAGAGAAAAGAGCAGAATGCAGTAGAACTTCGTTTCTGCATTATAGGAAAGTGCCATTATGCAGAAATGAAGACGAACATGTTTATCTTCTTGATGGTTCTCTTTCGCTCGCTCGAATTTTTCGTATACAACTGTCCTGCTCTACTTTTCTGCATTTTGCAGATACATGTAAATCCACCATAATGGTGAATTAACATGTATCTTCGTCCGACTTCTGCAAAAAAAGGGGATGCAAAATTAAAATGTACATTTGTTGGATAGAGAGGGAACACCAAAATGCAGAAGATCTTCGTGCTTGAAGATTATAGGAAGTGCCATAATGCAGATATGAAGACGAACATGTTCATCTTCTTGATGGTTCTCTTTCACAACAATGGTTCTCTATCCAACAAATGTATATTTTAATTTTGCATCCCCTTTTTATTTGCAGAATTTGGACGAAGGTACATGTCAATCCACCATAAGTGAATTTGAGTGAAAGAAACTGAGAAAAATTTAACGAAACGCAGCTAGACTCCATTATGTTCACTCGCATTGAGATTATTTGTATTCGCACGTTTACATATGCGCGCATATGCTAGCTTATGCCTAATTTAGTTGGGCCTTAACTCTTTAAAGGCCTTCCAAACTAGGACCCTGTTTATATTGTCACGCCAGACCGCGTCCTGTGTGTCCCGGAATTTAGCTTAAAGCTAAGTATAAAGTATACAATGATTAATTTTATATGTTGGCACAATAGGGGTCTAAAGGCCCAACTATAATAGGCATAAGCAAACATAAGCTAATGTCAAAAAGCTGACGAAAATTTGCTTATGTTTGCAAAATTACCCCGTATAGCCATAATGGACTTATGCGCGCATAGGCAAAAATTAAAAAAATACCACTCCGTTTTCGTCCCACATTCGATTTTCAGCTTTTTGTTTTGTTCCGCATTTTTAAATACATATGAAAATGCGGCAACGACACAACAAAAACTACACACTCGTGCACAACTCGTGAATTGATTCACAAAACAGCTGTGGCTTTGTGTTTTTTGCTGCATTTGTAAAATTTACCTATGCGCTGAGCGACTGGAATCGCTCTTGCTTATGCACGGTTAAGTGAACGAAACTGAGAAAAATTGAACGAAACGCAGCTAGACTCCATTATGTTCACTCGCATTGAGATTCTTTGTATTCGCACGTTTACTTATGCCCGCATATGCTAGCTTATGCCTATTACAGTTGGGCCTTAACTCTTTAAAGGCCTTCCAAACTAGGACCCTGTTTATATTGTCACTGCTTAGTGCTTAGTGACGGCAGTTTGTAGGTGAAATCGGTGAGGGGGAAACGAAGGCGGCAGTCATGAAGAAAAAAGAAATATTGTAGTGAGCAGTCATGTTTCGTTTCCAAATTGCTGCATTTTGCTCCAATTAGTTCATAATTCCAATAGAGTTCAGAGATACACATGAGTGAAAACTACAATAATGTAGACACGCAGTGACTGCTCACTACGTAGTGAGCAGTCACAATTACCCCGTTTACAAACAGAATCGAGAGCTCGAGTTGGATTAGGGTCGGATTTTCGAGCCAGGTTTTTCGTCACGTGAGTTGAGAGCCCCATTTGAAGTTGAGTTGATATGGTGTTGAGATTACATTTAATGGAATGGCAACAATATATTTATTTTACACAAAAACAGTTCAAATTTCATGAATTTAAGTACATACTTCACATAGCTATCAAAACAAATAAATAAATTTACTCGCATATCTGCAAAAACACTGGTGAACACATCCTCAAGACCGACTCTTCGACCCAGGTGTTTTACCAACAATTTCGTCTCGACTCCGCTCGTTAAGTGGAATCGAGTCGGTTGAAGCGCATTTCAACTCAACGCAGGCATACAAAGGGGCCAAGCGAGCTTAAAGCTCGCTCGAATACCTCATGTAAACAGCGTAAATCTAAACAGGGTCTAGCCCACTGTGTATTAATACATGTCAAAAAATTGGGAAACAAATCATTTAGAATAGTATGACCCCTTTCACACAAGGAAACTGAGTTGCCGGCGATTTTTAGTCTGTAGGCGAGAAGGGCGTAAAAGGAAGACAACAAATCCCCCCTCTCACCCTTCTCGCCCACAAACTAGCTAGTTTCTAGCAACTCAGTTTCCTTGTGTGAAAGCGGTCTATGGAAACAAAATATGGCAGCCCAGCCTACACAACCCCACATTCTATCCCACACGATTTGACATGTGTTAATATAAAGTGACCAGATTTATTTGAAGCAAAAGCGGGACATATTTTCAAAACTTCGCAAGGAGTAGAAATTATGATATTGTTTAGTTAAAAATTTTAAAAAGTACGCAACAAAAACGATAATTGAAATATTTATTTAAAAAAAGAACAGGCTTCTTAACAATTTTTTGTTTTAATAAAAAGAGGAAACAGTAAAAATGTGTATCAATCTCCTTACAATTTTTCTTAATAAAAAACTTACAAAAATAAGCCTCAATATTTAGACAAAGTGAAAGTAATTATAAATAGTTTTATAGCAAATACATATTTCCCTTTTTCCGTGACCTTCAATAATAAATGAAAATGCTGATGTGGGCTATAGGTCAGTTTTTGAATTTCCTATTTTATTTAAATTGCAACGTTTCGGGTGTGTTAACACCCTTCTTCAGGCCTTATTAAAACAATTATAGATAATTATATATATATACATAAATAAAAACAAGCAATCAACAAATGACTACTTACAACTGAAAACCAAACAGGAATATATCCAAATTTCTTATTTTTGTATATGTGTGGTTTTTTGTTGTTTATTTAAAAGCCTTGAAAAAGACGTTTTAAATAGATGGGCGTATCCTTTCTTTATTTATTTAATAAGTTTATTGATATGGCTGTATTTGTTTGAATATATTTTCAAACAAAATGAAGTTTGTTATTGAATATTTAATTTCAAATATTTTAAATTTAAATAAGTGTTTCAATACATACCTATGATTTAATTACAAATTTAAAATTAAGGCCGTGTGTCAATTGCGTTAAAAGTACGTTAAATTTGATCCCATGGCTAAATTTTGTCATTACTGAGGTGAATACAGACGTCAAAATTTAACCTGCTCTGGAGCTCGTTTAAATTTTATCAAGTGGATAAATTTTGACGTTTGTATTAAGCTTCTTGCACATTACTTAAACCATCGACCTATTATACCTGGACTGTTAGGAGCCAACATCACGATGGTTTCCTTTATTTAAAAAAGAAATCGATACACTAGCGGCAATTTGAAAACGACTTAGGACTAATTTATTTACTCAAATTAAAAAAAAATCGATACACTAGCGGCAATTTGAAACCGACTTAGGACTAATTTATTTACTCAAAGTTGAACATAACTTTGGGATTTTTAGAGACAACTTGAGAAATAGTTTTTATTCGCGATTTGGACAGATTTGTGTTGTAATTCCTCTGAAAGAAGCTATTGCAACAACAAATTAAGGTATCTGAACATTTTTGGATAGGTTGACACCGTCTCGGATATGTTCCTTTATCGCAAGGAACACATGTATTAAAATATTCCATTTAATGCAATTGACACAGCAAAACCCTCCAATTTTATTCACCCCTATAAAAACGGATCAAAATAAACCAAAAAAAAAATGTCGTAAAAGTGCGTTAAATTTGATCCCATGGCTAAATTTTGACATTACTGAGGTGAATACAGGTGTCAAAATGTAACCTGCTCAGGAGCTCGTTTAAATTTTAACTAGTGGATACATTTTGATGTTTGTAATAAGCTTCTTGCACAATAACATCATCGACCTATTATACCTGAACTGCTAGGAGCCAACATCACGATGGTTCCCTTTATTAAAAAAAAATCGATACACTAGTGGCAATTTGAAAACGACTTGGGCCTAATTTAGTCACTCAAAGTTAAACATATGTAACTTTGGGATTTTTACAGTAAACTTGAGAAATAGGTTTTATTCACTCGAGTTTGACGTTTTCAACTTTACATTTTCAACTCTAGAGTTGATCAACGAAATAGTAGAAGTTAGTGAGCAAACTTGGGAGTTCTTATCATTTCTGTTAATTTATTCATGTTGTGTAAACTTTTCGCTTTTGACCCGGGGTTTAGACAAACCAAAATCAAGCATCTTCGGGCGCGGTTAGTTAAGGTGGGGGACCGCATGAGCATTGAGTTTTTTGTCTTGGTTTTGACTCCGTGTTGGTATTCTTTTGACTCCGTGTTGGTATTCTTTTGAATATCTAAAATGAATAAAGAAACATATTCCCATTCAAATGCAAATTATTCTAATGAAAACCAAAAGTTGAAAATGACGTCTTGTGTGTCATGCTTAACAAATGAGAATGACGATCGACTAGCAGTTTCGAGTTTTCGAGTTCAAGATCGTATCCAAAGCGATTTGGATAGATTTGTGTTGTAATTCCTTCTGAAAAAAGCTATTGCAACAACAAATCAAGGTATCCACCGTGTTTGATAGGTTTCTTAACGCAAGGAACGTCGACGGCAAATCTATGTTTTAAAAAATTTAATGCAATTGACACAGCAAAACCCTTCAATTTTATTCACCCCTATAAAAACGGATCCAATTTAACCAAAATTTTAACGCAATTGACACACGGCCTATGTCTCATATGAAGAAGAATTTAATTATTGTTTTTAATATCTACACAAAAATTATCACAGTTATCAGGAATGTATATTTTTGTTTAATTTTCTCTTGCATATTTTATTTGCTGCTGTTGAAGTGGATGCCATTCTATGGCACCTATTATGAATCCCGAGTCGCAAGAAAAATTAGGCGAATCTTACTTTTGGCACTACGGTTTATGGCTCACCTAACTGTATTCGGCTAAAAAGTCAAAAATGTGTTGAAATGAGATGTTGCTCTATACGAACGTCGCGGTTTGCTATTCTTTAAAACACGACATATGTGATTTTAAAAACGTTCGACTTGAGTGGAACGTTCGACTCGCGAGTCACAATAGGGCCCTATTTCTATTTATGTATAATGAAGCGTTAATATTAGTAATTATTGTGCTAACATTTGTGTTGTTTTTTTATTTACAAATCTACAACTAGTACATACTTGTGCAATCTCCAATAAACTTCACTTCACATCAAATTGTTTTATTTTCGATTTAAAAATGAAAGACTACAAAATAAACTGACAATTCATTTAACATGGAATATATGCACATGGGCTCATTTTCTTCCTTTAGAGGCTCTTACGTTTGTTTAATAGGCGCCAATTTGTATGCAATGGGATGTAATTTTTTATAAGTGCTTCGTTTTGAGAGTTGTATAAGTTAATCAAACACCAATTCTTTTTTGTAAAAAAATATTTTTTTTCTCAGAGCAGGTTGCTCTGACCTTTATTGAATCAATACAAATTATCAACTGAACTTAAAAATAATTTTTCATTAATTTGTTTCTTACTTGCTAAATACATAAATGCAACCTTGCATTATTTCTTAATGCTACTTTGCATTCCCACAGTTGTTAATTTCGTTGTTTTTCTACGTAACAAGCCAGACGCATCGTCAGCATTTCCGTAGAGTCAAACTTCGTGTTAACTCTTCCCCTCTTAGAAACGATCGTCATCGGTCGTCAGAAGTATGGCAGGTTATTGAACTTAGGGTTGTTTAGATTTTGGATAGAGTTCATCTCAAGCATAGGAAATTTATCCACAATTGCTACTGGTCCATTGGCTTCTGGTGTTGACTGTTTTATTACGATTTTCGTATTGTGACGTTTTGGCAAGATCTTCCATAGGAACAATAATTTGAAAAGAAATCCAAGGACGGAAATGAAGGAATATGTGGTTATTTGATTATGATTATTCTCTTTTTGCAGGAGATGAATTTTGTTAGTGTTGTTAATATGAAGATCCTTCATCATTTCTAGCGAGAGTAATTCACGGTATTCTTTTTCCTTAGGATTTGTTTGGAATATTGCTGGGAGGGGTTTTATTATAGAACCTTCTTTGGAGACATGTGGGATTCCATTCAAGTTGATGGTCATGTTCCGGAATTTAACTAAAAATGTTCCGTTTAAATTGTGAGTCGTATTGTCGAATTCAAGAGTTCCGATAAATTGATTTAGCAATATTACATCTGGTGTTATTTCTTCTATGGTTGGAATGTGGTGATTATTAACTGTATTGCAGGTAGCTGGTAAACTTTTTAACAAATTGGGAATGCAAGAGTCGTTTGTAATATTTACAATATTTTTGGAGTTACAAATTGATAGATTATTGAATGTCTTACATTTTTTTGTTGTTCCATACAATTGCTCATTATTTCTTAAAACTACATCGTATAAAATTTCAGTTACAATATTTTTCCTTTTTATTGGTTTGATTAGAAGATTTTCGTATATTTCCTTGTTTGTTAAGGGAATATTTATTATATAAAGGATTGATAAACTATTACTTATAATTTTGATTTCTGCGAAATCTAAGGCTTCTTCTATTGTTGTGTAAGGCAATTGTTGTTCATTAAATATTTTAGTGGCTAAATCTATTTCGTTTTTTGACAATATGAAAGAGTTAATTGTTCCTTGTTTAGCCCAATGAATGGCATAGATTATGTTCTCTAATTCTTCTTTTACAATTTTAATTCTGTATTTAAGATTTGTAATGATTTCAAAATTGATTTTATTATTCTCTTTAAGTAAATTTTGGATTTCATTTTGGATTTTTGTAATGTTATTAATTCGTTCATTGTATAACTCGTTAATGATAACTTGTTTATTATTATTTTTTAAAACATCTGTAATTTTTTCTTTTATTGTTACAAAATCATCATGATCTGGATTGCCAGCAATCCATTTCCAACCTTTACCTATGAAATCTAAAGAGCGTTTACTTTTGGTTTTAAGATTATGTAAAAAATTGCGGATTTGTTGAATTTCGTGTGATAGTAAGGGAAAAATGGTTTGGTTTTGGGTTGTTTCTAGGTTAAGGTTTGGTGATATGTCCGAGAGGAATTGATCGTACTGGTCAAGATTAATAATATGGATTAACTTAAAATGTCCGTTCTGTATCTTCGTCAGTCCTGTATGTAAAGAAACGATTTGTGAATTTGAAAAGTCCATGATTTGAATTTCAGCTTGGCAAATGTAAAAAGTACATCTGAAAAAAAAAAAATAATTAATTTCTTATGTTACTTTTGTGGACTATTTTTCCAGATTCAGTTAATATTGTAGAGTTCTTATTTTCTTTCACAATTTCTTGTCTATATCTACTAGTTAGTTTAGAGCCTATACGTTTGTTGTTTTTAACATAAATAACTTGGCCTATTTCATAATCTTTAATAGGTTCTTTCTTTTTGTTGTGGTATGTAGTGTCTTTTTCTTGTTTAGTTTTTAGTTTGTCTAGGTTTATTTGTCGTGTTTTTTCGAATTCGTCGGGGTTTAGCCTAGGTATTCGTCCATAGAATAGTTCTATAGGTTTTTTGTTTGTGGTTGAGTGAATGGTAAAATTGTATTCGTTTACTGCTCGTTCTAAAAGTTCTTCAAAGGACCGTGAAGGTCCATCAGATTTAAGGCATCTCATTATTTCTGATAGAGTAGAGTGAAAACGTTCAACTTGTCCGTTCACTTCACTTTTGTATGGTGGAGTTTTGAAAATTTTGATCTGGAGGTCGTCTTCTAACATTGAAGTTATTTATTTATTTATTAGCTATTCTGCCTTAATATTAAATTACAATTTCTTTTTCATTTTATCTTTATATTAATATTTATATAAACTTAATTTATGTGTTTTAACAAAATATTTAAAATAAATAAAAATGAAAATATACTTATGCACGGGCAAAAGCCTCCCCCATTGATTTCCATTCATTTCTGTTATGCGTTTTTTGAAACCAAAGTCTATCGAAAGCATGTAGCTCATCTCTCCATCTTTTTGGTTGACGTCCGACTCGTCTGGTACCAATAAATGGTGTCCACTCAGTGCATTCTTTTGACCACCTGCCATCTGACTTCCGCATAAAATGCCCTGCCCAGTCCCATTTCAGCTTTCTTGTCTTCAAAACAACATCTTCGAATCCTGTCCATGAGCGTATGTTGACGTTTCTTATTCGCTGAGATCTTCTTATTTTTAACATTGCCCTTTCCATTGCCCTTTGAGTTGTTGAAAGCTTACTTTTAATCGCAACGTTGTTCGTCCAAGTTTGGGAGCCATATGTAAGCACTGGTAAAACTGTTGAATCGAAAATGTATTTTTTGGTAACATTTGAGATATTCGAGTCCAACATAGGTTTCACGTCCCAAAATTGCCTCCATCCGTTCGTTATTCTTCGAGATATCTCCTCCTCTCTTCTATTAAACGAAACTAACTGTCCTAGATATATGAAGTCCTCCACATATTCTATCAGCTCTCCATTCATATGTATAGGTGTTCTGGTTGCATTTGTCATGACTTTTGTTTTGTTTTCGTTTGCCTGAAGACCTGCCTTAGAGCATTCGAGAATAAGTTCATTAATCAACTTTTGAAGATCTTCAGGATTATCACTCATCAAAATAATATCATCAGCAAACCGCAAGTTTGAAAGATATTTCCCATTGATTTGTAAGCCAATGTATTCCCAATCTAGTTTTCTGAAACATTCTTCTAGGGTAGCTGCGAAGAAAGGTGGTGAAATTGGGTCCCCCTGCTTAGTTCCACTTGTTAGCTTAAATGGTTCTCCAAAGATTTCTGTTTTTATTTGTGCAGTGGAAGAATCATAAATTTTTTTGAAAATTTTTATCCAACGACGATTTATACCTTGGTTAAGAAGTGCATTCCACATAAAATCTTGGTTGATAGTATCGAAGGCCTTTTTAAAATCAATGAAAATGAA
This sequence comes from Melangyna quadrimaculata, assembly GCA_949320155.1. Taxonomy (NCBI): domain Eukaryota; kingdom Metazoa; phylum Arthropoda; class Insecta; order Diptera; family Syrphidae; genus Melangyna; species Melangyna quadrimaculata. The sequence continues at coordinate 125,883,055 of OX439484.1, forward strand.
ATAAGAAGGTAATCGGTATTCTCCACTTTTTTCGATGATTTGGTTGACTGCTTGAAGGTGATCTGTAGTTGAGAAACCTGATCGAAATCCTGCTTGCTCCACTGGTTGATGTTACCCGAGGTCCACTTCTAGCCTTTTGAAGATACATTTTGCAAAGATTTTGTAGATGTTAGATATCAGACTAATTGGGCGATAGTTGTTGATGTCATCTTTTTTCCCTTTCTTGTGTAACAGAGTGATGTATGACTTTGTCCATTGGATAGGAATTTCTCCAGTAGCTATAACATCGTTAAAAATATCTTTAAGCCAAGCTGAACAGGATTCAATTCCATACTTTAGGATTTCGGCCTCGATTCCATCACTGCCCTTACTTTTTTCATTCCCAAGTTCCTTTATAGCCTTTTTTATTTCTTCTTGAAGAAAGGGTAAAATTTCTTCAGAGTCTTCTTCAAGCCTCTGTTCTATATTACTTCCGCTTTCATTTTGGCGATTATTTGAGTAGAGGTCCTTATAAAATTCTGTTGCCACTTCGTTTATTTGTTTTCTATTCCGGACTTGTTCGTTGTTTTTTGAAACCCCTAAGACCCACTCCTTCTCCAATTTCAAGCTTTGTTTAACTTTCTTTATCGATTTTGTGGCTTCCAAGATATTTTTTATATTTTTTTCATTAAATTCTCTTATTTCGTGTTTGCTTCTTTTCTTTATTTCTTTCCTTAAGGTTCTCAGTTCCGTTCTTTCATTTTGTGACATATTTTCAGTTTTCCTTAAAAATTCTCTTCTCTTAATCATATTTTGGGTAGCAACTGATATTTTATTTTTGTTCATACTCTCGAGATTTTTAAAGACATGTTTTGAAGCTATTATTTTCAAAGTTTTTTCGAATTGGTCATATTTTTGTTGAACCGTTCTAAAACCACTCGTTTCCTTCAAAATTCGATGGCGGAGCTCTAATTCCTTGTTGTAGTTCGCTATTTGAATTGGATTGGGATCTTTTTCCAGTACAACGTGGGTTTTTTTACAGTACCTCCTTGACTTATGATTGATCAGTAACTTGGCCCTTACTAACCTGTGATCTGAGTCGTATTCGAACTTATTCAACACATCAACATCTTTAAAAAGTGTTCTTTTATTTGTGTGAATAAAATCGATTTGGTTCTTGTGCTTTCGATTCGGATGGATCCAAGTCCACATTCTGCTTTCTTTTTTCCTGAAGAGTGAGTTCGTAACTGTTAATTTATGTTGCCACATCCATTGCAACATCCTTTCCCCTCGGTTATTTCTATTTCCATACCCATATGGTCCCATTATTGGTTCTTCTCCGGGTTTCTTAAATCCAATGCGTGCGTTAAAGTCACCCATTACTACAAGTAAATCTGAGCTGAGTTGGTCGACAGCTAGATTTAGTGTTTTGTAGAATTTTTCTAGCACTTCAATCGAAGCTGTTCCTGTTGGAGCATAAACTTGTATAATGGTAGCTTTAACCCTTCCTATTTGAATCTTCAATCCTATTATTCTTTCATTATATCCTTTTATTTCAATTATGTGTTTTTTCCAACGCTCATGAACTAGAAATCCTACTCCATATTCCCCCTTGGTCTGTCCGATATACGAAAATATGTGTCCTTCATGGGTTTCCACAATTTCTTCTCCCATTTTTCGTACTTCACACAGTCCAATAATATCCCACTTTATCTTTTTACTTGCGTTTTCAAACAGGGTCATCCTTTCTTCTGACAGAAGCGATTGAGCATTGTAGGTACAAATGTATACTTCATTGTCGAGTGTTTTCTTTTCTTGTTTTCCAGTTGAATTCGGAGATGATGGTGAATGTGGTGTTGATGGTTGAGTGGATGGTGGCGGAGATGATGGTGGGGATGGTTGAAGTTATTGAGGCTGAATTGAGAGCTTTTTCGTTGTCTATTACATCTACTTCGGGTACGCAGAAGAAAAATAGTATGTCTCGTAAAGGGCGTCTTATGTCTTCGATTGATCTTGATGAAATTATTTTAGCCTGAGCAAATTTAGTAAATTTGTCTACTGCAGTAAGGACGAGACATTTTTCCGTGGAAAAAATGTCGATATGCAGTGTGTGTCCGGGGTAGTTAGGAATTGGTGTCGGATTTAAATGTGGTTTGTTAGGATGCCTATCATATTTATTTTCCTTGCAAGTTATACAGCGGTTAACTATGGCTTTGATTTTTGAAGCCATTTTAGGAAAATAGAAGTTCTCTAACATTTAAATTCGGTTTTCATCAGCATTGCGGTGAGCACGCCGGTGTATCTTTAGGATCTTCTCTTTTTGTTCGCTTTGGTTAGGTATGTCTTCGACAAATTTTTGTGTGAATCTGATGCGATAGTCTCTAAAATGTAAAGGGTAAATTTCTTGTACACGTCCCATTGTCATTTCGTCTGTAAAAAGTCCGTTTATAGTATTTGGGTTAAGGTATCTTTTAAAGATATCAATAATGTCATTTTTTGAGTAGTCAGGTCGAATTATGATATGTCGAGTGTAGTTGTCAAATGGGTTCTTAATTTGATAGCTATTTTCGTTTCCTATTTTTAGCAGAAGTTGATTTCGGAAGATATTTATAGGGATTTCAACGGAGGGAATTAAATTTTGCGCTGAGCTGTCAGCACTGTGCTCTGTTGGAGTCATTGAATTAATTTCTATTTTCGGAGGTCTAGAGAGGGAGTCTGCGACAACATTTTCCTTCCCGGGTTTATATTTTAGCTCATAGTTGTATTCTTCCAAAATAGCTTTCCATCTCTTCATTTTGAAGTTCGTATTTTTGTTACTAAGCGCATAAGTAAGGGGTTGGTGGTCCGTAAAAATGTTAACCTTGCGCGATCCGTATAGGAAATTTCTAAGAGAGTTAAGCGACCAAATTATTGCCAACATTTCCTTTTCGTTGGTGGCATAATCTTCTTCTGATTTGCTCAACGTTCTAGAAAGAAAAGTTATTGGCTTGTCGTCTTGGGAAAGGACTGCGCCGATGGCGTAGTCGGAGGCATCTGTTGTAAGTTGAAAACTTTTTTCAAAGTCTGGGTATTGAAGGATGACTTCTGCAGAAACAAGAGATTTTTTTTAATTTATTAAATGCTTCGATGGCTTCTCGATCTAGTTGAATAAGTTTTTTCTTTGACATATTCTTGGACACATGTCCGTCTTCCCCTCTTAAAAGGGATGTCAGGGGTTTCGCTAATTTTGCGTAGTCTTTAACGAAGCGGCGATAGTATCCCGACATTCCGAGGAAGGATCGAAGCTCTTTTAGGTTTTTGGGCATAGGTCGATCGACTATTGCTTGTACTTTTTTTGGATTAGTTTTTATACCATCCCTGCCGATAACAAAACCTAAAAATTCAATTTCTTCTTGGAAAAATTCACATGTGTTGAAGACTTTTTGGAGATTTGTGAAGTGTTCGTCTTCGTCTTTTCCGAAGATCACAATGTCATCAATGTAGACATAACAACATTTTCCGATAAGATCTCTTAGGATGTCATCTAAAGCTCTCTGAAAAATGGATGGAGCGTTTTTGAGACCAAATGGAAGGCGTGTAAATTCAAACTTGCCGTTGTTTACCGAAAAGGCAGTTTTTTCTATATCAGATTCTTTTAGTGGGATCTGATGAAAGCCACTTTTCAAGTCTACTATGGAAAACCATTGGTTCTTACTTAGATTTGCAAGAATTTCACAAATTTCAGGTATCGGATATTTGTCGGCTATGGTTAAAGTGTTCAGCTTACGGTAATCAATTACCATTCGGAATTTCTTTTCTCCTGAGGCGTCCATTTTTTTGGGGACTACCCAAACCGGAGAATTGTAGGGTGATTTTGATGGTCTAATAATACCGTCTCCTAATAGTTTTTGAATCTCTTTTTCAACTTCATTCTTGAGTGCCATGGGATAAGGATACGATTTAGAGTATACGGGATCCCGAGTTGTAGTTCGAATTTCTCCTTTTACAGTTGTAGTATAGGTCAATTTTTCATTTGGTTCGGAAAAAAGATTTGGGCATTTACGAATAATGTTTTTAAGCTTGGTGCATTGATTTTTAGTCATGTGATCAGTTCTTATATTGTTGACAAATTCTGACAGATGCTGTTTAAGAGGAATTGAAATTCTTGGGTGAGTGGAACTAGGCTGAAGGGACATATGATTCTTCTTTGTATGGATGATGGCATTAAGTTGTTTTAGAGTATCATGCCCTATAATGCCGTCGAATGAAATAAGGCTGGGGAGGATGAAGAATTTAATTTTGTCAGTTTGAGGGCCAAACATTTGAATAAGTGAGTGGTGCGTTATCTTGATGCTACCTCCAACAGAGTTAGCATAGAAATGATTTTCATTAAGAATGGGATTTTTTATATGACGAGGCTGAATATAATTTTTATTCGACCCAGTGTCAACAAGGAATTTAAGGATCTCTCCGCTTCTGGAAATGTGTTCGAAAAAGGGAAGCGAAGAGGACTTTAATCTAAAAAATAAATGTCGTCTAGTTCTTCTAGTTGTTCTAAGTTGTTGTTCTCCTCTTGGTCAACGTATTCTTCTAGGGATTCATCGTACTCTTGGTCTTCTTTTGCAATTTCTGCTTCATATTCTTCCATAGATTTTTCGTCATCATCTGGTTGAGTATGATAGATGCGCTGCATCTTTTGTGGTGGGTGCATTTGTTGCGAATGTTGACGTTTTTGAGTAAATTGTTGATCCCTTGGTCTATTTTGGTAGTTCACCTTTTGAGTTTTTAGAGAGTAATCAATGGACATCGGTTTCGGTGGAAGAGGTCGTTGATTTGGTGGGATTCTTGGCTGCTGATGCTGTTGATATCTAGGTTGGTATTTCACGTCCCTATCAAACTGCGGGGATTGAGGAGTACGTGGGTTATGCAGTAAGTGATGATAAAACTCACGTCTGGGAGCCGGTATTGGCGTAGGGTTTTGAAAGTTTTCTCTTCTAGGAGGAACTGGAGGTGCTTGTTGATGCATTTTTCTGCTGGAACTTTGTGAATTATTAGCAGGTTGTGCTCTAAAGTCTACATTTTGCAGCTTTAGGCATAAATGCAAAGCCTGGGGAAGATCTGCTGGTTCTCTGATACTGAGTAACCGAGGAAGATCTCCTTTAAGGCCCCTGACAAAGGTGTCTAAGGCTTTGTCACGGTAGCACTGAGTCATGTTATTCATAGAATCCTGACTCATTTCGATTGATCCTAATTTATTGAGGATCAAAGACAAATGGTGATACACGACTTGATAGAATTCAGGAACCGTGTTATTACCTTGAACCAGAGTAGTCATCTGGTATTCGAGGGTGCCTAAGTCCCTCTTATCTGCATAATGCAAAGTAAGGCATTTGGATATTTTTTCCCAATTAAGGGGTGTATTATAGGACTCGAGTACCACGTCAGCATGTCCTGTTATCTTATTTCTTATGACAGATAAGATACCGTAGTATCTTGGAGTACCCTTAAGGTGCTCATAAATTTTAAGAATTCTGTCGATGCTTTTTTTCCATGAATTAAATTCATGTGTTTGTCCGGAAAATTCCCTCAAACTTTTTACCACGTCGGGTATTTTATCCAAATCATTCAGATTATTATCTGCTAGATTAATTGGTTGATCTATATCATTGTTTATGTCGGCTGCAGGGTTCATAATAGAATTGAAAATCTGTCTTCCCTGGATATGTAGAGTTTCGCTTACTAGTCTAGTAATAAGTTGAACCAAATCATTTTGGTTAAGAACAGGTTGAATCGGAGGAGCGGGTGGAGGAGGTTGATTGTGAATAGGGGGTCTGATTAAATTATTTGGATTCGCCATATTTTAAAGAAGGGTAAAATGAAGGTAATAAATAAGAATTAGCAAAATATTGAGGAAAAAGGGTGGAAACAAACAAAGGCAGCAATATGTTTACACTTTAAAAATACAGATGAAATGAAAATTTTCCCAAAACTTTTTCTTAACATACGATTTAAAATTTTAATGAACTTAAAAAGGTACTTTTGCTAAAATTTTAGTTTTATTCTAATTCTTTAAAAAGAATGAAATCACTTTTTTATTATTTTGTGCTTAATTTTTTTTTTTTTTTCACAATAAAAAAATTTCTTTTAATAATTTTAATTTTGTTTCATTTGGTTTTCCTGATAACTTTACTTTTGTAAATTGCTTCAACAAAAATTTTTTTTTAAATTATTCAATAAACTTACAATAATATGATGAATTGTTGATTCAAAGTTGCTGATTAACAAATTTTTATTATTTCTGGTGGTTCTATTCCTAATCCAAGCGGCTGCAGTTGACTGCTCCTTTTTGTCCTTGGTTATCGGCTTACTGGGGGGCCTCTTTTCTTGGATTTGCTTTTGTCACTCGCTTACGAAGTTGCGATTTTTTTTCACAAATTAGGAGTAATACGCGGTAAGACGGCAATGGTTAGCACAATTCAAACACGTATTTTTCTGCACAGGATAATAATGTCACGTAAATTAATGTCAATGGTTAGCACAAATTAAACGCGTATAGTTCGAAGCCACACAGGTTGGGCGCCAGTTAATCAAACACCAATTCTTTTTTGTAAAAAAATATTTTTTTTTCTCAGAGCAGGTTGCTCTGACCTTTATTGAATCAATACAAATTATCAACTGAACTTAAAAATAATTTTTCATTAATTTGTTTCTTACTTGCTAAATACATAAATGCAACCTTGCATTATTTCTTAATGCTACTTTGCATTCCCACAGTTGTTAATTTCGTTGTTTTTCTACGTAACAAGCCAGACGCATCGTCAGCATTTCCGTAGAGTCAAACTTCGTGTTAACTTATACAAGCAACTGTGGAAGCAAACATGAAAAGCCATTTCTATCCCACAAATTTAGCAGTCGCGTGGAATTCTTTCCCACTTTCAATTTGACATGTATTAATACACAGTGGGGTAGTGTGGAAGGCAATTACGATTGCAAGTCATATCAGAGCTTATCATCATTATATTAATACCCAAAGGTGATTTCTACCCGCCGCTTTTGAATGTCTTAATGGCAACATATTATATTTTGTTTTGCTTTTTTTGAAAGATATGGACAATTGCTCCACGTTAAATTAATTATATTGTTTATATTATGCCGTTAAGGCAGTTCAATTAAAGTTTATATAGTTTTTCGCTGTTACACCCCCTGGCCGCGCTTGCAAACTCACCCCGCCACCATCACTTTTCGTTTGTACAGCGAATTCAATATTCCGACCTTCCAATAGACGTCAGTGCAGTGGTAAGCAAGCACAAAGAAAAACCGAAAAAAACAACAACGACGCGATTTTTAGCTCACACAGCCAGAGTAGAAACGATTATTATGAATGATCAGTATGCTTTGGGCATGCAATGAGGACGGTCATGGTGGAGTGTACTATATTTTGCAGGGCATTACAACAATTCATTTACGTTGTTCAGTGGGTTAGAACCAGTGTTGCCGAAAGTACTCCCATAGGAGTATTGTACTACTTTCAACACCTTTGTACTCCCGTACTCCTCCTTTCACATTCGTACTCCTATTTTTTAAAGACCTAAAATATCCTACACTTGCAGCAAAGTGTAATGCCAACCTCAATAAATTTAATTCACTTTAAATTGAATGTAAATTTGACAGCTTCAAAGCTATTTCTATTTCGTTGGCTTCATGAAATTTTTGTCTGCCAGTATTTCGTTATTTATTTTATTGTTACTTGAGATTGTAATTTGGTGGTTCTGTTTTTTTTTATTGAACTTCGTGAATTTGTATGTGTAGTTCAATAAAATGAAAAGGTTTGCTGAATTAACGCTTGAAATATTTGTATTTTTTGTAAGAATAATTCAAAGTAATACTACGTGTCTACCTAAAGATAATTCGGATTAAAAAGAGTAGATTTAAAATTAATCTTGAAGTGTTTTCACCATAGAAAAAAAGATTAGTTTGACGTTTTCACTCTGAATGCCATTCAAAAGTCAATATGAATAATTGCAAACAAGGATTTTTCTCCGGCAACACTGGCAAGAATCTTTTTTTATTACAGTATATAGAGAATGGTCACCAGTGTTGCCGGGGAAAAATATTAGAAGGTAGTACTGCAGCCAAAAAAGGGGAGTATTTTAATCAGACATTTTTTTGTCTTTAAAAATAAGTGTGTGCACAATTTTTTTCCCAAACTTTATTTAGAAAAAAAAAAAATCATCAAAAATAAATTCAGTAAAAAAAATACATAAATAAATAAATTATTAGTTATACTTACAAAAGTAAGAAAATATCTCTTTAATTATAACTTCTGTCTTATGGCAGATACCTTAATTCATAGTAATATTAGTTTTAGAATAAAAATAAGGAACTTAATTGTAATCTGCAAGTGTAAGATATTTTAGGTCTTTAAAAAAATGGAGTACGAATGTGAAAGGAGGAGTACGGGGGTACGATGGTGTTGAAAGTAGTTCAATACTCCTACGGGAGTTTTTACGGTAACACTGATTGGTTACCATCACTTTTCGTTTTTGCAGCGAATTCAATATTCCAACTTTCCAATAGACGTTAGTGCAGTGGTAAGCTGGTAAGTCCCGGTCTACTTTGAACGATTTTTCCAGTGCCGATCTTTTATTCGTAGGTGAAGGGAGTGAAAAGTGAGGGGTAGGGATCAAATCGTTTGTACCACAAAACTCGAACCAGTTTTCCAGTCTGTTTATGTTCTCTTTCGCCCTCTTTCCAGTTTTTTGTGTGTGTTCGGTGTCAGTGTGCCATTGGGTTTATGGTGTGAGTGAATATCAATGCAAAATGAAGAGCACAGAAATAAAAAAATGAAGAAGGAAAAAATCTCATCGAAAAAATCGTTGTGTGTGTACATTTCACTTACAGTGGCGATTCCTCTCAGTTAGCAGGTTTATCGCCGCTAAACCAAGAATTTAAATGAATAGATTATATAATGTAATGTTGAAATAATGATAATGAATAATTGCAATAATCAATACCATAAATACAAAAAAAACTACCCACCTGGTACCTATTTCCAAATCATATTTTCCTTCACAAAACACAAAACTCCCATCTTCATATCTGCCTCAGCGTTACAGTATGCGATAACAAAACTAAATTCCCTACAAAGAGAATTGATATAATAATACAAAAAAAAATAGATACCTACCTAACCTACCTACATTGTTCTAACACAGTACACACAACACAAAACTCTCACACAACAAGTTTTCCTTGAAAGCTTACAACATCCGCGCTACCAAATTGCATACAATTTGTAATAATATCTATTCAAAATACAAATACAAACACAAAAACAATAAATAAATGAAAGCATAAGCGTAAGTATGATGCGATAAAGCACGATACATCAGGTATGAAAGCAGCTCTAGGTACCTACTTACTTACATTTTGGGTTCGTTTTTTGTCATCTCTTTTTTTACTTTCGTATAATGTTTCTAGGAAAATGCGGTAGGAAGGATGAATGCGTGTGCTTATTGTTTAATTATTAGTGAAGTGTTCTTTGATTGAGTAAACATCCAAAAAGTTCTTTTAGCTCTGTCAATCATTCCAAAAAAAGTGCTCAATTGGCAAAGCGCGATGTATTTCTGTATTTTTGATATGTTGTTGGGACATGTTAGAGTAGTCTGTATCTAAGTTTGCAACTTCGAAAAACCTGTGCTCGCTGCAGGAAAAATGCAACAGTGAAAAAAACGCTAAATTCATCCCATTTTGTCCCACATTTTCCTTTATAACTTTGGAAATATGCAACTAAAGAAAAAACCGTCCATTATAAACTTGTTTGTTATAAAATTTTCTACAAGACCACATACGTTTTATATTCATGCATGTTATATTTGAATTTAAAAAGAAACATGAAGTGCAACAAGCAATGTGCATCACGGCTATGGTCAAAGTTGGACACTTAAGTTGGCACTGATTTTTTGTTCACGTACTTGGAACCCTTAACTATGATCAAATTCAGTTATGATATTTATATCTTTTTGTTGCAACTTTGGTAACCATTTTAAAACTTCCGAAAATTCTACACTTGGTATGTAATAATGTAATTTCGCGAACATTTTCGAAACTTTTAAATTCGCTACCAAAGTTGCTTAAAAAAGATATATATATTATAACTATATTTTATGATAGTTAAGGGTTTCAAGTACATGTACACAAATCAGTGCCAACTTAAGTGTCCTACTTTGACCACAACAATGATGCAAACATTGCGTGTTGCATTTCGTCTTGTTTATAGATTGTTATTTGATTCCAAGTTTTAAGCAGAATTGGACAATTTTTGACCTATTTTTTGATTGCTTCAAAATTACTTTGTTTGCAGATTTTTTTTTAATTTCATGGTTAGATAGCAATACAAATATAACATGCATGAATTTAAAACTGATGTGGTCTTGTAGAAAATTTTATAACAAACAAGTTTATAATGTACGGTTTTTTTCCTTAGTTGCATATTTCCAAAGTTATAAAGGAAAATATCGGAAAAAATAGGCTGATTTTAGCGTTTTTTTTTCACTGTTCTATTTTTCCTGCAGCGAGCACAGGTTTTTCGAGCTGCAAAGTTAGATACAGACTACTCTAACATACCCTTACAACCTATCAGAAATATAGAACTATATTGCGCTTTGCGAATTTATTGTCGAATTGACTGGGCTATTTGCGAAATAAACATAAACAGGTGATTCGTATTGATTCCTAAAAGTGCGAAATTAATTAATTATTTTGTATTTGCATAGATTTTAAATGTGAGTAAATATATTTGTGGATTGTTGTGCTTTGAAATATGAGAGTGCGACATTGTTTTGTTTGTTTTTTTTTGTTTTTTTTTGTTTTTTTTTTGTTTTTTTGAGAAGTGAGATGGAAGTTAATTCATATACCTATGCTAGAACCTAGAAATAATATTATTATAATAAAAAAGATCATAGTTAAACAATCGTAAATTTATTTTGGCATAAAGTCGCCAGAAGTATCTACCTATTATCGGCTGGCCGTTAACATGAAATTTGTTTACATAGCTTTGAACGTGAACTAAATTGTTTAATAGATAGGTACATACATACCTTCATACATTAATGTGGGTAGGTAAGGTTAAATTTAAGATTTTTTGCAACACAAAATCATATAAATATAGGATGTAGATATTTATATTTATATAATTGTTATTATTGTTGTAGAAAGTGGGGATTTTTATGATAAAGTCATCGATAATTTTGTTTCCGTCGAACGACGAAGCGAATTTATGTATCGATAAATTTTTAAAATTTTATTTTATATTATTTATTAATTTTTTTTATTTACTGTCGTTATCAATACAATTTTTTTAACCTTCCCTAGACCACGTAGCTAAACCAATACTAAGGACCAGGAATCGCCACTGATTTCACACGATTTCTGGAAAAAACTTCGTGGAAATATCGGGCAATGTAGATCGGGACTAAGCAAGCACAAAGAAAAACCGAAAAAAAACAACAACAGCTCACACTTCACACAGCCTACAGCCACAGCGAGAGTAGGAACGATTATTATGAATTATCAGTGCCAGTGTGCTTTGGGCATGTAATGAGGACGGTTATGGTGGGGCGTACGATATTTTGCAGGGCATTACAACAACAATTAATATACGTTGTTCAGTAGGTTAGAATCTTTTTTATTAAAGTACCTATTATATAGAGAATGGTCGAATTTCGACCACTGGGCGGTACTAGTTTTAATTATTTAATATTAGATAATAATACATGAAAAAAAATCGTTTCTTAGTTATGTTTAATAAGGCAGCAACTTGTCTTACAGCGAAACGAAAAAAAAAATAAAACTATTTAAAAAATTAGTATTATGAAATCAAATAAACAAAATTATGTTTAGTTTAGTTTACGTTATGTGAGTTAAACCAGAGTTAGTTAACTCTGGAAATAGATTTCTCTAGAGTTATGTCAAGAAACAGTTCCTAAGTGGGGGATAGATGCAGAATGACTTAAAAAAGAGGGAAGAATAAATATCAAAAGCATTTGTTGAGTTAATCCAGAGTTAAGTCACCAATTTTGGTGAGTTAACTCGGGTTTAACTCTAACCCCGCACTGAAAAACTGGCCCTTAGAATTAAAAAAAAATTAAACCGATCACGACAGTGGAGCACTGGTTCGATACAACTTTTAAGTCAATATTTTTTGTAAGTCCTATTTTACACATTGTTGACGCCATGATTTTGTATTATAAAAAATTCGTAAAAAATATGTTTTCCGAAAGAAAATAAAAATACAAACCACTTTGTTGGAAAAATGAAAAAGATTGTATATTTATTACATAAGACTTTGTGTAAAGTCGATTAGTACATACAAAATAAATAAATCGGGTGGCACAACGGCTCATGAAGAACCAGGGCCTATTGACTAACAACTCGCAACCATTCCTGTGTGCGCCTTTCGACAGGAATGGAAGGGACTTACAATTTTATGCCGAATCCGAACGGCTAGACGAGAAGCACTTATTCGTGACAAGTGATACTCTTGGAGGATTTGTCAATTCCTCGCAAGAGGCAGTAGGCCTGAAAAAAAAACTTTTTAGATTTTAGGTGGACGAGGCTGGGAAGCGATACCAGACCTCCAGCGTGACAGTCGAACGCACTAACCATTACGCTACGGGCTACTACGATTAGTACATAGCAAACATTAATTTTTCTGACGTTTATTGACATTTTGCTCATTTTTGTGGACTGTATGTCATAAACTTTAATGGTATATTTTGATGTTGCATATTTTGTTGTATTTCGTTTGTAGTTTGGAATTTTGTTTACTTCCGTACATTCTCCCACCTCGCGATTTATTTAATGAGGTTTTCCATTGGTACAAAATTTCAATACTTTTTTGATACACATCTGTCAAAACACCGATTCTGGCAAATAAAATCTTCCATTTGCCAAAAAATATTGATATTTTTTTGATTCTGAATCGATTTTGCAGATCCATATTTTCGATGGAAATACCCCTCCTTTTACTAACCCCAGTACAATTGCCAGCTGTTATTTTGACAAGTGCATGTTTTCATTAATTCACTTCAGTAGAGAAAGAATTTTTTTGTGAAAATAAGTAATAATTGAATTAGAATGGAAGTAGTTTGAAATGAGTAGATAGAATAGAACTTATCCCTCATCCTTAATTATAATTTAAAAATTGTAATCCCATCAAATGGAAAAACAAACTTGAATGCATAAAGTTCAAAGACACAAAAATACACCAATACCATATCAAAAGAAAAATCAATTCAAATATCATTCCATTCGTCCCGAAAAAAATCAAATTCCGCATCAAATTGTTACCAAGGAAAACTCCATAAGTGACTGCAACCCAATATTGTATGTCCAGTAGGGTGGCACTTATTTTGACAAAGTTGGAATTTTAATTTTTAGTTATAAAATGTAAAATTCCCTCACTTTTTGCCATTCTTTTCCATTTCTTAACGGTGGTCCAAACGAATTTTAATCCTCTGCTAACGACTCTTATGCAACATCCCTGCTTGCGGTTGAAGGGACACCTCTTTTATATTTTTTAGCAAGGTGTTAATTTTGCCCCATGAACTCAACAAGCCTTTTCATTTGTCCTTGACTTGTTACTTTATTCCTAAATAAAGAATATGGGGCAAATTCATAGTCTCAGATAGACCCAGGTTCAACTAAACTACAGTTTAAGACAATTTTGGCTCAATGAATACAGACCGAGTGTAATTACAAATTTTTGCTTTTATATTTTTATAAGATAATTAACTTGGTATACTACACAAATAGATTCAAATATTTTGAAATGATAAACTTAAAAAAATAGAATTACCTTAACCTAAAAAATAGTGTGATAGAATGTGGGTTAGAATTAGAACCATTCCTAAAATTATTCATGTATTAACAAATGCCAAATCGTGTGGGAGAGAATGTCGGGTTGTGTAGGCTGGGCTTTCAAATTTTGATTCAACACTATTCTACAAGATTTGTTTCCCACTTTTTGACATGCATTAATACACAGTGGGCTAGTGTGGAAGGCGTTTTACCTTGATCACTTTAAGGGGGGGGCGAAAGATATTCCAACCTTGCCAAAATAAGCGCCACACTAATGTCCATTGTGAACTTCAAAGCTGTTGCACCATGGTAACACCGTTCATCCGTCTCAAATTTACGCACTGGTGTTTCGACATGATCGGCTGAAAGCTCACCATTTCTTCAAGCAAGCGAGCTCGTTTTCGGTCCGCAAACATATCAAACAACGTATAAACGACTTCGCATTCGGATCCAAATACGGATTGAAAAACAGCGTTTTGCGGCTCAAATTAGTATGGAAATTAGAATCACCACGGAGCCATTATGTGAATAGATCTCTTTGCGAATCTTTCAAACTCAAAAGTTACAGTCAGCACTTTGTGGGGAATGTCAAACAAAAGGAAATTGAAAAAAAAACAAAAGCTTGATATTAAATTTTAATGAGGTTGTGTGTTGATAAAAGAAAAGTGATAAAGTGGATAAATATAAACTAAATAAATTTAAAGAAATATCTAAAGATTTCACAAGATTTAAAAGTTTTTTGATTTTATTGAAATAATTTTACACAATTTTTTTTTCTTTGTCTTCTTTGTTATGACATACCCTACAAAGTAAAATGAATGAGACAGCCATATATTGCCATTTGGTAAAGAGCTCTATTGTGAGAGAGAGAGAGAGTTTTTCAATTCACCATACTCGGAGAACCGAAACCAAATGCAATCCAAAACGGTTAAAAAAAATTAATGAATCGAGGCATACCCTACCCAACCCAAATGTATCAAAAAAAAAAACTTCCCATCTAGTCCAGTTTCTACATTGCCTGCAAAAATAAAACAAACGGAATTTTTTCATTTCAAGAGTTTTTCTATCTATCATTCATAAAAGGTTTTCTAAAGACTATTTCACACTAATAAACATGACAAGAGATAAAAAAGCAATCGTCTTCGCTACGCTACCTACAAAACTAAACAAAAAAAAAAGTGGTGGAAATTAAAACAAAATGACTATATACCTAAACTCTCTCTATTTCTAGGTGCTTACAAAAAAATACTCTCGATTCTCGTTCTTTTTACATGCGTAAACAGAAAATTTTTTAATGTGTGTGAGACACTCGTTTTTTTGGATTCCCAAGTGAACCGAGAAATTGGGTCCGTGATTTTGCTTGAAGGGATCAGCTGTCTTTACTTCATCAGCCATACCATACCCTTATCTCATTCACAATTGACATGAAAATAGACAAATATTACAGCGCTATTCTGCTATTCCCGTGAACCGTAGACCCGATTCACCAATTCGATTCCCTTTCGCCCTGTATTTCCATTCTGCTATTCGTCGGGTGAACTACATTATCCCAAGCCAAACATTCACTCAAACAGCTGTTCCCTGTGCATGTGAAAATCTTAAGAAGTTTCAATAAATTGATTTGGTTGATCATTTTATTAAAAAAGAAATACAAACAAATATGGATAGTTTTGGGTTTTTTCCCACTTGCAAATAAAACAAATATTCTAAATTAAGCAACTTTGTTTCTACTCACATTTTCCCCAGCAGCAAGCAGACCCACAACCAAAAATTGAAAACCCGCAAGATTTTATATGCGGATTTGAATTGTTTAGAATGAGTCCGTTAACGTAAATAATGTCGAATTCCTTACAACCAAAAAAATTTGTATTTTTCTGAACAAATCGATTTATTTCTAAACAAAATCGATTTTTATGCTGTCAAACAAATCTTGCGTTTTTAGCTAGATTTCACATCAAATCGGACACACACTATAAAGATTTGATATTTCTCATGCACCAAGATGGAATTTAATGTTCTCATTACAATTTTGTGACGATTTTAAATAAAGAAAACAAATGTTAAAGTGTTCTAAATTGTTTAATATTTCAGTGAATGATCAAAAAAAAGTAAAGATAATTGTGCGCATCTCCAAGAAACAAAAATCCCATTTAAATAAAACACTATTCGTGAGAAAAACACGTTGCAAAATTCAGAATAGATCCTCACTGCTGTGGGGATGAATTTTGGATTGTAATTTTTTTGCTTAAATACGCGCACAATTGTTTTTGTTGATTTTCAATTATCAGACGAAATATATTTGGTTTTAAATTATCAAAACAACGCGAAAAATAAAATACACTTGAATATTTGTTTAGCGCGCACCAATTCTTTGTTTTTGTGCGGCAACAAAATTCCTTTCAAATTGCAATTTTTTTTAATGAAATCGACTTCAAATGGTTGTAAAGAATTCGACATAAGAGAATAACACACCGTATTACCGACATTGCCGACGTAAATCCACATTGACTTGAATGAATAGCAGAATAGTAACAAGTGAAAATTTAAGCAAAATTCCCCCTGCAAAATTTCATGTAATAGGAAAATAAATACAACAAACAAGTTCGAAAAGATTATTTAACGACAAGTACACAAAACAAGAATATGGCAAAAGGGTTGGATCCACGTATTTGCCTCTCTTTTCTACGATTGCGTGTTTTAATTAAGGGTATTCATGTAGTGAGATAATTTTTCGCTTTGTAGAAAAACATAATTTTACGCAAAAGGTTACATGAACACCCCATTAGAAATTTTTGAGTGAACGATAGAAACAAACAGCTGAAGTAAATTTTACAAATGCAGCAAAAAAACAAAGCCACAGCTGTTTTGTGAATCAATTTACAAGTTGTGCACGAGTATGTGCAGTTCCGATCTGCAAACCACTGTGAGTGGACATGTGTGCGTTAATATCAGAATAGACAACTGTCTGATTTGTTTTTTTGTGTCTGTTAACTAGTAATGGTGGGTGAATTTAAGGTTGACTAAAGCAACTTTCGGGGACTTAGGCAGAATTTTCAGAAAATTTCTCATGCCAACAAAATCCAGTCAGAGGAAAAACTCCCAAGAGAACCGTTTGGCAATATGAGGAGGCCAACTGGGACGGTCTCAACGATTTTTTGAGGAGCTTGAACTGGTCACTATGCTTCCTCGATAGTGACGTAGACGCCAGTGCAGATATGATCACAAATTTAATTCTTTGTGCAATGAGAAATTTTATCCCGACTAGGGTGAAATCTTTAAACCCAAAGAAAACTCATGCTATGATTCTGCTGTAAAGAGGTTATTAGGTTTAGAGAGGTAAGCTTCCGTTGTTATAAGGCCAACCCTACTGAGGAAAACCGAAAAAAGTTTCAGCAAGCTAAAAAGACCTGTAACGTTCATATTCGACGAACCAAACTTTTTCATGATCGAAAACTACAGCAAAAAATACGAAAATGTCCCAAAGGTAGTAAACATTTTTGGTAATTTGTAAAAAAACATACGAAATACCACCTCGGCGTTGTTTTTAACGCTCGTCTTCAATGATACTCCTTTTGTCAGCTCACAAGATAAAGCCAATTTGCTTGCACAGTTTGATATTTGATGTTAATTCGACGCTGCCAGAAAGTGTTATGACTCCTCTTGTACTTGAGAGCGTAAATGGTTTTATGGGACAAATCTTCTTTCGCACTCGTGCAGTTGCTAGAGTTTAAAAAAGATCTCGACATACACAAATCCGTTGGCCCGGATAGTATCCTTCCCATTGTTCTGAAGAGGTGTTCTTCAACGCTGGCTAAACCACTGCGTAAGCTTTTCCATCTGTCCTACTCTACTGGTCTCTTTCCGAGTGGATGGAAAACAGCATTTGTCCAGCCAGTCCCTAAAAAAGGCGTGTCTTCTTTCCCCTTTAACTATCGACCAATTGCGCTTACGTCCCTTCTTTCCAAGGTCATGGAAACGCTATTTTTTTTTTTTTTTTTTTTTTTTTTTGTGAGCGCGCACTAAAGGGATTTTGGCTGCCCTTAAAATGTTTAAACACAGTGCGAGCGTTGGGAAAATAGGGAAAGATTTAAGAGGAGATACCGATGTACATTGGTTTTGAACTTCTGAATATTAAAATGTTCGGGAAAGATAGAGCCGGGTAAAGCATTCAACATTCGGGTAGTGCGGCTAAAAAAAGAATCTCTATACTTGACAGTACGTCCGAAGTTGGACTCGAGGGTAAACTGATGTGCATTCCTAGAGGTACGAGTATTACGGTTGAATTGTCTTAGGGGAGATGTGCAGCTGGCTATTTTACTAGAACAGTGTTTATAAAAGTAACTGTAAAATAATGTTAGACATGAAACATGGCGGCGGTGTTCGAGTGATGCAAATGTTTCTGTTATATTTCTGTCACCTATCATTTTCAAAGCTCTTTTTTGAATCCTATCTAAGATACTCAAGTGGGTTATTGGGGCACCTGCCCAAATATGAGAATTGTACTCAAGTTTCGGACGGATAAATGCTTTATAGATCACAGCCAGATCAGAAGGGGAGATAAATTTCTTACATCGTCGAAGAAAACCTAAGCACTTAGCAGCATTTTTGGCGACGTCGAATATGTGTTCATTCCACAGAAGGTGGTCTGTGATACACATACCGAGGACTGAAAGCGTTTCGGTTTCCTCAATACAAGTGCCGCTCATGGATAGCGGCATGGGAGGTGTGTTTCGTTTTAATTTTTTAGCTCAAGAAATATCTCGAAGAACGAAAGCTTTTTAATGACCGGCAGTACGGCTTTCGTAGCAATAGGTCCACTGGTGATCTGATGTTATATCTCACCGAACAGTGGCACAAATCTTTACATCGTTTTGGAGAAAGTAAGATTATTGCGCTTGTTATAGAGTTTATCGTTTGATAGAGTTTGGTATCAAGCTCTCTTATCGAAAATGCGTGCATTTGGTATCGATGAATTTCTTCTTCGTTGGATTTGAAATTACCTTTCAGACCAATCAATACAAGTTGTATTGGACGGTTTTAGGTCTGATATCTACAAAATAAATGCTGGTGTGCCCCAGGGCTCCGTTTTGTCTACGACCCTCTTTCTCATATTCATCAACGATCTTTTATCTGAAACTTCTAATCCATTAAACTGTTTTGCTGACGACAGTACCCTCAGTTTTTCATATTCGTTTCTAGATTCACATCCATGTCATTCGGATCTGGAACTTCAACGACAGCGTATGATAAGCTCATTAAATTCTGACCTTGACAGCATTGTCGAATGGGGAAATAAAAACCGTGTAGAATTTAATGCTTCAAAAACTCAATGCTGTCTCCTGTCGTTAAAGCGAAACCCACCCCTTATGCTGCTATCCATGAGTGGCACATGCATAGAGGAAACCGAACAGCTTTCAGTCTTCGGCCACAGACCACCTTTTGTGGAACGACCACATATTTGACATCGCCAAAAATGCTGCTAGGTGTTTAGGTTTTCTCCGTCGATGCAAGAAATTTTTCTCCCCTTCTGATCTGGCTGTGATCTATAAAGCCTGTATTCGCCCAAAACATGAATACAACTCTCATATTTGGGCTGGTGCTCCAATAACCCACTTAAGTCTGTTGGATAGAATACAAAAGAGAGCTCTAAAAATGATAGGTGAAAGGAATATAACGAGACATTTACATCTCTTGAGCACCGTCGAAATGTTTCATGTCTTTCGTTATTTTAGCGATATTTTTACAAACAGTGTTCTAGTGAAATAGCCAGTTACATTCCTCCCCCTAAACAATTCAACCGTAATACTCGTGCCTTTAGAAATGCCCATCAGTTTAACCTTGAGCCAACTTCGGACGTACTGTTAAGTACAGAGATTCTTTCTATAGTTGCACTACACGAATGTGGAATGCTCTTCCCAGCTCAATTTTCCCCCTCCATTGTGATCTGCAGACATTCAAAACCAATGTGCATCGGTATCTCCTTTCTAATCCCCTCCAACCTACCTAATTACACGTGCTGTGAACGTCATTTTAAGGGTAGTCGCAACCCCTTTAGCGCGCGCTAAATATATAAAAAAAAAAATGTGTAATTTTTGTTGTATCGTTGCCGCATTTTCATATGTATTTAAAAATGCGGAACAAAATACAAAGCTGAAAATCGAATGTGGGATGAAAGCGGAGAGGTATTTTTTTAATTTTTGCTTATGCGCACATAAGTCCATTATGGCTATACGGGGTAATTTTTCAAACATAAGCAAATTTTCGTTAGCTTTTTGATATTAGCTTATGTTAGATTATGTCTATTATAGTTGGGCCTTTAGTCATATAAAAAAATTAAATTATAGAAAGGAATAGGCCTTTATGTCGATTGTAAATCGATACACATCTGCTCACCTGTTCGATGTTGTAGTTAGTTTTTAGTATTTGACCATTGAGATTGAAGAACTGTTATTGTCGGGTTGTTTGCTTTTTATATATTTATAGAGGTTGGGGTGGCAGTTGCAAATTCATATGTTTGATCTTCTGCGAAAGTTAGATAATTAGAAATTAATGTTTTATTGTATCAGAAATATGTCAGTTTACCATTATTGAGTCGCTGTTGGTGATGTTAAAGGTATGTGTTAGTATAAGCGGCGGTGGATATTCATGTTTTGAACCATCATTTTGTGTGTTGCAGACAAATGAAGTTCCAGTTGCGATAATTATTGAGGAAGTGGCTCTAGAAATAATAATAATCAATTTATTCAGTTGACACATTAATTTGTTTAATGGAATTACCATGAACGAATGCGGCTTTATTTTGCCAGGGTAAGGATCCTAAAGGAGAGTTAACAACATTTTTAAGTTTATCACGAATCAATTTTCTAGCAACATTTGGTCTTCCGGGAATCGGTGGAAATGTCGACTGTGATAATGAGTTGGTAGACATGGTCTTCCTCCATTCACCCATTATCAAGACCCCCCATTCTCAACATAATAATCGCAATAATTTGGAGGACAATATGCAGCTCTATTTGTGCGTATAATAGCAGCAAGCAGATGCAATTTGTTGAGCTCTGTCGGGATTGCAAAACATAGTCCTTGCCAGACACAGAAATTTAGAATATACAATGCCAAAACTATTTTCTACACACTGCCTCGCTCTACTGATACGGTAGTTAGAACTAGTTGATCACCATCCAATTTGTTCGGCAATCTTGGGACATATGGTTTGATTATCCGTTTGCTTAGTCCTTTATGCATCATCAGCGACACAAAAATGGGGAAGTTTCTCGGTTCCAACATGTGCATCAGGTGGAAGACCTATTTCACCTTTTAGAATTTTCTTCCCTATTTTCGTTGATGCAAAAACATTTGCATCTCCTTCAGAACCATATGCCCCAACATCGATGTGAATGAATTTGCAGTTAGCATTTGATATTGCCATTAGCAATATACTATGAAATCGCTGTAAAAAAGAATTATATAAAATTAATACATTTGAGATTTTGATCAATAAGGTACCATACTTTCTAATTATAAAATACACTTCCCGCGTTGGCCGCGCACTTTATGGAAATATGCTTCCCGTCAATCGCACCTACGCAGTTTGGTAAATTCCAAAAAGCATTGAATTCGTTTGAAATCCTTAGGATTTCATTTTTGTCGAGGCAAGGAATCTCATGCTCCAGTGCTTTGCAAGTAGAAACACAAACTTCGCCCAAAATAGTGCCGAAAAGTTGCTTACTATTTCGGTAGACTGCGGCAAATGCCTTTGGATTGTTCCACTTGCTTAGTATCTAAATAGATATAATAAATGGTAAATATATAAAAACTACCGAAAACTTCTCTAATGGCGATATTTTATCGGAAGGCCTTGTGTTTTTTTGTTGGCCTTAGATATGGTTCTACCATTTTAAAAATATCTTCAAAAGTAGGAACGACATGTGGAAGTTTTCTTTTCATATCTGCAAACTTTAAATAGAGCAATAAAGTTAAAAAATATATGTAAAATGATAAATTTAAGTTTCTTACATCCTTTTGCAAAACGCCTTCTTTGTTTCCTTTCCTTCAGGTAGGGGTTGACTCTGAAGGAAGGTTGTTTTTTGGTTTGGCTTCCCAGCATTGTTAAAACTGCTGTAGCACAAAGTATAAAATTCTCTTCTATTAAATTGGTGTCCATTTCTTTTTATTAACCAAATTTTTATAAAACAAATACCTGTTTTCAATATTACTTTCTATTTAAATTTCTAGTTTGACAGATACTTGAAAGTTTGTTTTATTTCTCCAACTACAAAATTTTGCGCGATTTTCTCAAATGTTTTGTAGAGATTAAAATTGTAGAGATAAAATTTTGTTTTTCCTGGTCTGCATACTAGGCTTACACCTTCAAAATTTGTCTCGAGAAAAAAGATGTAGAGATAACATTTTTCTTTGCGTCGATCTGCATACTAGGCTTTAAAGATAAAAATAAAAACAAAAAATCAAATTTATTGAAGCCTAAAGCTGTTAAAAGGAAAAAATCATAACGGAAAAACTTGAAATTTAACAAAATAAAAAAAAGGAAACGAAAAGACCTACTCGAAACAGTTAACAAAAAGAAAAAGAAGATATCTTGAAGCTACCTACCCCTATTTACAAGTCGAAAAAATTTAATACTTACCATAAAATATTCTTACAACTACAATTAAAATTACTTAAAACTAAAAGTTGCACTTACCTTGATTAAGACGTTAAAGATTAAAAGAAATAAAGAACCTAATGTATTAGATTATCTGAAACTCGAATTCAACTACTTACCGCTTAATAACGTAAAACTAGTAGGAATTTAAAACGATTACAAACCGAACTTACGGTTTGTACATTACTTGAAACCAAAGTCATATACTTTCTTGAAAATTAAAAAGCTTAAATTATTAGATTATGTAAGAAAAAAAAAGAAAAAGAGGCGAGTAATTAAACTATTTACTACTTCTAATTAAACAACTAAAAGCGAGTAAAAATTTAAAAATAATCTTGAAATTTAACTAATTTTGTGAGTGAACCAACCAAGCAGGTAGTGATTTTTTGTAAGACCGACCTTAATTTTAGTATAGTTACCAAAAAGGGTATTTTCAGTTTTATTAGGTCAGGAAACCTCGCGGTGTTCACTAGATGTATATGTAATTTTTGTAATATTTTATTGAACGTTGTTTCCTTATGTATTGCCCATTATTGGGATTGGATATTCATTCTATGTTATAATCAAATTTCAGGACCAAGGAGTCCTTAACAAATAAAATTTATGTTATCCCTTTCGTTAATGAGTTGTTTTGTTTGTTTTTGTTTTGTTAAAATCATGAGCTTTTGAAGATAATTTTTCAGAAATGCTGATAGACGGCGGATCCTAAGGCTACGTCCCAATTGGCACTCATCGCGCGATCGAGCAACAAGCGACGATCGCTGAATCGGACGATCAAAATATAAAACGTTAACAAATCAACAATGTATCGTTATTACAACATAAACGCGGTCGCGCAACGAAATAGTACGGTCGCACATGTTTGTATTCAAATCGCTCAAGCTACATCACAGAAGCTTTCAACAAACAAACCCAATAGGTGTAGGGGAGTGTCCTAATTAGAAATGGAGTGTGTGCGACCGACGCGACGGTAAGTTGCTTGAACAAAAAAAAAATTAATGAACGAAGTTTATTTAAACCCAATTTTATGGGATAAACGTCGTTATTTCGCAATAAAAACCCCACATCTTCGTTCTTGGAAGTAATTTCTTTTGCAAAAAATATCCGTTTTCTAGCTTATTCAAAGAAAAGAAGACGGATTGTATTAGGACGACGCGCGACGCCAAATGTTAGAACTTGAACTATGCAGATGTTCGTAATGGCGAACAGTCAAATGCAAAGAGCGCGGTGAATTAAAATTGCAATGAGCAGCAATAAAAGGGCTGCCACCACGATTAGGCTCAGCAAGGGGGTGGGCTACCAATTATTCTAATTGAAATAATCACACCAAAAATTTATTATGTATAAAAAAGATTATTAATGATTTTTAACTTACCACAGGGACGTAGCCAAAAAAAATTAAAAAGGGCGCCAGTGATTTTTTTTTGAAAATAAGGAAATCACAAACCTCCGAAGCAGAACCGACGGTAAAAATGATTTGAAATAAAAAAGAAAGTTTTATTTTTCCAAATTGAATACTATTTATTGATTAAGTTGCTTGGGAAAACTTGCAATTCAGTAGTTCTAAAACAGAAGATCTTTTAGAACAAAGAGAACAAGAAAGGAAACATGGACCGTTAACGCTTGGTCCCGAAAGAATCAAACGAATTAATAAGACAAAAGTCGCGAGTTCCACTTTGCCGGAATTTCTTGCGTTAGCAAAAGTCAAACGGGGAAAAAAAAGACGATTTAAATACATCTTCGAATATAACGATAGGTAGGTACCAAACTATTCAAATTGAAATAATAAAAATAACATCCACTTTTAAATCAAAGAGCTACCAATCCCTCCTTTTCCAAGTAAGACCAATTCCTGAATTTCGAATAACTCTCGACTCCCAAAATTTTCCACTGCCAATGCCGCTTTTGCACAATTTAAAAAAAACTATTTTTTTTTTTCAATCGTAACCAAATTAAATTTTCCTTGAATTTCTTTCGCTTCCAAAATTATTTTGTCCACTATAAAAACCTCTCGTTCGTTCTAAAGACGGGTAAGAAGTGCCCTCCCAGGCTTTCACCTTGCCTGGGCGACCTCTTCCTTTTTCCAATGCCCAAATGCTTTCGGCCAATCAGTGACCCGGGATTTCGGTCGCGTCATCATTCAGCAACACTCAGCCTATTTGGATGAGTGCGCCAACGCAGTTGAAACCCAGCAGCCTTTCCTACTCGCACTTTACGCCCCAGCTTTGTGCACAGTCATCTTCGAATTCGCCGGACTCTGGCAGGACTTCCAGTGGGCGGCAATTCGAAGTGTGCATTCAGCCACCTATTTTTCCCCAGATTACTTTTAGGAGAATATTTTTGAAGGTAAAAGAGATTCGATGGTTTACACCGTGCATTTTTCCCCTCCGATTTTAAAAAACACTATAATGTGGAAAATTAAGCTGAAAGCTAATCGAAACTGCCAACAAACAATCTAGAAAAGTGGGATTGGTAAGAATTTACTAAATCGCGAAATTTACTACTTTTGTATTTTAACCAGACCATCCGTCTGTAAGTTTTGGTGTTTTGCATTGGGGTGTCAAGAACATTGTTTAATAACATTGGGACAGACCGTCCGTCTGCCATTTTGTATTGTGGATCTTAACATCCGCTTTCATTGTGAGTTTTGACATAATTGGATTGTTTCTTCAATAGACTGAGAGAGTGGACCGATGGCTGATGGACCATGGTTGCCTTTCACTTTCTCAGTGTATGGAACGAAACGCCTGTAGGGAAAGGAGAAAAAAACAAGAAAGGAAAAAGGAGTTTGGTAATTGAGAGAATGACTTTTGTCACGATAAATTTTACCGTGACAAACTCCACCCTTTCCTCCTTGGAAATGTGTTTACGTTTAACAAACGGTAAACCATTTCCTGCGGATGACAAACTCCACCCTTTCCTCCTTGGAAATGTGTTTACGTTTAACAAACGGTAAACCATTTCCTGCTGATGAATCTGGTACAGAAAGAGAAGTCCATCAGGCCAAATATGGCAAGGTCTATATAGAACAAAAAATAAAATGAAAGAAAAGTGCCACGATCTTTCCAATTATCGTCTTCGAGGACATACGTCCAAGAAGACAGACGTTTTCGTATTCTAAACGGCCCGACATATTTGCTGCGTAGTAATTTGCCGCGTTCGACAAATCGAAATTTCTGCGCCATACAACATCATTTGGAAAATATTGAATATCTTTCCTACTGAGGTTGTAGGCTTCCGTAGATTTCTTGGATGCTGTTCGAAGTTTGACAGCTATATCCGCCCTAAGTTTCCTAAACTTTTCTCCTACATTTCCAACTGAATCTCCATTTTGATTTTTATCTATACCCTGATCACTAAGTGTTAAATCTTCTCTACCACTTGTAGACATTTCTTTGCCGAAATTGGCATAATAAGGTGAAACTCCGAATACCTCGTGTTTGGATGTGCGTATGGCACAAGCTACTTTAGCTAATTGAGAATCCCAAACTCGGTGATTCTCAGAAACGTAAGCTCTCAATGTGGTTTTTATGATTTGGTTAATTCTCTCCGCGGGGTTTGCCTGAGGATGGTAGTGTGGTGTAAACCTAAACTTTGTTGAATACCCTTCACAAAGTGCCCTTAGTTCCCTACTCTTAAACTGGGGACCATTGTCACAAATGACGAATTTTGGAACCCCAAACAACAAGAAAACATTATTCTCTAACTCCTTGCATACTGCTATTGCAGTAGCAGACCTCAATGCAAACAACAATGGGAATTTAGTGGGGTAATCTACAACTGTCGAAATTTACATATATCCTCTACTCGACTTGGGTAATGGACCCACTAAATCCACACTAATCATCTCCCACGGAGAAGAAACTCCTATTCTTTCAGTCATAAGACCGGCTGGTTTATCATTAACTGGTTTCACTTGCTGGCAAATACTACACTTTCTAACATAATTTGCTACATCACTTCTCATCTTTTGCCAGTAATATTTAGCCCCTACCCTTGCGAACGTTTTTCTTAGTCCCATGTGTCCAGCTAACGGACTTTCATGGCACTCTTTCAAAATCCCTAACCTGTTACTTTTCCCTACTACTAACTTCCACTCTTCGTTGTTCTCGTGGACTACTATAGGTGTCGATTATTTGACAAATTCATAAAGCCTTCCATTCTCTATCCTCTAAGCTGGGTACCCTAACGGATTCGACTCTACTGCCGAAATTTTCCCACCCAAGGGTCTAATTCCTCATCCGAAATTCCAGCCACTACTGGAACTCCCCGAGATAACAGATCCGGCACGACATGGTCTTTTCCCTTACGGTGAATGATTTTAAAATCGAATTGCTGAAGCCGAACTGCCCAGCGTGCTAATCTACCTTGTGGGTCTTTGAGGTTACTCAACCAAACAAGTGAGTAATGATCTGTTATGACCGTAAATTGAACTCCTTCAAAGTACGGTCTCAATTTCTCAACAGCCCATAAAACTCCTAAACACTCCTTTTCGGTAGTGGAATAATTCTTTTCACTTCTATTTAAGGACCTACTCAAATAACAAATAACCTTTTCCCCCCATCAAAAGTTTCGGTAAGTACGGCCGCGATACCGTAGTCAGAAGCGTCTGTTTGGACTACGAATGGAAGATTAAAATCGCGACAAGTTAAAATGGGAGCCGTAATTAAAAATTCTTTTGCTTTTCTAAAGGAGTCTTCACATTCTTGACTCCAGACGAACTTTTTGCTCTTTTTCAGCAAATCAGTTAAAGGCCTAACTACTGTTGCAAAATTCGGTACGAAACGCCTGTACCAAGAAACAGTTCCTACAAAACTTCTAACTTCCTTAACATTTTTCGGTGCAGGTATCCTAACCATACTTTCTACTTTGTCCGGATCAACGTGTTATCCGCTTCTTTCTACTACGTAACCCAAAAATTTAAGGGATGGTCTGCAAAAGTTGCATTTATCCCGACCTACTTTTAATCCTGCTTCACGAAGTCTTTTCAAAACTTCGTTCAAAATCTCTAAGTGTTTTTCAAATGTATCTGTAACGATAATAATATCATCCAGATACACGAAAACAAAAGGCTCCAGCTCCGGTCCTAAAACGCTATCAATAAACCTCTGCCAAGTTGCAGGGGCATTGTGTAGGCTGAAAGGCATTCGCCTAAATTGGAACAAACCCCTGCCAGGAACCGTGAAAGCTGTAAACTTCCGCGATTCTTCCGACATTGGAATTTGCCAATAAGCTGACTTAATGTCCAATGACGTAAGAAACCTAGCATTTCTAAGCTTATTCAAAATCGCCGAAATAATTGGAAGTGGATAAGCATCCCTATCCGTAACCTGATTTAATTTCCTATAATCGACGCAAAACCTAAAGGTACCATCCTTTTTCTTAATAAGAACTATCGGGGAAGCCCAAGGGCTATTTGATTTTTCAATCACATCTTCATCGAACATTTCCTTATGGGATTTGTCGATGTGAACCTGCATTGCCAGTGAAACCGGATAATAGCTTTGTTTGATTGGTTCTGACGTCGTCCTAATAATATGCTCTACTTTATTAGTAACTCCTAGTCCCTCTGGCATATTCTTAAATTAATCTTTCCCTCTGCTCATCGTCTAACTCAGACTCATCTGTGATACACGTGCTATTTATCGAAGCCACCATATCCTGACTATAAAAGCTCCACATACGTGATCGAAGATCCAGGACCGGGAATCGTCCAAATGCCCAAAAATCTGCACCAAGTATCATCGCATGTCGGAGTGAACTTATAACCAAACATTCTATCAAGACTGATTTATCTTCCCCAAAACTCCTACACCTGTACCATCTGTTAACTGAACTTGCCTAACATTACTTTGTTCTAATCCTATGCCTAACTCTTTGAGTACTCTCCAAACGTCCCTACAAATAATCGTTCGCGAAGCTCCTGAATCTAAAAGTCCTAAAAACCTAATCCCATAAATATTAACTGCTAAATACGGACGTCTATCGTCCCCACTTGTCTCTAATGTGAAACCCAGCTTGATGTTTGTCGCCAGCTGGTCGTCAGCAGGCGACCTACCTAAACGCGTCGGCGCTCTTGTCCTGCTGGCCCAAAAGTCCGTGTTCCGTTTCCCGAATAGCGCATACAGTCGCGTCGGGTTGTCCCTGTTGCCCTGCACCCAAAACAACGCCTAGGAGCGGAACAGGTATTCGAAAAATGTCCTTCTCTATTGCAATTAAAGCTGCGAAGGGTCCTATTAGGGGCTGGGTCACGATTTCAATACGTCCAGAAATCCGGTCACAGTGTTCACCCTGTTGTTGGAATTCTGAGCTCGCACGTTGGCCGACCTGTGCAGTTGGTAACGCACCCATGCCTGCTGTCGAAGTGTTGTTTTCATCGTTGTTTTTATCATTGTTTTCATCTGGGGATGTATCTTCATCCCCTTTTGTCAATTTCCCCATTAATAATAATAACTCCCCCCTAATGTCGGCCACTTCATTGACCTCTTCCGATGACTGTGCCTTAGCCCTAGTTATTATACCTAACAACCAATCAATTTTTGTTAAAAACTTCAAATATTCAGCAGACTTTGGATTTTTCGGTGGAATTTTCAAAAGTTCACAAATCTCTACAATTTTGGCTCGAACAGCCTTTGCATCATCCACAAACTAAAATGGGTAGTGAGGCCTTTCGCTTGATATGGAACCCCACCGCTCCAAGGCACGCGATGCTCTCAGCGTTGTCCTCATCATGCTATCAAATGGGCCTTCCTTAAGACCACGGGCCTGCAACTCATAAACGAGTTCCTCTTTATTCAACCTATTCACGTCCATTATTAATTATAACTAGCCGAAAATAAAACCGTTTGAGAGAAAAAAAAATTACTATTTGGAAAACGGGAAAAAAAACAAAATCAACACCCAGTTGATTGTTTGGTAAAATAACCTACGAAATTTAAATTGAAAAATAGAAATTAAAAAAAAAACAACAACGGCAACACCGATGAATGAAAAAAAATATCAGACAAAATAACTCTATACAAAACAAAATCGAACACCCAGTTGATTGTTCTGTAATAATAATAAATAACGAAAACGAAATTTTAAAATAAAAAAATAACGGCAACTCCGATGAATAATTAAAAAAACAAAACAAAATAACTCTGATGTTTAAGAAACAAAATCAACACCCAGTTGATTGTTATTTAAATAAATCCCTAAAAAGAAATTTTAAAATATAAGTAAAATTAGAAATTTAAAAGGAAAGACACAACGGTAACTCTGATAAATAATCAAAAAAAAAAAAATAACTCTACAGGTGAGTACCTATATAAAAAGAAAGTTTTATTTTTCCAAATAGGAAATTGAATACTATTTATTGATTAAGTTGCTTGGGAAACCTTGCAATTAAATAGGTTTAAAACCCACGATCTTTTAGAACAAAGAGAACAAGAAAAGAAAGATGGACCGTTAACGCTTGGTCCCGAAAGAATCAAACGGATTAATAAGACAAAAGTCGCGAGTTCCGCTTTGCCGGAATTTCTCGCGTTAGCAAAATTCAAACGGAAAAAAAAAGATGATTTAAATACTTTTTCGAATATAACGATAGGTAGGTACCAAACTATTAAAATTGAAAGGATAAACAAAAAATCCACTATACTTATCTTTTTAATCAAAGAGCTACCAATCCCTCCTTTTCCAAGTTAGGCCAATTCCTGAGTTTCGAATAACTCTCGACTCCCAAAATTTTCCACCGCCAATGCCACTTTTGCACAATTTAAAAAAAACTGTTTTTTTTTCAATCGTTTTCCTTGAATTTCTTTCGCTTCCAAAATTATTCTCTCCACTATAAAAACCTCCCAAGGAACAAATTCAGCTGTTCAAATGCAGCACTTCCAGAGCAAGTCTTAAAGCTCATCACTTCGAGAATTAGCTCCAGTTGCGTATTTAGAGTAATTTTAGAGCTCTCATACAGGGACTTCTTTGACATTTAGAGCAAATTTCTGTTCGTAATCAGCTCGTTATCAGGGACTTAGTTGATTTTAAGCTCTTAAATTATGTATTTTGTATCTACTAAGGAGCACCTTTGACAGCTTTTTGTTGGTATAAGTGTACATAATACAATCGAAGAATAATAAATAATAGTTGCACAACATATTTTATGTTTGTGTGATGGATTATTTTATTTGAAGTATTTATAAGTATTGTAAAACTTCATTAAGTGCGATAGATAAGTTATTTTTTATATTCGAACAGAATAATAGAATTATTATATTTTTCGTTAAAATAATTGTGAATTTTAAGTGCGCGTTTTGTTTAATCACAAATGTATTGAAGGTACTTCGCGAAATTACAACGCACCTCCGGAATTATAAATATTTCGCTGAGATTTTGAAAAATCTTAATATGAACAAAACAAAAAAATCTTAATAACTATTGTCAATTATTAATAAAATATTTTGTTTAAAAAATTACAAAATGTGTTGTGTTTCTTAATCGAAAACAGAGACCTTTTCTCTTTCAAAATTGAAAAAAATATTGGTTATTCGAATCATTTTTCTTTTCATCGCCATATTTCTATTAGGGTAAAAGTTTCTTTTCCATAGATCTGTAATAGCGCTTCAGATCTGTAATAGCGTTATTTCAGAGCTAATAACCACAAGGTGACAGATTTGCTTTCAGTGCTTTATATAAAATAGGGTGTTTTAGAAAATAAAAGAAAGAGTGAATATTCTGCACAGCAAATACCTAGTATATTTTTATTTAAAGAGTGTCCCTGAGATGCACTTTGAACTGAATGAGCAAGTTTTTTTTTTGTGATTCAGCTTTAGTTAAATTTAGATAAGTTTTAATGCTTTCTTACCCCCATATTAATAAACGTAGCCAGCGGCGAGTTATCTTTAACTCGCGGATTAGGAGTAAGATTTCTACCACTTTCGAGCTAGCTTAACCACCAAGGAAGGTAGTAGAAGGATTACCTATGACAAATAAATATACCTTCCTTAGTGGTTTAGCTAGCTCGTAAGTGGCAGAAATCTTACTCCTAATCCACGAGTTAAAGATAGCTTCATTTATTAATATGGGGGTTAGGGTATAGAAAAAATAATAAATAATTATAATTATTTTAAGCCGTGTTTTTTGAGAGAGTGATTAGCAACTCAGCAAAATGTTTACACGCAAAACAATAACAAAACAAATTATTATAGAGAATTTTGTTTGTGTATTCCGTGTAAAACTTTTACTGAGTTGCTAGTCACTCTCTCAAAAAACACGGCTTTATTTATTTTCGACTCATGATTATTTTTTTTGTTTTTTGTTGAATTAATTTTGTTGAATTTATATAAGTTTGTAACACCCTACAATGTCAGTGGTGGTTTTGCAATAGCTCTGTAAATGCTTTTTTTACACTTTACAATGCGCATAAGTAATATTTTCATTATGTACCATTTGTTTGAAAGTATTAGTATTCAGCTCTATACGCACTTTTTGTGTGGTTCTATGTTTCGACGTTTTGGTAGGCGCATGCGTTGATATTTTGTCCATGTGTTTTTGAAAGTTCTATAATAACTCGTTGAGAGCTGTAAGGAGCATATTTTTGAATCTTGAGACGTTATAAGTTGTTAGAGCTGAAACCATTCCAGAAGAGAGCTGTATTAAAAACTCTTACAGAGTTATAGCCTTAGATTATTACTATATTAGAGCTGTAGAAGAGCAGTTTTGCTTCAACTAGCTCCAACAATGTTACTTGGGCTCTCGTTCGTTCTAAAGACGGGTAAGAAGTGCCCTCCCAGGCTTTCACCTTGCCTGGGCGACCTTTTCCTTTTTCCAATGCCCAAATGCTTTCGGCCAATCAGTGACCCGGGATTTCGGTCGCGTCATCATTCAGCAACACTCAGCCTATTTGGATGAGTGCGCCAACGCAGTTGAAACCCAGCAGCCTTTCCTAATCACTTTACGCGCCCTTTGTGCACAGTCATCTTCAAATTCGCCGAAATCTGGCAGGACTTCCAGTGGGCGGCAGTTCGAAGTGTGCATTCAGCCACCTATTTTCCCCAGATTACTTTTAGGAGAATATTTTTGAAGATAAAAGAGATTCGATGGTTTACACCGTGCATTTTTCCCCTCCGATTTTAAAAACACTATAATGTGGAAAATTAAGCCGAAAGCTAATCGAAACTGCCAACAAACAATCTAGATAAGTGGGATTGGTAAGAATTTACTAAATCGCGAAATTTAACTAAACCTTTGGACTTTTGCGTAGGTTTGGGGAATTGGGGAACAGCGTTAACGTTCCATCTTTTACATATTAATAGGTTTATATATTTTACGTTGGGCATTCAGCCATTCTCATATAGAGTAACTTCAGCGTCAGGGACCAACTGTCGCTCGAGCTACTTTTGTATTTTAACCAGACCATCCGTCTGTAAGTTTTGGTGTTTTGCATTAGGGTGTCCGTCTGCCATTTTGTATTGTGGATCTTGTTGCGGTAAATTTTATCACAACAAGTTTCACTAGCCTATTAATTATCATTAACACATTTTAGTCCTTCCTCTTTCGTTGTGGCTCCAAAATACTCTAAGAGTTCAGTAGATACCTGGTTTCCATCAACCAGAGACCTGCTCTTAAAGTGTTTTGGAAAATCAACCCAAGCAGGTTAATATCAACTCAAGAGAAAATTGTGTGACGGACGGTCCACAAAAACTTTATATTTTATATGTGTGTGACAGGCGGTCCGCACCAACAATTATACAGCCATAGTGTGACAGGTGGTCACCATAAATCTTGAGTGTCAGACAGATGATTCACACGGGAAGATAACATGATGAATCCGACCCATGTTCAACGACATGTGTAACACCTAGTTCGCACCAACGTAAATTTAGTATGGCTTAATGCCCAACCTAAAGTGTCTTGAACACAAAAGAAAAGTCACTTTGCGACGTGTTTCCCTATCCCCGTTACTCTGCACGAAGGTCTACGGGTTTAGAATAATTTAACTTTCGCGGAATTGATCAGATCCTGGCTCATCTTTCTATTTCGAAAATGACGGCAGTCCCATCTCCCATCTAGCAGAATATTTTCCTCCAAGTTTTAGTTTGGGCTGGGGACTTTACGTGTAAATGTGTAATTTTTCGTTTACCTTTTTATACCAATTGCAATTGACGGTAGGGTTGACTGAACTCGTCCATTGAGCCACTTTTGGAAAGAGATCGCATGCGTGGCTTGGCTCGACTACAGCGCACATCTTAGCCGATAGGCAAGGTGTTGCAGTTAGACTGTGACCGAATACCACACGCACTGACGATCTGAAAGAGATGGCAAGATAGTAAGTGACGAAAATGGACGAGGCGAGTTCACCATGACAAGACACTTTTTAATAAGCTACGAAAGAGTTTGGTTCAGAAAGTGAAAAGCCAAAAATTATACTCGTAGATATACGAATTGGAAATTTTGAGGTCGGTGAAGTTGAAACGAAAAAAAAAAGAAAAGGAAAATCTGGTTGGAAACTCTAGACTGGGAGTTTGGAACAGGATTTTTTATCAGGAGGAGATTTTTCTGTCAGAGGCGATATAACTATAAAGTTGTTCGAGGAGTGGAGGCAGGATTTAGTTATTGAAGCTAAGTATTCCTTGTTTTAGTGTGAATTTGTGTACCGAATCGGAACTGTCATTTTATTTCCAATTTTAATTGTCGCGACGCACATCGTCTGGTGTATTTTCTTTTAATTTCGTTTGTTAATAATTGTTTGGATTCGGAAAATCCAGTTGTGTTTTGCGAATTGTAATTCGCCATCCTAATCATAAATACATCGTAAAGTTCGCGGGAAATATATCACAACAATTTGACGCTCAACGTGGGGCTCGTGTTGTAGAGAAAAAAAAAGTGCATTTATATTGCACCCACCTGTTTGCTGTGTTTTTTTTTAAACCTTTTTGGTGTACCAATTAGGGAAGTGCTTTGGTGTTTTACTTTGTGTTACATATATGCTTTTCCAAGAAAATTGTGTACTTTTAATTTTTTTTTTCTGTTTTTCCTAGGTATCTATCTATCTATTCGAGATTAGCGGGTCGTGAAAAAAAAAAATAGGAGGCCATTTTGTGTTGGTGGTGACACATAGGAAAGTTGCAGGAAAATTTACAGTGGGATAGAGATTGCAAACGCAAGGAAAAGAAAAGCAAAATGGGTAATTAGAAAATTACCAATGCAAGTAAGGATTTTTTTTTATATATTTTCAATTGTGTTTTTTTCATATCGTTGTTTGATTTAATTGAAATCTAAATCATTTTAACTTATATACTTACCTACGTAACCCTTCTTATATACCTACATACATTATTGCATAATTTTTTTTATCAGTGATTTATACATTTATCTCTTTCCCTCTCAATTTTTTTTGTGCATTGTGACAGTTTTAATTTTCTTGATTATCTTGTGGTATTACGTGCAGATTTGAGGATTACCATAGTGCATAAATATTTGGTGTTCTTTTTTTGTTATCAGATTTTTTTTGGATCTGATCGAAAAGTGAATTAAGCGATTTATTTTATTTCAAATTGGCGTGATTTAGTTGAAATCCAATCCGAATTTGTGTTTACAAAATAGTTTGTGTGATTAGGTTTACTTTAAAAAAAAAATAATAGTGGAGTTGCAACGAGTTCTAACATTTATCAAATCTTCGTTTATAGGTATATTAAGTGTTTTTTTTTTCTTTGCTTATCTATTATTATTTTAATTCTTTTTTAACGAGTGGAGTTTCCACAATCGATTAAAAGTTTTTTTAATACCTATTTAGGATGTTTTTGTTGTTGAGTGACTTTTCTTAATAAATAGTCTACGACATAAAGTTGTGGGTGTAGGTACAAACAGTTTACTAAAAATATTTGTGTTTCCTGGTGGATTGACACTTTAAAAGTTTTTTTTTTACATTGTTTGTGAGATATTAGTTTCAAGTTAAGTTGAATAAGAGTGGCGTTACCACGAACTACTAAAAGTTAAGAAATATTCTTTTAACAGTTTTTTTGTTATTCGTTTACAATTGTTTTTGGTGGGATTTTAACGAAAGATTGAGTGGAGCTGCCACGATTTCTTGAATGACAATTTTTTTTAACTCTTAAGGAATTTCGTTTTTGGGGAACAAGAGTTCAGTTTAGGGATTTTTTGTTTGTTCTTAAAGATATTTAACTAGTAACCTGAGTGATTGTGAATCACAGTTGGGAATCATCTTGATAACTTTTATTTTCGTATTAAATTATTGAACGGTTTTCAGCTTTTTTAATAACTTTTATTAGGTAGTTTTTTACATAGGAGTTTTTTTATAGTTATATAGTCTGGGATTATTGAGTTAAGATTTAGAAAATGGATATCAATAGACTGTCGCAAGAAGAACTCGTTTATGAGATGCAGAGTAGAGGATTAGAGAAGGGGACCGTAGATACCATGAGAAGTTCGTTAGGAGCTTCTCGGATGTTGGAACGTAGGGGTTCAATAGAGGCGTACTCTAAGTACCCTTTTTCATATATAGATGATAGGGATGCAGTGCAGGACAAGATTAAGGAGATAGCGTATTTGATGAAGAATCAGCCAAGAAATCCGAAGTCACCGGAATTCTTGAAGATTCTTACAAAGATAGAGTGGGCTCTTAATAGAATAGATAGAGCATAGGCAGAGGGGGACGAAGAGTTAGGAGAACAGAAATCGATAAAAGGGGAAATTTTGATGATGCTTTCAAAGCTTAATAATGATGAGGAGAAACCTCTAACCGAGGTAGGGCAATCGACCTCAGGCGTAGGTCAGTTGAATCAAGGCTTGAATCAACCACCGCTGGATATGGCACCAGAACAGGTGTCCAACGAATTGATTAGGCCCAATTCAGGCAGTATAGGAAATTCCAACGGAGATAGTTTAGGGAATTTTGGTTTTCAGGAACGGTTCAATGAAAGAATCTGTAGGTGGAATGCTCAGTTCTCTGGTGAGCAGTGTGGCACATCAGTCAACTCATTCCTTGAAAGGGTCGAGGAACTTAGGTTAGCTCGTGGTGTTTCTGAAACACAATTATTTCGTTCAGTGGTTGAACTTTTGACAGGTCAAGCCTTATTATGGTATAGGTCTATAGAGAGGATATTTCAAACTGGTCGGAATTTGTAGCGGCATTGAAATACGAATTCTTGCCAGCAAACTATGATGATCTGTTGTTAAAACAGATCAATCGTAGAACACAGGGAAAAGAGGAGTCGTATGGTGCGTATTTGGCCACCATGCGAACCTTGTTCAAGAGGTTAGGTGAACCACTTTTAGAGCGGAGGAAAGTGGTGATTTTAATGAAGAATTTAGATCCGTTTTATCAAAAACAGATCGGTTTTTCAAAACCACAATCGGTTAGGGAATAAGCTAGTTTAGGTAGGGACTTAGAAACTCTTAAGGCAAACATAGATAGTTTTGAGCCACCGGATCGGAATAAGAATTGCGTTGAACCTGAATTTGGTTACACTGCAGGTTCGGCAGTGCAACCGAAAGTCGCGGTTGTATCTAGGAACGAACAACCCAGTAGATCGGTGGAACCTGCAAGGTCGCAGCCTGACAGATCCATACAATCTAATGGGGCTGTTCGGTGTTTTAATTGTGGACAGGTAGGTCACTTTGCTAATAGATGTTCTGCTCCTAGGAAATGTTTTGGCTGCGGTGCTGAAGGGGTTAGTAGGAACAGTTGCTGACGGTGTTCGGGAAATGCACAACGGACTCACGCGCCAGCAGGGCGGGAGCTCCAACGGAATTAGGAAGGTTGCCTGCTGGTAACCAGTTGGCAGATCAAATTCATTTGGATTTTACTCTTGAGGCAAACGGAGAGGATAGGGGACTTTATTTAGGGATAAGCATTTATGGTACTAGATTTTTAGGTTTACTAGATTCAGGAGCATCTAGAACCATAATAGGTAGGGATGGTTGGAAAATTTTACAGGTATTAGGGCTTAGCTTGAAGAAGGATAGTGTCCATGCCGTAACCTTGGCGGATGGAGCAGGAGTTGAAGTATTAGGGATAGTTTCTTTACCAATAGTAGTAGAAGATAGGGTGGTCTTAATGGATTGCCTTGTCATTCCAGCTCTGCCACATACCGTGATCTTAGGTGCAGATTTTTGGGCACTGTCGGGAATAGTCCCGGATTTGAGATCAAGGATGTGGAGGTTTTCGGACCAAGATAGGGTGGTCGCGATTTGTTCTATTACAGAATGATCGGAGCTGGGTGCTAGGGAAATTTCAACATTAGAAACTTTAGTTCAGGATTCTTTTAAGAAAATGCCAGAAGGCTTAGGGTGTACCACAATGGTGGAACACAAAATTAGGACGTCGGCAGAACCGATAAAACAGCGTTATTATCCGGTTTCTCCGGCAATGCAGGAGCACATAGATAGGGAACTTAATGAGATGTTAGAAGCAGGAGTGATTGAGAGATCCAATAGTTCTTGGTCTTCTCCAATAAGTTAAGTGAAAAAAAAGGATGGCTCCTATAGATTTTGCGTTGACTACAGGAAGCTAAATCAGAATACGGATAGGGATGCTTATCCGCTACCGTATATTAGCTCAATTTTGGACAGACTTCGGGGCGCGAGGTTTTTGTCCTCATTAGACATCAAGTCGGCGTATTGGCAGATTCCTATGGAGGAAGAGTCGAAGCCTTTTACTGCCTTTACAGTTCCTGGAAGAGGGCTTTTTCAGTTTAGAAGAATGCCTTTGGTCTTCACAATTCACCTGCGACATGGCAACGATTTATCGACACGGTTTTGGGTGCCGATTTAGAGCCATTCGTATTCGTCTATTTAGACAACATAATTGTCATTTTTGAGACTTTTGAGAAGCATCTTGAAATCCTGAAAGAGGTTATGAAAAGGTTGAGTGAGGCAGGGTTAAAGGTCAGCAGAGAAAAGTGCAACTTCTGTATGCCATCGCTGAAGTTTTTAGGATATATTGTGGATCGTAATGGGTTACACGTAGACCCAGAAAGGGTAGAGAGCATGGTTAGGATTCCAGCACCAAAGAATGTTAAGGAAGTAAGAAGTTCTATAGGGACAGTTTCGTGGTACCGTCGTTTCATACCTAATTTTGCAGAGTTACTTAGGCCATTATCAGACTTATTGAAAAAAGGTAGGAAATTTAATTGGACAGAAGAATGTGAGGTTAGCTTTAGGAAGGCAAAGGAGTTTTTGGTGACAGCACCAATACTCATTTGCCCAGATTTCAAACGACCTTTTGTCTTACAAACAGACGCTTCAGACTATGGGATCGGTGCTGTTTTGTCCCAAAATTTTGATGAGGGTGAAAAGGTTGTCTGTTACCTTAGTAGGTCTTTAAATAGGAGTGAACGCAGTTATAGTACTACAGAAAAAGAAACTATGGGCTGTTGAGAAGTTCCGACCATATATTTCGAGGGAGCTCGATTTACAGTCGTTACAGATCATTATTCTTTAGTATAGTTGAGTAATCTCAAAGATCCACAGGGTAGGTTAGCTCGTTGGGCAGTTAGGCTCCAACAGTTTGACTTTGAAATTATCCATCGAAAGGGCAAGGAGCACGTAGTTCCAGACATGCTTTCTCGAGGAGTCCCGAAATTAGCCGAGATCTCAGAAGAGGACTTAGACCCTTGGGTAGTTGAGATGAAGTCAGCGGTTCGTTCAAATCCTTTATCTTATCTCGCCTGGAGAATTGAACAAGGTCAGTTGTTCAAACTCATTAAGGCAAACCATATTGTAGTTCACGAAAACAATCAGGAATGGAAGAGGGTTTTAGGAAAACATGAGAGATTAAAAATTTTACAGGAGTTCCATGATGGTCCATTAGCTGGACACATGGGTGTTAGGAAAACTTTTGCCAGGATTGGTGCAAAGTTTTATTGGCCCAAAATGAGAGGCGACATAACAAGGTATGTTAGGAATTGTAAAGTTTGCCAACAGGTAAAACCTGTGAATGAAAAGCCAGCTGGATTAATGTCTGAAAGAGTAGGGATAACCGCACCTTGGGAAATGATCTGTGTAGATCTAGTAGGACCACTCCCAAAGTCGAGTAGGGGTTTCATATATATTTTAACTGTTGTCGGCTATTTTACCAAATTTCCACTTCATTTTGCGTTGAGGTCGGCTACTGCGAAAGCCATTTGTAGGGAACTTGAAGAAGGTGATCGTGTGTGACAACGGTCCCCAATTCCGATCCAAGGAATTGAAAGCGCTTTGCCAAGCGTACGCGTCACGTTTAAGTTTTACAGCCCATTATCATCCGCAGGCAAATCCTGCGGAAAGGATCAATCAAATTATCAAGACGACGTTAAGGGCTTACGTCAGTGAGAATCACAGGGTGTGGGACTTACAACTTGCGAAAGTGGCGTGTGCAATTCGCACGTCACAGCATGAAGTATTGGGCGTGTCCCCACGTCGACGAGATGTTCAATATCGTCCTGGCGAGCTTGTATGGCGCAGAAACTTTTCCTTATCGGATGCCGCGAATTACTACGCCGCCAAACTAGCGCCGAAATTTGTCGGCCCGCTTAGAGTAAAGAAGCGTGTGTCACCTTGGACATACGTCTTAGAAGATGATAAAGGTAAAAAACGCGGAATTGGCACGCGAAAGATCTCAAACCGTTTTTAGATGCATCCGAAGATTAATGCTAAAATTTAGCTTACTTTTTGTTTTTTATTTTTTATTTTGCTTTAAATTTTTTTTGATGGGAATCCCTTTCCACTTCCCACTACATAGGTAACTTTTAGAAAATGTTTTACAGAAATGTGAACACATTTCCTAGGAGTTACGGGTGGGATTTGTTGCGGTAAATTTTACCACAACAAGTTTCACTAGCCTATTAATTATCATTAACACATTTTAGTCCTTCCTCTTTCGTTGTGGCTCCAAAATACTCTAAGAGTTCAGTAGATACCTGGTTTCCATCAACCAGAGACCTGCTCTTAAAGTGTTTTGGAAAATCAACCCAAGCAGGTTAACATCAACTCAAGAGGAAATTGTGTGACGGACGGTCCACAAAAACTTTATATTTTATATGTGTGTGACAGGCGGTCCACACCAACAATTATACAATACCTTTGACAGCCGTAGTGTGACAGGTGGTCACCAAAAATCTTGAGTGTGAGACAGATGATTCACACAAGAAGATAACATGATGAATCCGACCCATGTTCAACGACATGTGTGACACCTAGTTCACACCAACGTAAAATTAGTATGGCTTAATGCCCAACCTAAAGTGTCTTGAACACAAAAGAAAAGTCACTTTGCGACGTGTTTCCCTATCCCCGTTACTCTGCACGAAGGTCTACGGGTTTAGAATAATTTAACTTTCGCGGAATTGATCAGATCCTGGCTCATCTTTCTATTTCGAAAATGACGGCAGTCCCATCTCCCATCTAGCAGAATATTTTCCTCCAAGTTTTAGTTTGGGCTGGGGACTTTACGTGTAAATGTGTAATTTTTCGTTTACCTTTTTATACCAATTGTAATTGACGGTAGGGTTGACTGAACTCGTCCATTGAGCCACTTTTGGAAAGAGATCTCATGCGTGGCTTGGCTCGACTACAGTGCACATCTCAGCCGATAGGCAAGGTGTTGCAGTTAGACTGTGACCGAATACCACACACTGATGATCTGAAAGAGATGGCAAGATAGTAAGTGACGGAAATGGACGAGTAGAGTTCGCCATGACAAGACACTTTTTAATAAGCTACGAAAGAGTTTGGTTCAGAAAGTGAAAAGCCAAAAATTATACTCGTAGATATACGAATTGGAAATTTTGAGGTCGGTGAAGTTGAAAGGAAAAAAAAAAGAGAAGGAAAATCTGGTTGGAAACTCTAGACTGGGAGTTTGGAACAGGATTTTTTATCAGGAGGAGATTTTTCTGTCAGAGGCGATATAACGATAAAGTTGTTCGAGGAGTGGAGGCAGGATTTAGTTATTAAAGCTAAGTATTCCTTGTTTTAGTGTGAATTTGTGTTTAGAAAGTTCTCCTTTCGCCTTATTTTGTGGCCTTACAAAGATCGGCCTAGGTACCCCGTTAGGCCTTCGTTACGTGCCTTTGTTCTCCCGAAATTGCGGGACTCGCGACCGTATTAGAATGCCGATCTCTAAAGTCACTTGTTAATCTTGTTTTATTATTGAAAAAATTTAGGGTTTTACACCTATAATTAGAAAGGTTTCCCTAGTGAAATCAACTTTCCCTATTGTAAATTTAATTCTTGTGTTTTTGTTTTGATTCAAAAAAAGAGAATTTTAGTTGTTTCAGGTTTGGTAAGTTTTAACCTTTTATTTAAAAGAAAAACTTCCTGGCGCCCATTTTTCATCAATTGGACCACTGTAGTTGGTTTTCCAATTAATTAATTAAATAATTTTCACTTTTGATATCTTTTCGATTAATCGAGTCACGATAAATTTTACCGTGACAACGTAAAAGGTGAAACGAAATAGGAAAGATAATCAGCCCTATCAGGAGTTTCGCCTGAATGACATTCCACCCGGAAAAAATCCCTTTTTTCTTTTCCCTGACTTTGAGTTTCGCCCGAAAAAAAATCATGTTCGAAAAATTCCCCTTATCATGAGCATTGAATTCGGGGGAAATGTCACACACTTGACAGCTAAAATGTTCACTTAAATTTTGGAGGCGAAGAGGACGGCAGCAACTTTAAAATGTAAGTTTTTCGACGAAATTGTTTACTATTAACATAAATTTATTATTTTTGTTTTATTTCCAGGAGCAAATCAATAAACTCAAGTCAAAGCGATATGCTCTTGCTGAAAATGCAGGGAAACCTCGAAATTGCGAGTGGTTTTGTCAAAGAAAACAAAAATAAAATTTCGGCTTTTTGGAAACAGCTTACGTTGGAGGTGAATAGCGCTGGGCCTCCCATTAAAAGCGAGTTTGAATGGAAGAAGGTAAGAAATTAATTTTATTTTTGTGTTTGTACCTACATAAACAAAAAAAATTATTATCAGGTGTGGACCGACCAAAAACGTTACGTGCGGAAGAAGGCCTCCCAAAATAGAATATATGAAAAAGGAACAGGTGGTGGACCCAACAAAACGAACAAATTCTCTCCCTCTGAAGAAGCAATTTTCCAACTCGTTGGCATGAAGACGGCAGTCGAGGGTGTCGTTGCCTCCTCTTCGTTCGGACTGCATCAGCCTAGGAAACCACAAACTGAAATAGAAACGTACCTATCGGAAGCATTTTATGAATCCAATGGAAATGAAGAGGTACTGACGGATGAAATCGAGGAGATCGCCACTGATTCAATTCCACCACCTGTGCCTTCTCAAACAATTGAAAACAGTACCCCCGCTCTAACTAAAAGATGTGAAGAACAAAAAAAAAAGTCGGGCAAGGTAAATGCACATCAAGTTCTTATGGACGAACTGGAAGTCCAAAAAACACTTTGTGGGAAGGTAGATGAAGCTATCGGAGTGATGAAAGAGCACAACAATCAAATGGAAAAAAGCATGAAGAAGTTGTACCGATCACTAGATAGCATTCACTATCAACAAAAGGAACTCTTAAAGGAACAGAAGCGGCACAACCATGAAATGGAGAAGTTAAGAAAAGAAGAAATTGAATCGAAAATTAAAAAAAATCAAAAAATAATCGAGCTGGAAGACCTAAAAATTAGAGTTATGCGAGGCAAAGAAAACATGTGAACGTTTCTTCTTAAAGTGTTTTTTTTGTTGTATTGTTTTTGGATTACTTACTTTTTTTGGGTTTTGTTATGTATAGAAATAATTTTATTTTATGTTAAACTTTATATTTTTTATTTATTTATTTATTTACAAAGAACCTGTGAACATGAAACGAAAAGACCTGAATTAATAACCTAGTTTTAAATAAAAAGTTATAAAAAAAAAACTTAAAGAATTTTTGTTTTATTAAAGTGTGTTTGCAATGTTATTACGAATGCGCTGTCCTGCAGTTAGGTAGCTAGAACTTGACTCGGTGCCTTGAACTTCTTCAACTTCGTTTGAAAGATCTTCCCTTACGAAAAGTATGTCACTTTTATAGCTAATGCAAATGTTATGGAGTGCTGAACAAACATTTACAATTTTGATTGCTTTCCCAGGTGAATAGTGCAATTCCCTTGCACCTAAAAGGCATCTCCATCGGTTCTTTAAAACACCGTTTGTCCTTTCTATGATGTTTCGGCACCGTGAATGAACTTCATTAAACTTTTCGGCTTGGGAACCGCTCTCTGGAGTTCTGAATGGTGTTAAAAGCCATGGCTCTAAGGGATAACCAGCGTCTCCTATAAAAAAATCGAATTTCATTTTTAAAACAGTAACATTTTAAATAACAACCTAACATCCATACGTTAATATCATTCTGCAAATAACCATTCTCCATTTTGGATCTTAGATCACTTACGTTCCATATTAAGGAATCGTGACAAGCTCCGGGATGTGTACCATCTATGAATCGGATTCTCAGTTGATGGTCGCATACCTGTAAAACATTTGTCATTATATCAAACATCAAAGTCGTACAAAGTCTTCTTACTAGTAAAACATTTAAACTGCATCTTCCTTTACGATTATAAAATAAATGTTTATTAACTTCAGGTGAAACTATATTCACATGGGTACCATCGATGCATCCAACAACTCCCGGCAGCTTGTATTTAGAATAAAAAAATTGGCTAGTTTGTCGTTGTTCATCCAGTGTTGGCCAAGTAATCCAGTGTGAGCAAAGTTCTTCTTCAAATATATCGAGAACTTCGGAAAGTACGGCACTCATGGATGATTGTGCTAATCCAACTTGGTAATCATTACCGACACCTTTTTGGTATCCACCCTCTGAAAAAAACCGCAAACAAGCGGCAAGTTTAACGATGGGTGGTATTCCAAAGGATTGTATTTTTTTGGGCAATTTAGTGGTTAAGACATCTAGCAAATACGTAAAAGCTGCCTTGTTTACTCTATAGAACTGTTGAAATCTGAAAATTATGTATAATTAAATTAAGTTTTTTAAGATTAAATGAAGTTGAAAATGTAATTTCATTCTTACAATGGTTCAGGTAACTCCAACGGATTGGAGTGATCCCTTAACTGCCTCCGAATAGTTCGACGCAATGTTACCTCTTCTTCTTCCTCTTCCTGAAGCAATAGTACATGCATGGCTATGCTTTGCATTTTTAATATCTTTAAAATTATTATTTTTAGTTTATAATTTATATTTATAGATTAAAACACTTCAATTAGGTACAATTTGTTGCAACACTAAACAAATATCAACAAAAACAAATTGTTTGTATTTATCGTTTATGTAATTAAATCCTTGATGGTTGTCAACAGCTGTCA
Organism: Melangyna quadrimaculata; assembly: GCA_949320155.1. Taxonomy (NCBI): domain Eukaryota; kingdom Metazoa; phylum Arthropoda; class Insecta; order Diptera; family Syrphidae; genus Melangyna; species Melangyna quadrimaculata. The sequence continues at coordinate 125,927,841 of OX439484.1, forward strand.
AAACTAAAATTCAGGTAGTAGGTTTGTTCATTTTCTGAAAATGAAAAGACACCATGCTTAGAACGGAGAGGGAAATTTTGTGTATCTGCTTACTCAGAATGTTTTTTTTTTGTTTTTAATCGGTTGGAAAAGAATAAAAAATCGTATCATGTCATTCAGTGACTACAATCTTTACAGGAAATTGCAACACCTCATTCATTTTATACTTTTTTGTATTTTCAAGAAAAAACTTAAGTTCAGATTTCATTCTCTGATTCCATAACAGAGATGGGGACATTTATTGAGGACTGCTTTTTGAACATACCTATTTTTCGAACTGTCAGTTCTAAATTCGAAGTGAAATCTTGTTCGGGCGAAACTCCTGATAGCTTTTAAAAATCCGGGGGAACAAAAATATTTCGGGGGAAAGGTTTTTCGGGTGAAACTCCTGATAGGGTTGAATATTATAGTTTTCTGTTAAATACCGAGGAAAAACGTTTTGGGTTCTTTCGCTCAATTTTTGACCGAAAAAAAAGCTACCTAACTTTGAGTGAAATGCATATAAATTGGCCAAATAAATCCGGAGGGTCTGATTTAGATTTTAAATGAATTAATATGTATTTCAAAGCACAATCATTTTATTTCGCTAAATTATCTGTTAACATTTCACTTACTCGCTAGTTTTTTCTTATCAATATGAGCGACCGCTATTAGGACACATATTTTGGTAGTGGTACCAACAAGCGATGCGACCGACCAAAGCCTATCGCTGGGTAGCGCGACGACTACCCAATTAGGACGTAGCCTAAGGGTGATGATGGAGTGACCCAACGTTTATAAAGTTAGTTTATTTTGGAAAGTTTAAAATAAGGCCGAAGAACTTCCAGGTTGGGTGGGATTAGGCCAGACTGCAACGTCATCTGCAGCCCCCTAGTGTCCGTCCGCGGTTTTCAAATATTGTTTTTTTGTCCTCAGGCCTGATAAGTGTTTTTGTTGGGAGGTGAGGTCAAGTTTCGGGGGTAAGATCCCCCCCCCATTCCGGCGAGCTAGCTGCAGTGCTCCGCTAGCAGGCTGCGTTTTTTGGAACTTGGCATTCCATTCCCTGCCTTCCCGATCTGTTTCCTTATATCCTACCTTTTCTTTTTTCCTACACCACCGGTTCACCTAATCCTCTCCCTCATCCTCTTGCCTCGCAACAAAATGGCTCCCAAAGTTAAGCTTTTCGAGTCTTTGTTTTTGTTTATTTCCGTAGTGATAGTTCCCAACCAAACTCGCTATTAACTTTCAAGGATCGTAAGTCGGATTCAAGAAGGTCTTTGACGTACTTAGAAGTATTGCGACGATTCCTTGAAAGTTCATAGCGACTGCGGTTAATGTGTGTTTTCCGAACTTGCTGTAAGTTTTCAATTTCCGTTCGTCTTTATCAAGAAGGTCATAGATGCATTTAGGTGAATTGCGACAAATTATTGGAAATTTACAGTGAGGACAGCACCCTTTCTAGTATTGTTTTTCCTTATTCCTATCCTGACTTTATTTTACTTTTCTTTCAAAATTTCATTTTCTTATCCTTTTAGTCCAGTCTTGATTAGGTTCCTACTTAGGATCGTGTCCGTGTTTGGCAGGTAGTTGAACATCGTTGCAAAGTTCTCCAAATTTGAGGTTTTAGAACTCATATTTTCTTTTTTTTTTTTTTTTTTTATGTTTTTTTTTTTTTCAATACCATGTCTTCAAAGAAAGTCCTAGAGACAGACTTGAATTGCGGGTTTGAACAAGAAAACCTAGTAAGGTACTTTTGTCAAATGTGTTTTATTTCCAATCCTATTTCACCACACTAAGGGCATAGAGTAAGTATACTTCCTAGAGGCCTTAAGCACCCGCAAAATTTATTTGAGGTGAGTAAGAGAAAACTCTCTTAATCTACTCTTTTTTCCTATCCGTGAATCCGTGTGAGTGGTGGTTTAAAAAACAAAATGGCGAAATTTGCTCAAACCGACAGGTTAGTTTTTTTGTTGTTGTTTTGTCAAAAGAGACAGTTCTAAAATAAGTTACGTGTAATCGTGTCAGTTTTTCTTTAATAAGAACTTAATTTTAGTATAGTTACCAAAAAGTTTTTTTAGGTCAGGAAACCTCGCGGTGTTCACTAGATGTATATGTAATTTTTGTAATATTTTCTTGAAAGCAATTTCCTTATGTATTGCCCATTATTGGGGTTGGGTACTCATACTATAAACAAATAAAATGTATGTTATCCCTTTCGTTAAAGAGTTGTTGTGTTAGTTTTATGTTTTGTTGAAATCATGAGCTTTTGAAGATAATTTTTGAGGGGTGCTGATAGACGTCGGATCCTAAGGCTACATCCTTATTGGCACTCATCGCGCGATCGAGCAACAAGGGACGATCGCTGAATCGGACCATCAAAATATAAAACGTTAATAAATCAGCAATGTGTCCTAATTACAACATAAACGCGGTCGCGCAACGATGTAGAACGGTCGCACATGTTTGTTTTCAAATCGCTCAAGCTACATAATAGAAGCTTTTAACAAACAAACCCAATAAGTGTAGGAGAGTGTCTTAATTAGAAATGGAGTGTGTGCGACCGACACGACGGTAAGTTGCTTGATCGCTGAAAATCAAACACGTTTGTTTTTGATCGCGCCTAGAATGGAGTTTGAGGAAAAATAATGAACGAAGTTTATTTAAACCCAATTTTATGGGATAAACGTCGTTATTTCGCAATTAAAACTCCACATCTTCGTTCCTGGAAGTCATTTCTATTGCAAAAAATATCCGTTTTCTAGCTTATTCAAAGAAAAGAAGTGAAAGGTGAAACAAAATAGTAAAGATAATATTATAGTTTTCTGTTAAATACCGAGGAAAAACGTTTTCGGTTCGTTCGCTCAATTTTTGACCGCAAAAAGGTACCTATTTATGAGTGAAATGCATATTAATTGCCCAAATAAATCCGGAGCATCTGATAAAGTTTTTAAATGCTAGATACATTTTATTTCGCTAGATTATCTGTTAATATTTCACTTGCTCGCGCTTTTTTTCTTATCAATGCTGACGCATCTTCAGCGATGAGGCTCATTACTGGCTGAATGGCTTCGTCAATTAACAAAATATGCGGTATTGGTCAGGCAGCAATCCACACGTACTCCATGAGTCATCGTTGGATCCCGAAAAAAATATGTTTTAGTGTGGTTGGTGGCGTCATTGGGCCGAACTTCTTCTGTGACGATAAAGACCGGCACGTTACTGTGAATGGGGATCACTACCGTTCAATGATAACCGAATATTTTTGGCCCCAATTGGATGATATGGACTTGGAGGACATGTGGTTCCAACAGAACCGCGCTTAGGAAAAGTTCTCTTCTATTTCTCTTTTATGCTCAACTGCACGAAAAAAGAAAAAATGCAAGCTTGTCTCGGTCCACGGTTAACAGATATTAGGTATGCTAATTGCGTTTTGACAGATGTGGTGTGATGTCATTGTCATCTGGTTCGAATATAAGATAGAAGAAAATAATACCATATCATTGGATTATTTTTATAATTTTTCTATTTTTACAGTTAATTTCACCTACAATTAATATGGTTAATTCTTAAGTACAGTCTACACTTAAGAAATAGTCTTTCTGCATTTAGTCTACATGGAAAGAATTCTTAGATCAGATCAAGAAAAATAAGCTACAAATCACGAAAAATGAATCCAGTTTTGGACCTTGGATTGGAAATTACTAAATTAAGACTTTTTGTTTGCAATATTAAAAAATGAGCGAAATGAAGATATTGACACTCAAAAATTATATTTCAACACTTTTGAGTATCAATAATTCGATCCAGGAAAAAAAATATTGCCATTAGCGAATCGCAATTTGATATCAATTTGGATATAGTGTTTGATGGCTAACCTGGAGTCGTGGGTTCCATCCCTACTCTAGGTAGCATTTTTTTTTTATTTATTTTTATTACGGGCATACAAATTGAATTATTATTATTATTTCGTAGTCAAAATAAAAAAAATGAAAATTTCCAAATCTGCGAATTGTGGTCGAAATGTTGATTTGCGTGTATTTTTATTTTGTTATTTTTGTCCACACACGGGTGTTGTGTTTGCCGCCGCTTCCTTTTTATTCTGAAATGTGTATACAATTTTACATATTTGAAAAAGAATTCTAATTACTTACTTGGGATTCGATCGTGGTACCTTCCGCATATCAATCCAACACGCTTTTTTTTTTTTTTTTTTTTTTTTTAATTCATTTTTATTTTTCATTTTACTTATAACTATCTTAAAGCTAGACAAAAATTCATGAAAAACTAGCCTACTTATCATTATCTTAAAAATAACTTACTGGCCCTAAACGGGCGCTCTAAATTAAACAATAACTTAATGCTAATGCCTTTCGGCCTATGAACTACTTAAATAATATCCTATCTTGGTTTTATTTTTTCCAAGAAAGATTTGCAAGAAAAACTTGGATTTTTTATCATTTTTTTTTTATATTTTTTTATAAAACTTACAAGCTAATTAAAACTAATTAAAACTACTTAAAACTATACTTAAAACTACTATAAAACTACTTAGAACTACCTTAAAACTAGAACAGCCACAGCAAGCATTTTTTTTTTTTTTGTTTTGATTTTTTTTTTTTTTTTTGGTGCCACCCTGACTGTCCCTACTTAATATTTACACATCTAAAAACTATGTAAGTTGGCCAAGACGAGAAGGCTAAGTCAACTTAATTATATCATGTGTCATTGTAATTCAACCACCAAAACTGGTTCTCCTGTCTTACTCTCTCTCTCCGGTCCCGATCGGACACAGTCCTACTGAACCGAAGGCGCTCTGCTCCGTCCTGTGCGAGGACGTCTCGACCATAAAGGAGTCGCTATCTACAGTTCTACGGCCGACGTGGTAGATTAGCGGAACCGCCGCTCTATCCTGTATCAGCCCTCGACTGTCTAAATAGAGGAAAGCATCGGGTGGGATAAATCCACTTAAACGCACATTCTCGTAGTAATCAGTGTTGGGGTAGTAAGCCCCAAAAATTAAGCTGTTGGCCGAGGACATCGCTCTAGCAACGTGACCGCGAATCAGCTTGATTATAAAATTATCGATTCTGTTAATGTTGGCTCCATTGTATAGAACCTCGTTGGAATAATAATGTTTGTACTCCGACTCTGGTGTTCTGTGTAATCCAAGGCAGCGTCGAAGACACTGCCTCTCAAACACCCGAATCTTTTCCATTTGAGATGGGGCAACATTGAACCACACCGGGCATCCATAGGCAATCATTGGCCGGATAAGGGCCATGTAGCAAATCACCTTAACCCTGCTGTCAAGGCGGCTGCTATAAAACAACCGTTTTGTCAGGGCGAAAGCTCCCCTGGCTCTGGTCAGAGCAGCATTTATATGTCTGTCGAAATACAAATACTGATCCATCCAGATGCCAAGGTACTTTACTACACTTTTATTCGCCAGTGGATGTCCATGTGGCCCTACGATCACCAGCTTGCGCCAGTTCTTTCTTGTATCCCTAGGGGCTCCATGTAGTGGAGTCCTGAACAGAATAGTTTCGGATTTCTGAAAGTTGATTTTCAACTTCCAGTCATCGCAATATCGCTAAATCTTGTCGAAGTCACGCTGTAAGAGAATTCTGATGACCTCAACTGTTGGAGCTGTTCTGTACGCAATTAGATCGTCGGCATACGCTATGGCATGGGCTAGACTACCTATCAGATCGCTGGTGTAAATATTGAAGAGAATCAGTGAGTTCACCGCTCCCTGCTGAAGACCATTTTTAATTTCAAAGGTTGCGGTAGAAGTTACATTGCCACTTTTGACAACAAACTTTCTACCATTGAGCATATCATAAAGCATATATAAAAGTGGTTTACTTATGCCAAGTCTGGCTAGCTTTAGATAGAGACCTTCTAACCATACGGTGTCGAAAGCTTTCTCCAAGTCAACCAGACAAGCACCTGTACACTGTCTTTTAGATTTGTTCCATTGGAAATCAGAAACGAGTTTAGACGCGGCATGAATGGTGTCATGTCCCGCCTTAAAACCGAACTGATTATCCGGTATGATATTGTTGTCCTCCGCCCACTTGGACAGAGCTCTATTTATAACTTTCTCAAATACCTTACTGATACTTGGAAGAAGACTTATCGACCGGAGATTCGCCGGATTGGAGTTGTCCTTTCCCTTTTTCGGGAGAGGATGAACCACAGCTGTCTTCCACCGCCCTGGATAATATGCATTATTCAGAGCGTTGTTAAACAGTGTGGTATAAATGTCAACTGCTTCCTGAGGCAGATGTCGCAGTACAACGTTGGATATACCATCGATTCCTGCTGACTTCTTTTTCTTTAATGAGGCGAAGATGAGCTGGAGCTCAACTTTCGAAATTAACATAGAATTAGCCCCGTTTCGCTCGGCGATGGTGGCGTTTGCCAAGTGTTCTTCATTGAACCCGGTGAAACCGAGATTCTCTGATCGCCATTGCGTCATTTCATTTCGAAGGTAGAAGTGGTGAAGCAAGGCTCTGTTTTCCAGGTCATGGTTCGGGCGAATGCTAGCATTCACCTTGTTCACTTGCTGGAAAGCAGCCCCCACGGCCTCCACTTTCTCACGAGGATCTTCGATTATAAAGAGGTCATCGTCCAAGACGGCTTCCTCTGGATCTATGCCTGCTATCAGAAGTACGTCTCTGTTCTCTGTCGTTCTCTGAAGTTTAAGACACGGAAGTTCGTTTTGATCATTCCGTCTAAATATTTAATTACAATCCAACACGCTACCACCCAGGCCATCGCACGATATAAAGGGACCATGTTGAAACTTAATCACTTCATACACTTATTTACTTGTTGGTTGGTTCAAATCACCATATAAATATTTAAATTATTCACTTGAAGTGTTAGATTACACCTAAAAAATAGTATAGTTTTGCAAATACCTATTTTCGTAAATTGCGATCGTGTGGGGTCAATATTTATATCGAAGCTACTTACATTTTGCTGGTTTGAGCATTGAGAAAATGAAATTCACCATTTAAAGTTCGCAAAACAAAATCAATAAGTTGTAAAATAAATTAACTCCCCTGAAGTAGTAGATTGCGATTCAAAAACTTGTAATTTACTTTCAAGTCAACAAGCTCGAATTATAATTTTTGATAATAAATATCGAATTATAAAATTTAGCTTTTTACGATGATTTGAGTAGTAAATTACAAAATTTTCAGTTATTTTTTAATAAAAGCGCTTTGATTTACAAAAAAAAAGAGTTTCGTAAATTACAACCTAAAATTTTGCAATTGGTGATTTTTCAATTCTTTCCGTGTAGATGCACAGCTGCAGCATTTTTTAAATGGTTTTCCCAGGTACTTCCCTTTTGTATATAGATGTTCCTTATTGGCCCTAAGTAATAAACGAATTGGGAGTCGAATCTAGCTTAGTCCCGATCTACATTGCCCGATTTTTCCACGAAGATTTTTCCAGAAATCGTGTGAAATGTACACACAGAACGATTTTTTCCATAAGATTTTTTCCTTTTCTTCTTCCTTGTTTGATTGTTGTGCTCTTCATTTTTCATTGATATTCACTCACACCATCAAACGAACGGCACACAGTCACCGAACACACATAAAACTGGAAAGGAGAAGAGAGAGAACATAAACAGACTGGAAAATCGTTCGAGTTTTCTGGTACAAACGATTTGATCCCTACCCCTCACTTTTCACACCCTTCACCAACGAACAAAAGATCGGCACTGGAAAAATCGTTCAATATAGACCGGGACTTAGATTCGATTTGTTTGTATGGGTTAAACTCGACTTTATTACAATTCGTTTATTTATCCTAATTCGTTTATTACTTAGGGCCATTGTTTTTAATAAAAATGATAGATTAGATTAGATTTCTTTTATTGAACATAATATATACAATTTGTCTTATTACCAATACGATACTTATGATAAATTTACATTTGTTAGCACATAGGGGGCCTGACGTTATAAAATGAATTAAGTTTACAAATTATAAATATATAAAATATATGTCAAAAAATTTAAATTAAAAAGTCGGTTGACTTAATCGTCCTCAGGGTGTTCATACCCGGTTGTCAATGGTGTTTTGGTGTTGGTTGGGGTGAGTGTTGGCATTTAGCCGAGGTGGTAGGCTGACCCAGTGTCAGCGTAGAACGAGACTGCTTCATCGTTGTCCATGAGAATGTTGTTATCCAGAGTTTCCATCACGCTGAGGTACCTTGGCTCTGGATGTCGCTGATTTAATAAAAATGTTTTCTAACCCCCATATTAATAAACGGAGCTAGCGGCGAGTTATCATTAACTCGTGGTGGACTAGGAATTAAATTTCTGAAACTTACTAGTGAAACATGAAGATGACAGCACTGATGAGAAAGAGTACCATCCATAACTCAGTACTGAGGCCGTGTGTGAATTGGGTTAAAATTTTGGTTAAATTTTCTATCTTAGTTAAATTTTAACACTAGCGTGGTGAATAAAATGGGTTAAAATTTATGCAGCTGTAGAGCAGCTTAAAATGTGTTAAAATTTGACGTTTCTCAAGATAGAGAGTTTATAACTGTAAACGATAAACGTTTCTCAAGATAGAGTAATTTCAAACTGTAAACGATAAAAAAAGAGAAGATGAGATGACCTCAAACCAAACGTCAAATTTTAATCGTGGTAGAATCAAGGTTCAGTTCCAAACATAGTCTCTGATACGGACTTCGTAACTGAATCAAATAACTGCACTAAACATAAACCTTTAAAAGCAGTCTCTAAACCGAGATCTATTTTTATTTCTCGCTTGGAACCAGATATTCTGCCAAACTATATTGTTTCTCACCTAGTGTCTAACAATATTATTCCCTCCATCACGTCTATAAAATGTACCAAAATTAGCAAACACAATAGTTTTATCTCGTCTTTTAAAATAGTTACGCACACATCATATTTTGATTCAATTTGCGATATTAAAAATTGGCCTTCTGAAGCCCATATTAAAGAGTTTATTGTCTCAAATAAATAAAAGACAACCGCGTAATTCACCCAAAATCTCAACTGCAAAAATCAAAGCAGGATTACCCTCTTCTACCAAACTGTAAGAGGGCTTCGCAGTAAAACCGCTGATATCTACATAAACTCCCAAGCATTGCCACATGACATCTTTGTTTTGACGGAAACTTGGCTTAATTCAAGTTTCTTAGACACGGAACTCTTTAGTCAAGAGTTTTTAGTATATAGAAATGATCGTCATGTTGACAAACTAAAAGAAGTGGGAGGCGGTGTTTTGATTGCAGTTCGCGATAACTTTATGTCTTCGTGTGTTTCATTCCCTTTTAATCTTTTTATTGAATTAGTCTGTTTTAAGGTAGCTATACAGTCAAAATTTGTTTATATTTTAAATATCTACAAACCTCCAAAAAGTCCACACGCAGCTTACGTTGAACTTTCTAGGGCCTTAGATTTTGTTGTTGACTTGTCTTGCTCTAACAGCAACATTTTACTTCTCGGAGATTTCAATTTACCACACATTGATTGGGTATCTTCTGAAGACGAATCTTGTCAAGAAGCTTCTTTAACTTCTTCCCGAACTGAGCTGCAGTTTCTTGATAGGATTAGGATCTAGAATCTAGTCCCGGAATTACTAATATAGATAGCTATCATCCTCCTTCGGATATTATTTTTGACTTGAGCAGTCACCTTACTGAAAACAGTAACACTTATGATTGTTCATATACTTTTGAATTCAGGAAAGCAAATTTTCAATTGCTTTCAGATCAATTAACTAGATCTGGTATTGATAGTATATCAGTGTCTAATAATATTGACGAAGCAGTTAACAGTTTCTATACCATCCTTAATAACTGCATGAATAATACTATAGCCATAAAAATGTCGAAAAATTCGAACGCCTGCTTTTCATGGTATACGAAAGAGCTGACATTACTCAGAAACAAAAGGAACAAAGCATGGAAGTTATATTTAAAAACCCTTTCGTCTTTCGACCACAACTCTTACATTGCATTATTTGAAGAATTTAAATCCCTTTCGAAGACTCTCTATACAGATCATGTTAACGAAATGGGTACATCTTTAAAGGATGATCCTAAGAGATTTTGGAAATTTGTTAATTCAAAGAAAAATTCTGACGGTTACCCGGCAAATTTCACATACGAGAACTGTTCTTTGCAAAAACCCCTTGATATCTGCAACGCTTTTGCGAAAAATTTTCAAAATTCATTTGTCGACACATCTGTTCATGTTGATGAAACTTATTTTAGAAATGTACATATTTATGCCCAAACATGTTTCAGTAATATACCGGTGCAACAAAGTTCTATTTTAGAGGTTCTACCATCTGGGCCAGATGGAATTCCTCCAATACTTCTAAAAAATGTAAAAATATACTAGTTGATCCCATCAAATTTTTGTTTGAGTTTTCTATTAAATCAGGAAAATTTCCTTGTTTTTGGAAAAATGCATTTCTTACTCCAGTTTTTAAAAAGGGCGACAAAACTGATGTCAAGAATTATAGACCTATATCGAAACTTTCATGCATTCCAAAGCTCTTCGAGCAAGTTGTTTGTGAAAGTTTAGCATTTTATACTAAGAATATAATATGTGAACGACAGCATGGCTTTGTGAGAAGGAAATCTGTGGTAACAAATCTCCTTACTTTCTTGCACAAATGTTCTAATGCATTGGAAAATGGAAGTGAAGTGGATTGCATACAACATTATTATATTTAAACTCCAAGGTTTTGGTTTTCCGAATATTGTTATAGAATGGATAAGGTCATACCTTGAAAATAGATCTTACCAGGTGAAATTTAGAAACTGTCTTTCAGATTCATTCAATGCTACTCGGGTGAACCTCAAGGAAGTCATCTTGGCAGATTTCTATTCATTCTGGCTATATATGATGTTAAATCATGTCTACACTATAGGAATATTCTTATATATGCTGATGATATGAAAATTTTTAAAACAGTAAAATCTAACAGTGATCGCATTCTCTTGCAAGCAGATATTGAAAATTTTAATGTTTGGTGTGACAAACAGTCTTTCTCTAAACCCAGTTAAGTGCCAAACTATTAAATTTTCTAGAAAACGAGTACCCCGAGTGCTTTTGACTACTCCATTTCACAGCACTCACTTTTTCGTGTTCTAAGCTTCAAAGGCCTTGGTGTTCACTTGAGTTCTAATCTAGAATTCACAGAGCATATTAATTATATTGTAAAAAAAGCAAGTTCCATGCTTGGTTTTATAAAACGGTGAGCTAAGGAATTTAACGATCCGTATGTCACCTTCTCCTTATACAATTGCTATGTACGACCTCATCTTGAGTATGCCTCACAAGGTTAATCTCCTTTTTACGTTATTCATAAACACCGTATTGAAGCAATGCAGCATAACTTCATTCGATTTGCTTTAAAAGGGTTATCCTGGACTGATCCATATAATCTGCCACCATATGAACATAAGATCCAGCTTTTACAGGTCCAAACTTTATATCAGAGGTGGGTTAAAACTTTTGACTTCAGGAAAGCAAATTTTCAATTGCTTTCAGATGAATTAACTAGATCTGGTATTGATAGTATAGCAGTGTCTAATAATATTGACGAAGCAGTTAACAGTTTCTATACCATCCTTAATAACTGCATGAATAATACTATCCCCATAAAAATGTCGAAAAATTCGAATGCCTGCTTTTCATGGTATACGAAAGAGCTGAAATTACTGAGAAACAAAAGGAACAAAGCATGGAAGTTATATTTAAAAACCCTTTCGTCTTTCGACCACAACTCTTACATTGCATTATTTGAAGAATTTAAATCCCTTTCGAAGACTCTCTACACAGATCATGTTAACGAAATGGGTAGATCTTTAAAGGATGATCCTAAGAGATTTTGGAAATTGGTAATTCAAAGAAAAATTCTGACGGTTACCCGGTAAATTTCACATACGAGAACTGTTCTTTGCAAAAACCCATTGATATTTGCAACGCTTTTGCGAAAAATTTTCAAAATTCATTTGTCGACACATCTGTTCATGTTGATGAAACTTATTTTAGAAATTTACATATCTATGCTTAAACAAGTTTCACTAATATACCGGTGCAACAAAGTTCTATTTTAGAGGTTCTCTCATCGTTAAATGATGATTACTTATCTGGGCCAGATGGAATTCCTCCAATACTTCTAAAAACATGTAAAAATATACTAGTTGATCCCATTAAATTTTTGTTTGAGTTTTCTATTAAATCAGGAAAATTTCCTTGTTTTTGGAAAAATGCATTTCTTACTCCAGTTTTTAAAAAGGGCGATAAAACTGATATCAAGAATTACAGACCTATATCGAAACTTTCATGCATTCCAAAGCTCTTCGAGCAAGTTGTTTGTGAAAGTTCAGCATTTTATACTAAGAATATAATATGTGAACAACAGCATGGCTTTGTGAGAAGGAAATCTGTGGTAACAAATCTCCTTACTTTCTTCCCCAAATGTTCTAATGCATTGGAAAATGGAAGTGAAGTGGATTGCATACAACATTATTATATTTAAACTCCAAGGTTTTGGTTTTCCGAATATTGTTATAGAATGGATAAGTTCATGCCTTGAAAATAGATCTTACCAGGTGAAATTTAGAAACTGTCTTTCAGATTCATTCAATGCTACTCGGGTGTACCTCAAGGAAGTCATCTTGGCAGACTTCTATTCATTCTGGCTATAAATGATGTTAAAGCATGTATACACTATAGTGATATTCTTATATATGCTGATGATATGAAAATTTTTAAAACAGTAAAATCTAACAGTGATCGCATTCTCTTGCAAGCAGATATTGACAATTGTAATGTTTGGTGTGACAAAAACAGCCTTTCTCTTAACCCAGTTAAGTGCCAAACTATTACTTTTTCTAGAAAACGAGTACCGAGTGCTTTTGATTATTCCATTTCACAGCACTCACTATTTCGTGTTCTAAGTTTCAAATGCCTTGTTGTTCACTTGAGATCTAATCTAGAATTCACAGAGCATATTAATTATATTGTAAAAAAAAGCAAGTTCCATGCTTGGTTTTATAAAACGGTGGGCTAAGGAATTTAACGATCCGTATGTCACCCTCTCCTTATACAATTGCTATGTACGACCCCATCTTGAGTATGCCTCACAAGGTTGGTCTCCTTTTTACGTTATTCATAAACATCGTATTGAAGCAATACATGATAACTTCATTCGATTTGCTTTAAAAGGGTTACCCTGGACTGATCCATATAATCTGCCACCATATGAACATAGGATCCAGCTCAACTGTCGTGATCGGTTTAATTTTTTTTTTTATTCTTAATGTTGCATTTTGTTTATAAACTTAATATAACGTAAACTAAACATAATTTTGTTTATTTGATTTCATAATCCTTATTTTGTAAATGGTTTTATTTTTTTTTTCAATTTTTAATTTTTCAACTGCTTGCATTAAGTAGACCTAATCTCTTTTAACTTCCGTTGATACCTATTCGTTTCGCTGTAAGACAAGTTGCTGCGATATTGTTAAACATAACTGAGTAACGATTTTTTTTTATATTATTATCTAGCATCAAATAATTAATATAAGTGCCGATATGACTTGCAATCGCAATTGCTGTTGTACTCGGTAAAAATGGTCCCCAGTGCGTGCGGTATCTGGGGGGGGGGGGGGGAAGAGGCAAGGGCTTTAAAAAAAAAAAAAAAATTAATGCATGAAGAATTTTGGGAATGGTTCTAATTCTACCCCACATTCTATCACACTTTTTTTTAGGTTAATGTTATGTATTAATACACCTGATAATTACACTATTAGTGTATTATCGCCTCTAGGCACATCAGACCATTGTGTCATATCTGCAAATTACTCATGCCAAAAAAATCCAGTTAGAGAAAAACCTCCCAAGAGAACCGTTTGGCAATATGAGAGAGCCAACTGGGACGGTCTAAACGATTTTTTCAGGCGATTTAACTGGACACTATGCTTCCTCGATAGTGACGTAGACGCCAGTGCAGATATGATCACAAATCTAATTCTTTGTGGAATTAGAAATTTCATTCCGAATAGGGTAAAATCTATCAAACCCAAAGAAAAATCATGGTTTGATTCGATCTGTAAAGAGGTGTATTAGTGTATTAATACATGTCAAAAAAGTGGGAAACAAATCATGTAGAATAGTGTGGAAACAAAATATGGAAGCCCAGCCTACACAACCCAACATTCTTTCCCACACGATTTGACATGTGTTAATACATAAAGAATTTTGGGAATGGTTCTAATTCTATCCCACATTCTGTCACACTTTTTTTTAGGTTAATGTTATGTATTAATACACCTGATAATTACACTATTAGTGTATTATCGCCTCTAGGCACATCAGACCATTGTGTCATATCTGCAAATTACTCATGCCAACAAAATCCAGGTAGAAAAAAACCTCTCAAGGGAACCGTTTGGCAATATGAGAAATCCAACTGGGACGGTCTAAACGATTTTTTCAGGAGTTCTAACTGGTAACTATGCTTCCTCGATAGTGACGTAGACGCCAGTGCAGATATGATCACAAAACTAATTCTTTGTGGAATTAGAAATTTTATTCCGAAAAGGGTAAAATCTATCAAACTCAGAAGAAAACTCATGGTTTGATTCGATCTGTAAAGAGGTTATTTGGGTCAGAGAAGTAAGTTTCCCTATTTATAAAGCCAACCCTACTGAGGAAAACCGGAAGAACTTTCAACAAGCTAGGAAAACCTGTAACGGTCATTTTCGACAAACCAAATTTTTGCATGACCAAAAATTAAGGCAAACAATTCTACAATGTCCCAACAGTAGTAAGAAATTTTGGTAATTTGCAAAGAACATACGAAATACTACTTCGTGGTCGGTTTCAACGCTGCCAGAAAGTGTTATGACTCCTCCCGTACTTGAGAGCGCAAACGATTTTATGGGACGAATCTTCTTTCGCACTCGTGCAGTTGCCAGAGTCCTAATAGATCTTGATATACACAAATCCGCTGGCCCGTATAGTATCTCTCCCATTGTTCTGAAGAAGTGTTCTTCAATGCTGGCAAAACCACTTTGTAAGCTTTTCCATCTGTCCTATTCTACTGGTCTCTTTCCGAGTGGGTGGAAAACAGCAATTGTCCAGTCAGTCCTTAAAAAAGGCGTATTTTCTTCACCTTCAAACTTTCGACCAATTGCACTTACGTCCCTTTTTTCCAAGGTCATGGAAACGCTGATGAATTTTCAGCTCAAGAAATATCTCGAAGAACGAAAGCTTGTTAATGACCGGCAGTACGGCTTTCGTAGCAATAGGTCCACTGGTGATCTGATGGTATATCTCACCTAACAGTGGATTAAATCTTTACATCGTTTTGATGAAAGTAAGATTATTGCGCTTGATATTTCAAAAGCGTTTGATAGAGTTTAGCATCAAGCTCTCTTATCAAAAATGCAAGCAATTGATATCGATAAATCTCTTCTTCGTTGGATTAGAAATAACCTTTCGGACCACTCAATACAAGTTGTATTAGAAGGTTTCAAGTCTGAAATCCACAAAATAAATGCTGATGTGCCCCAGGGCTCCGTTTTGTCCCCCACCTCTCCCTTATATTCATAAATGATCTGTCTGAAACTTCTAATCCATTAAACTGTTTCGCTGACGACAGTACCCTCAGCTTCTCATATTCGTTTTTAGATTCACATCCATGTCCTTCGGAGGTGGAGCTTGAACGGCAGCGTATAATAAAATCATTAAATTCTGATCTTGACAGCATTGTCCAATGGGGAATCAAAAACCGCGTGGAATTTAATGCGTATCTAAAACTCAATTTTGTCTTCCGTCGTTTAAACGAGACCCGCCCCCAATGCCACTATCCATGAGTGGCACTTACATTGAGGAAACCGAAAAGCTTTCAGTACTCGGTATGTGTATCACAGACCACATATTTGATGTCGATACTCGGTCGAGTGAAGACGTAAAATAACGAATTCAAAGATTAAAAGTAAATACCTCGTTTTTATTAATTAATTGCTAAAGTTATTTAGGCCTATTCGGCGCAATCTTTTATTCTTTTATTCGTTTATCAATTTCCATATAAATTTTCGAACTGTCAAAAAACCTTTTATTTCTTTTATAAATTGGTATTCTGCAGTTCGAATTCGTTATAAAATCTGTTGTAAACCATAACAGAATAAAAGACAGATTGGTTTGACTTTTATCATAAAAGATTTTAATACATGAACATTGCTTGGTGGTTTTCTATAACTACATCATTATAGGCATTGTAGTTATTTTGAAGATAGTTAAGTGAAGTGGTGATAGTATTAAAATTATTAAATTAAATATATTAAATAATACTATTCGGCCATATCTGTTATTCTGCTATGAATTTTCTGTTATGATGCATAACAGATCTCCACCATAAAAGATTTTTATAATTGGTATTCAAGAGTTCGATCTTTTATAAAAGTCTGTTATGGAACTTCGAAAAAGAAACATTTATACGAACAGACCTAAAATTTGCTCTCAGCTGTAGTCAACTAAAAAAAAAAATCGACACTAACAAATGACTAAAATAAAATTAATCCGTGCAATGCTCGTGTTTTGTTTCGCGTAGAAAAATTATTGTTCTTTTTTATTTGTCTAAAACAGTTCGTGAAATTAATGTATCCAATTTAAAAAGTTATTTTTTGATAAGTAAAAGTTAAAAGAGTGTTTTATCTTTTGCCCAAGGTATTTCATTAGATCGGTTAATCCATCACATTCGGTTCGACTCTTTGGCGCATCGACTTAAGTCAGCCTCGGCAATCCAGAGCTTCCAAACGCCATAACAGAATGCTCTTGTTCCTAGAAACGCGTACAAAGAGCCCCAATCGAAGGCGCGCAGAGCTAGGGCTGAGTTAGCGTCCATCAGAATCATCGTTTCAATTCCACCCTTCTTGGCAATGAAAGCAGCTTCGTCCCTCTTGGCGAATCGATCGGTTAATCCATCAAATTCGGTTCGACTCTTTGGCGCATCGACTTAAGTCAGCCTCGGCAGTCCAGAGCTTCCAAACGCCATAACAGAATGCTCTTGTTCCTAGAAACGCGTACAAAGAGCCCCAATCGAAGGCGCGCAGAGGTAGGGCTGAGCTAGCGTCCATCAGAATCATCGTTTCTATTCCACCCTTCTTGGCAATGAAAGCAGCTTCGTCCCTTTTGGCTCGACCTGAAGTTCAGGAGAATACAAAGAGTGCAGCTACGCCACCGACAAGACAGAAGAAAGCTCCTCCTCGATAGCGATGTTTTCGTCTTCAGCTGCGGCACTCCGTGCCGACCGGCAAGATAAAGCGACTTCTTTTTACGTTTCATGCATCAACTGTGTTCTGTGCTTTTGTGTATATTAGTTTGAAATTACTTATTTGTGTTTGTATTTATGCATTTTAATATAATTTTGTTATATCTGCCTCTTTTGAAGAACAATTCAATAAAGAAATAAAAGTTTTTACTTCATGTATTGAAATGTTTTATGATAAAAGTCAAACAAATCTGTCTTTTATTCCGTTATGGTTTATAACAGATTTCATAACAGAATTCGAACTGCGAACAACTGTATGGAAATTGATAGAAGAATAACAGAAAAAAAGAATAAAAGATTGCGCCGAATAGGTCTGATTAATTTGTTAATGAGTTGGATTGATGGATTTTATGTAAAATAAAATCAAATTATAGAATTTGTTCTGTATTTTAATCATCGACAGAAACTGTTATTCAAACTTAGCGTCCTTTTTTTGCTCAGTTTTCGAAAGAAAGAGGAGAATTAAAAGGGAAACAAGCAGTGTGTCTCAGTTGAGAGGGAATGCTTTCATGTAAGTGGTGTTAAAAGTTGGCAGACCGAAAGGGACAGTATAGTACGACATTTTCATCTTGCATTGCGTTTTCGGTTTACGAAAGAGTTATGTGATGTGAAATGGTAAGTTACTAATAGATGAAAAAAGGAGAACGAAAATATGAATTTGTCGTTACTCACGAAATAGAACATTGTTATGTTGCTTCAATGGAGTAAGTAGTATATGGATGAAAATCTATGTGGCTGCTGTGTTTTCGGTTTACGAAAAGTGCAGTGTGCAGTAGAACCTGCCTAATGAATAATATAAATGTAATGGTAAGAGTGTTGGTTCAACTTGAATGTGCATTTTCGGTTCACGAAAAATTACTAACGAGATGTTTGATTGATGATGAATAATTATTATTAGTTATTATCATTATAAACAAACTAGGTATGAGTAACTAATGAAAGAGCTTGAATTAATTATAAATAAATGCTACGATGTGTGGTGTTTTTAGTTAATTTGGGTCAATACACACAAATAGTAGACAATAGGATACATTTTCATTTTGAGAAAAGTGATAATATGTTGATTGCTCATAAAGTCATAAGATTCTTTAAGTTTTATAGATTTAATGGATAATATGAATTTGAAGCAGCTACAGGCTAAGCTCAGAAGTAGAGAGCTTACAGTAAATCTTCGAGCCAAAGAGTGGCAAATCATAGAGCGCGAAAATAATTATTGGAAAGAAAAAGTCAAACATTCATACAAGAGCAGGCACTAGCTGCCCAACTAAATGGTTTCGAATGTCGACTCACAACGAATTCCAACAACAGATCATCAAGAGTTACATGTACCATACACAAAATTGCAGTTTCTATACCTCCTTATTCACCAGGAGATATTGCCTCGTTATCGACGGAGTCATGGATCAAAAGGGTGGAGAGTCTGACCAAGTTGGACGGGTGGGACAAAAGGGCATTGCTTATGGCTGTAGCGTCCAAAATGCAAAGATCAGCTCGGCACTGGTGGGACATAATGCAGGAAGTGTGCAGCTCCTGGAATCAATTGGCAGATGGAATAAGGGTTAATTTTCCACATCGAACAAGTGAAATTGAGATGCACCAACAACAGGCAAGGAAAATTAAAAAATCCAACGAGACAGTCAAAAGTTATTGCTTTGAAATGCACATGCTGGGCAAGAGGATTAAACTCACAGATAAAATCATCATCCAGTACATACTCACAGGACTAAATGACACGCAGATAAGTTCGAGTCTTGCAGCTAGTGATATCAAAGATATTGCTGAACTGGTTGAGAAAATACATTGGTTCCAAAGCATTAGATCAAATGTAAGAGCTACAGCATCCGCAGCCAGTGCACCACAAATGAATATGATGGAATACCGTAACAGATTCTGCTCTAACGCCAACCTAAGATGGCAACCAAAAAACCCGGTAGTCCAACAAAACAACATAAATTGCTATAATTGTAAACAGCCATGGTGCTTCCTGAGTAGTTGGTTTAAGGGCGTTCTAGAACAGTGGCTAAGTGGCTAACAGGTGTGCACAGGTGAGAACAGGTGTGTACAGGTGAGACAGGTGCGACAGGTGAGCACAGGTGAGACAGGTGCGACAGGTGAGACAGGTGTGCCAGGTGAGACAGGTGAGACAGGTGCGACAGGTGCGACAGGTGAGACAGGTGAGAAAGGTGCGACAGGTGAGCCAGGTGAACAGGTGTGCCCAGGTGAGGCAGGTGAGACACGTGCGGCAGGTGAGGGTGAAAAAGGTAGGTCGATCGGTAAGTGGGTGGTGGCTAAGTGGGTGGTGGCTAAGTGTGCGGTGACAAGTGAGTGGTGGCTAATCGGGCGGTGGTTCAGTGTGATACGGATCATGCAGGTTTCTGACCTAGTTGGTGGTGTTGTAGGTAGGTGGCCTAGTTTTTTGGATCGCTTAGTGGGTGGTGGCTAAGTGGGTGGTGGCTAAGTGGGCGGTGTTTCAGTGCAAAAGGGATCGTAAAGGCTTGTAGCCTAGTTGGTGGATGGGTCAGTGGGTGGTGGCTGTTGTAGATAGATGGCCTAGTTGTTGGATCGGTAAGTGGGTGGTGGCTAAGTAGGGCGATGGCTCAGTGTAATAGTGATCGTGTTAGTTGTGCTGCAGGTGTTAATAACACATACGTGTTGTTCGATACGTTGGGTTCTGTATCCATGATATTGTGTGCTAGCAAAAATATATATATGTATGTGATGGAAGCCCTTTAACGTCGTGTAACACATAATGTCTGATAGCATTTTAATAGTGATAAATAATTTATTTTTGGAAAAAAATTGATAACCGAGCAAGCCTAGCGATAATTTTATACGCATGAGTGTACAGGAATAAACATGCATTGACTATCCGGAAATATGCGACACATATCACTAGCATTCTAACAGTGATAATGCGTTTTTTTTTTTTTTTTCTTTTGTGTAAATTATGACGGTTATTTAATCAGAATGTGCAATGCATAGGTACCTACATTTAATATCATTTAATTCTAAGAAAAATTTGAAGAAAACTCCCCTTAGCTAAAGAAAGATAAAAGAATCACGTTCGTAAAAGTGAAAAAACAAAAATCAACCCAAGATTTTAAATAAGAAAGACTTTTTTTGTTTATTTTTTTTATTTAATATTTTCTCATTGTATTGTTTATTTGTTCTTAAGACTATTTTGTAGTTGTATATTGCTCTTTACATGTAATATAGATAATCATTTTGTTTTCTTGTTTTTTTTTTTGTTTATTACAATAAATTATTTGTTTCTTATATTTTAGTATCACAATATACCTAGTAATTTTTACATAGTTACTCATGTGTAGCATAAATGATCAATTTAAAATATATTAAGAATTTATATTATAATGACCCCAAGCAAATGTATTTATATTATTTTCACACACATATCTCTTGTCATCTTCACAACTTAGACTTTTTTTATTAATTGTTTGGGTGTATATGACATGTTGCTTGGAACGGAAATTTATCATTGTGCAGTAAAAATCTTTCTTTTGTAGTAAACACTCTCTGTAATTACTCAAAGTTAATTTCCTTACAGCAGAGCCTTTAACACCTTTTGCTTTTTTAATAACTCCGGAATTTTGAACATTTATGCTATACATTTTGGCTCTTAGTCCAATAAATTCTGTCATTATTTTTCCACAATTTTCGTCTTTCATGTAACCCAGTTTTTTCATATTTTGTTGGGCAATACCAAAGGGATTATTAGGAGGGTAATCAGAGGTGTCAAATTTATCTTTAATGTCGTCTTGTATGTCATTATAAAAATCATGAGTATTGATTTGATATACGAATGAATCGGTGTCCATATACGCTAGCCTTAGGTTTTTGTCCGAAAATTTAGGCTTCATATACGCATAATGAAAATCATACATCTTATACTTAGAGATCTCTAAAACAGAAAACCCTAAGTATATGGGCTTGTTGTAAAGTGTAGATGTTCTGTTCATTTGAATAGCAGCCATGTTGTCACCAAACTCTAAAATGCTATGAAAATTTGGTTTCGCTATAAGTGCACGAGCACCAAGCTGTCTACCATTACTAGAATTGTCTGGTGATAAAACAATTCGCACATCTTTTCTTTTATCAACATTCTCCATGGTTTTCCCAAATACAGCGTTATTACAAAGTTTGCGCAGGTCTTTTTCAAACTTGTTTGTCGCTTCTGTTCTCAGTTTATTATTGAGATCTATATATTTTTTTAACCATGGAAATTGTTTAAATTTGATTACACGATGTATTTTTTTCAAAATCAATCCATTATCAATACACTGAATTAATGTTTTATAATGTTCAGTGTAATTCAACTTGTCCCGCAAGTCTGCAATCAATTTTTTTGGTTTATTGTTAAGGGAAATACTAGTCGGACAGAATGGAAGATCGTTATGGTGATCATGAATATATTGCGGATATTCTAAATCAACTTCTAAAATGTATCCAACATGTTTATCTGCTAGCAACCATTCTTTTATGAAAGACAAATCTGTTGGAGGATCAATCCATTCAAAGCCTGAATGTGGAAGGTAATCGGACATAGCCCAACCGTAAAGGTTATTAGCATCTAAGTAGATTAAGTATTCTTCAGGCTTACTTTCATCATATTCTTCCATATATTTATTATTAGCCTTACAGTGCCGTAAACTGCACTGGGTCAATCCTCCTCTTATACCCTTGCTAAAAAAATTGTACATATTAATATCCGTAAGGAGCTCTAATTTCACATTTGTGTGCTTAAGCATAGCGCTCCATGAAAAACCAGGCAACGTGAAATAATGACATGGATCTAGACCATACGTTTGCCTTGAATCCTTACGGAATTTTTCAAATATATCGGATAGAATTATAACATCCGTTATTAAATAATGTTCAAGATATTGAGCTAATGTAGAACAATTGAAATTATTCCAAACATTTTTAGCATGCTCATAATCATCTTCGCTACAATCTAGGTCGAGCAATGAATTCTTAAACGCTGAAATAGGTGGTAATTGCGTTTCAAAAAGTTTTTCTTTGGAATCTATATAATCATAGCAAAAGACACCCTTTCGAGTCATAAGTTCGAAAGATCTCTTATTGCTTTGACAAAACTTAGCCAAAATTTTGAAATCATCCTCTGCAAGGGTTTTTGAAATATTGTCAATGCTCGAGGGGAGAAATCGAAACGAGTCTAAGAATCTCAACTCTAGAAGATCGTTATGTTCATTATTTATTGAATTTATTTGGATAAATTTTGAAATGGATATATATTTCTCTTTGTTTAGGGGTATAATTCTAATGTCCCCATTAGTATTACCCAACTCTTTTATAAATATATGTGCATCATAGCCAGTTAAATTGTGAAAAAATATAGGCAAGAATGTTGGTACCTTATAATTTAAATTGCATGATGAATGCGCCGCGCCCCTAAATTTCCCGCTGATGTGGCAATGGTCTCGAACTTTATCTATCCCCAGAGGTCTGCTACAGATGTGACAATTGATAGCATCATTGAATGTGTGTTCATCCGCTGGCTTCGTAGTCATAGGCGTATTTATTGTGAGGTAATCCCTATGTATGCGTTTCGATTCCTCAATTATAGAATTTACGAATACCCTAGCACAGTCGTCACCTGCAATTAAACAAAAAAAAAAATCAAATTTATAAATACAAAATTAAATATATAATGTTTCTGGTTTTGAATTTTTCTTTTTTTACTATGGTATGCTTACCCGTGTATTTAAACAGTTTGTCCAAAGATGAGTCGAACGAGCATTTCAAGTAGTAAGAAACTGCTATGGGTATATGCTCTTTAATAGATGTTGTTGAGGAATTTCCTGGGTCTGGATGACAATTTTGGATGTTCATCAGCATACATTCAAAGTCAGCATATATGGCAAAGGGAACTTCAATAGATCTTGAATGATGCTCGAATTTTAATATCTTAGAATCCTCTTTTGGCAGCTCAGTTACGATACCGTTGCACTCCTTTTGATGCTTTCGAAAAGCACTATCAGCATTAAACGTTAATAAACATGCATTGCACATACTTATGGAGTGATTTCCATGATTAACCTGCATACTTATCAACCTTGAAATGTTTTTAATCCATATAAAATGGTTATTCGATTCATCTTGGATAAGCAGTAAGTTGATATGATTATCCTTTACACCCCTCGTGATGTAATATGGGCCAACAACTTTATAGTCTTCACTCCCAATACTTTTTGGCTCGATTCCAAAAACGTTAACACTTATAGTGGGGTTAAGAGTTTCGAAGAGCGTTATATCTCTTAGCTTTAAGGGGAAAGCCAAATTGTAGAAATTGATTCGAACACCACTCGGTAAATTAATTATATCATCTGCGATATTTTCGATATTATAACTGTTGGTTCTTTGGACATTGGCATGGGTCGGATGGAGAGCAGAAATAATTGCCCATTTGAAGCAGTATTCATCATTGTTTTGGATATTTACACATGCCTTTTTAATTTCAATAGATTTTGGAAGTCTAATGTAGCTCGATCCTCTCAATGGCTTGTACTCATTGATGTTGACTTCGATTCGTTTGATGAAAAGAAGACTCCAACCAGAGTCCATGGTCTCAAACTCTTCACTTTTGTTGTCAATGCATTCTACCATCTTCGTAAATATTTCCGAAATATCTTGGCTTTGTAGAGCAATTTGCATCGGAGATTTAAACGATTTTAAGCTTATATCAGCATGCTCTTCTCCTCCAGTCGATGTTGAATATTTTACGTATTCAGCAAAAAGCTCAATACTGAACTTAACACTGCCATTTCTTTGGAATGCTTCTTCAATGAGTTGCAACACATCAGTCTTACAACTATCCAAAAAATATTTAATGTTCAGTAGATCTTCCCTTTTGTTTTGCAATAGGAAGGTTTCTACCATACCTTTAAAACACTTCCGGATCTTCATAAAGGGGCTCATTGGTACTTTAATCATGTTTTTGTTTCTGTGGATTTCTGTTCTCTCATGGTGTATCCACTGTTTAGGCGAAAACTCTCCTGGACAGGTTCCGCATCTGCGTTTGTTTGATGAACAATGAGGAATATCATCATCGCCTTTCCGTTTGGTTGAGATAGACTGGTCACTTACAGTTAAGGTTGCATTGCTCACATGAGCTACCTCTAAGGTTTTATGAGCACTTAGAATATGGCGATTCAATGCATCTTTTCGCGAAAATGTTTTCACACATTGGGGGCATTGAACTTTACTGGTACTGGTACCCTTATGAGCAGATTTTATATGCCTGCTTAAAGAACTTGCATGCGCGAATTTTTCAGCACAAACAACACAAACCAAATTTGCCATTTTTTTTTGTGTTTTTGTTTTTGTTTTGACAATTGAAGCACTTAGTTTTGTAGAATTCGGTTTTTTAGCAGGTAAACCTTTTGTTTTTAGGATCTGATAGTTACTGTTTTTTGTTTTATCGTTTCACCCTTTTTAAGCAAAGCTTCAAAAATTTAATGACATATGTTTATATTAATGACAAAAAATAAAAAAAAAACACTTCTTTTTTATGGATTTTAAGTTTAAACTTAAAGGAACTGCACTAGGCTTATAGCAAGAACAATTCAAAATTACTGAGATGTTCACTGATCACTTAATTGCTTGAGAGTAAGAAAAATTGTATTAGTAACACTTTTTTTTGTTGTATTTATTGGTTTTAATTTATAAATGCAATAAGTTTAAATTTGGAAACACTTAAAAGAACTGTACTCGATGGCTCTATAACAAGAACTATTCAAAATTACTGTTATGTCCAGTATTAGAATTATTTGCTTGAGAGTTAGAAAATGATAAGAATTAGGTTCCTACTTTGATTGTTGCATTGTACCCAAAGCCACAAAAATCAAAACCAACAAATGCATCATATGCATGCATGCTTATCAAATAATAAAAGGAAAACCATACGAAATGGACATAACATATGCATATTTATCAATTACTTAGATTATTGCGTTCTACCCAAAAAATCCCCGGAATGCAACATAAACATATGAACCCAAACTATAAACAAGAAAGATGTAAGGATTGAAAAGAAATATTTAACGAGTGTGGAAGTGACAACTCATATCCGCGTGTATTAAAAGATATCAGAAAGTGGAAGGGTTAGTTGGTTTTTACCAAACAAGGGAAAAATTCTGATACAGATGAAAAAAGAGGGTAAATGATCGAATAGTTTTCTAAAATTACTGTAAAATATAAGAAATGTAAAAATTAAAACAAAAGAAATAAAAGATTGATATTTTTTTTTTTTACAAATGTATATTTATTTTTTCTTTGTTTATTATTATAATTTTTTTTTATTTATTATATCCTAGGACTTTTCTCTCCTTTAAAATACTTTCCGCCTGGCACCCGCTTTGCATCCAATAAAGGATCTGGTATTTTTATCCTTTTTGGACGAAACTTTGCAAGAATTACTTTTTGCAGAAGCGTACTTGTCATGTAGTCGTCATCATCATAGAGTTCTTCAATATCAAAATAGTTTGGTCCGTATTCGTTATCCAATTCCCTTATGGTAGCAACCCCATTGAATGGGTCCAAAACTGCTTCTCGGTATCTTTGAGTTGGTCCGTACTCCAATCTTTCCTGGTTGGGATTTGGACAGTAAAAATCAGGCTCCTCAATACCCTGGAATCTTCTATGGTATTCTTCTTCGTTTACAATATCCATTTTCTGTTCTTTTTTTTTTTGTTGTATTTATTGGTTTTAATTTATAAATGCAATAAGTTTAAACTTGGAAACACTTAAAAGAACTGTACTCGATGGCTCTATAACAAGAACTATTCAAAATTACTGTCATGTCCAGTGTTAGAATTATTTGCTTGAGAGTTAGAAAATGATAAGAATTAGGTGCCTACTTAGATTGTTGCATTTTACCCAAAGCCAAAAAAAGGAAAACCACCAAATGCATCAAATGTATGCATGCCCATCAAACGATAAAAGGAAAATCATACGAAATGGATATAACATAATATGCATATTTTATTTAATTACTTATATATATTTTTATTAATTACTTAGATTATTGCGTTCTACCAAAAAAAAGGAAATCCACGGAATGCAACATATACATATGAACCCAAACTATATACAAGAAAGATGTAAGGATTGAAAAAAAAATATTTAACGAGTGTGGAAGTGACAAGTCATATCCGCGTGTATTAAAAGATAACAGAAAGTGGGAGGGTTAGTTGGTTTTTACCAAATAAGGAAAAAATACTGATACAGATGAAAAAAATGGTAAATGATCGAATAGTTTTCTAAAAATAGAAAAAACTATTCGATGATACAAAAAAAAAAATACATAGGTACTAAACTATGAGTCGGGTGGGGATGAAACAGAACTATAAAACGTAAGCATTTGTTGAGGATAGGAATAGTTTATTTTAAACAAGTGACGAAGATTGTCGACATTATGAATTTCTCAGAACCGGATTATTCAGTTTTCACTGTGGAAGACTTTGCAGTCCGAGAAGCAAATTCGTTAAATGATAGCGGTTTCAAACCTACACGGAAGTTATCCGATCTCACGATCGGATTAAATTATAACATTTACCATATTCGAATGGTTACAACAAAGTGGGGGGATCGAGTTGTAGCGGATCTGGGGGAATACACGGTAAGATAAAAAACATTAATTTGATATATTGTATTTTAATTTGTATTAATATTTACAGGTGTTTTTACCAGGTAGATATTCTTCCCTATCATCGAACACCTTGCTTTATATGGCCAAAGGTGGTTATGCTTTCCAAATCACAAGAGCATTAGGATCATCATACGAACTAAAATTTTTAAAACTTAAATAATTAATTTTAATCATTCATGTACAAATACAATCATATATTAATTAAAACACAAACAAAATATGTGGTCAATAAATTTTAATATTTTTTCTTTTTTATGTTACAACAGTTTGTTTTTATCAATCCATGAGTTTTGTTCTGTTGGGAAGCCCAACCATTTTACAAAAACTTCATTTCCTCTTGTTTTTATAACTTTTTCCACAAGATATATATCTGGACAGTTGGATTTCATAAGTTCTTCTTTATAAAACCCGCCTTTTACTGCTTCACCTTTATAGTCTTCGAGAAGATATGTAATGGGTCTTGTTCTTTTGACTGTTCTTATTCTAAATACTTCCGTAGTCCAGTTGGGTGTATAACCTTTCTCGAATGCATGCTTATACTTGCTAATTCTTACACTATCACCAACATTAAATTGACGTTTATCTACATTTTTCTTATGATTTTTAAAAACTGTAAGTAATAATTTAGAATTTTTTTATTAACACTAGCAGGTTGACAATTTATAGTTCTGTGGAAAGAATGATTATAATCATGCAGTAATTTTCTGTAAGTATTTATCCACTTATAGCTGCCATTGAAACTAAATTCTTTCCACATTTTTTCTTTAAGAGTTCTATTAAATCTTTCAACAATAGAAGCTTTTAATGAACTAAATGTTGAGTAATGGTTTATTTTATATTTGTCTATTAAGATTCTGAAATTTGTATTAAAAAATTCTTTTCCATCATCTGTTTGCAAATTTTTTGGGATCCTAGAAGATTGAATAAATATCTTTTCCATTGCTTTGGTTACAGCGATACCAGTTTTGGTTTTGATAGGAATAGCCCAAGCGAATTTAGAAAAAGTATCGATGACCGTCAATAAATAGTTAAATCCTTTGTTCTGATTACTATATGGTATCATTTCAACCAAGTCCGCTTGCCATAAATCATCAAAGCCTTTAATGATAACACGGCGACGTTTAAAATTTCTACGTGCAGGCTTGTGTAATTCTTCAACAACCATTCGCTTACTCATATTAGTAAAGAATGAATTTAAGAAAATGAAAAGAAGTATTTTTATAATTTTTATTTTGATTTATTTGAATCTTTTGTATAACAGCATTAGTTTCTTCATTCTTAATAAACGTTTCTCTATGATAAAGCATACACAAGTATCTGGCCCCACTTTACACTCATCCAATGACCAACAACAGCTAGAGTAATGAAGTCCATGTATCGATTCAGTGTAAATAGAGTTTTGAAGTTGTTTAAGTAGTCTTATACAATTTAAAAATTCATGGTAATGTTCCTCTAGTAATTCATGTTTATATGTCTTTAGAAAATCTGTAATATTTTTAATTAATAGATCGACGTCCATTGTTTCAGGATGATGATGATGATGAGGGTATTGAATGCATACTAACTATATAATTTTTTGAAAGAGGAATTAAAGTAAAAATTAAATATTTTTTTCTTACGCATACATTCTTAAAATATATATATATAAGTACACTCAACTAAAAACTATTCTTATCAGTTACAACTGGGGAGTGATTTTTGTATAGTGATAGTTGTGTCGAAAATATTTTTCTCTCTTCTATTAACTCCACAATTTTGCTTTTGATGTGCTCATCAAGATACTTTTTTACGATAGCATCTATATAGTTTTTAGGATCACTGATTTCGATAATATTGTTTATTTGAGCATCAACGTATTCTTTAGAGGTTGCTTGGTGTGGTTCCTCAGGTCTACCAATATTGCTTAAGCGTTTATTTTCCATATTAAAATCACCAGATGGAAGGAGTTTAAAACCTAACCCTGGAGGACCTGTCGGACCTTTACTTTTTAAAAGTGTCTTGGAGTTTCTTCCGATCTTGTCAACGATCATTTTTAGTTTGAATACATTTTAGGTTTGAGTGATATTAATATATGATGTTTGATTCCTTTAATTCCTCAATTATAGAGCTGATTTCATTTTGATGGTTGTTATTACCAGCGTTTTTGGATGCTATTAAAAGTTTAAGTCTATTAACGAGCTCATTAGGATCATTCCAGTAAACGTATTCATTATTTTTGTTTGTGTACTTCATTTCAGTTATTTCAGAATAAGATTCCCCGGTTTTTTTATTTTTGTTATTAAATCCTGAAACAAGATTCTTTATTATTTGCGTATACTTGACACCCCTATTACTGTTGATCCTAAAAGTATCATCATGATTTCGCATATGGGCACTAGTCTTTTGTAAAATTTTCTGATAGTGCTTTAAATCATCATTTGTATATATGTGCTTTCGAGGTTTTTTCTTTAGAATCAGCTCAATGAGACCCGGAGTTCGAGTAAATTTTTCATCATCAATTTTAATAACATCATCATCCATCCAAAATTTAGATTTACCAATTTTCGTTGCTTGTGTATTAGCATCATAATACGGGCCATAGACTGTATCGCGATTTGATTCAGATAATAATTTTTTAGTGAAAGTTGAAGATACCTCGGATGTATTGAAATTGATTGGAGTACTAAACAACATCTCATTATCTCCACTATCTAATTCAGTGATTGGTGATTCTAATACTTCATTGTCTTCCGATCCTTCTTCTTTATTAAATAATTTAAAATTAAGTTTACGACGTTTAATTGGTTTTGTTTCAATTTCTTCATCATTAGGTTTTGGCTTTTTTTCCCTTTCGACATTTTCAACCAACTTTTTTAATGGTTCAACAATAGGTTTAAAAGTGTTTTCCAACTCCGTGTCTCGTGTTATTTCACCAGTTTTTAATTGATTTTTGTTTTAGAATGTTTTTTGTTTTTATTAGATTATTCAGGATAGTTTCATTCATTTTTTTAGATTTGTTTATCTTTCCTAGTATATTAAGATAAATTTTAAGTTTTCTCAAACAGAGCTCATATTGGAATGGATTCCTTTTTAAGTATAAGTGTGTATTTATAGTAAAATTATTTCATGGAAACCAATTTTATATCGACCATTTTTAATACTACTTTCCTTGTCTATAACTAGAAAACCATAATTATCAACCCAACAATGAAAACATAACTCTTTAAATTGGTTAAACGTAATATCTGAGTTTATATGATCATTGTGAACATGTTTTAAATTCATTTCATCTTGTTTGAAAAGTATTATAAAATTTGCATTATCTCGAATCAAATGCTTGGGAATATGTGTATAGGATTGGCATAAATAGAAACTATCAACACCATTGTGACGACCCATACAAAAATAATCCCTTATGTTGTTTTGCTTCTGACATGCAACATCGTCAAAAATAAACACTGAGTTATTTTTAGCATCTGCTGGTGGCATAATATCACTATTATCTGAAAATTCATTATATTCCATTCCTTCTACTGATGAAATAACCTTTTTTAAATACATATATTTCGGTTGATGCAATGATTTGGAATATATGTAAATATTTTCAAACTTCAGCCCATTTGTGTCAAGAAGAATGCTAAGCATAACATTTGTTTTCCCACAGTTTGAAGGGCCAACGATTATTCCACGGATACTGTTTGGGAATAATGATCCATGTTTTTTTTTAATTTTAACATCGGAATCAAAGTTTTGTACTTTAATGACTTGTGACTGTTTGATGAACCTCATATTGATGACTGAATTATTTTATAATAAAACAACTCGTTTATATATTTTTGAAATCATAAATGTTCGAAACTTCAACCAAGGAGGCGGTAAACATTACAATATCTTATAAATATGATTGAGCATCACATTAAAACCATCAGTTGTAAAAAATCTTCTGAAGGAGGAGGACTTTTAAACAATATTATTGATAAACTGCCAATTGAACTACATTTACCTTCGTACAATTACTATGGACCTGGCACAAAATTGCAAGAACGTTTAAGTAGAGGAGATAAAGGCATTAATGAACTGGATGAGGCGTGCCGCCTGCATGATATAGCATATTCAAAAAGTAGTTCACTATCGGATCGTCACGTAGCAGATAAAATTCTGACAGAACAAGCTTGGAAAAGATTTAAAGCAAAGGACTCATCAGTTCCTGAAAAGTTAAGCAGCCTTTTAGTCACCAACATGATGAAAGCTAAGACAAAATTGGGAATGGGTGTTAAAAAGAATAAAACAAAACAAAAAATTAGTGAGAAGAAAATCTGTAACAAAAATTTGTTTAAGAAAGCTATAAAAGAAGCACGAAATGCTATAAGAAGCAATATTAACTGTTGTGGTACAACATCTATTGCTAGTATTGCTTTAAAGGCAGCCAAAAGTGTTATTAAAAACAAGAAAAAAAGTAACATAAAAACACCAAAATAATTCCAATTCCAAAAACAGGGGGCTTTCTTCCATTGTAGCTCCTATTCTTGCAGGCTTATCGGCTATAGGAACTCTTACGGGAGGAGCAGCTGGTGTTGTAAAAACCCTTAATGCTGCAAGCGCTGCTAAAAAACAGTTGGAAGAAAACATTAGACACAACAAGGCTTTGGAAGCCGTTGCAATCAGAGGAAATGGCTTATATTTACAGCCCTATAAAAATGGGCTTGGTCTTTTTATAAACAACACCAACACAAAAAACTAATAGATCTGCTACCCAACCAACCTTTAACAAACTTTGACTTACAACGGTTTGCAGTGAAGCATATACCACACTTTAGAGGAGTCTTTATGCGAAACTCATTACCAACAAAGTCATTTATCCAGGAGTGTGGCGTTATCAATTTGGATGATGAATCTGGTAGAGGTACACATTGGGTGGCATATATAAAAAATAAAAACAATTTTGTAAAGTATTTTGACAGTTTTGGTAATTTAAGACCTCCAATTGAAATAATAAAATATCTAGGAAATCGGATAAATTATAATTATATTCAAGAACAGAATTTTAATACATTTATATGTGGTCATTTATGTTTAAAGTATTTATTAGATCAATCTCAAAAGGTTTTCAAAAATAAAAATGAATAAAGTGAATGAAATAAAAAAAAATATATCATTCGTCTTTTAACCAACATGTCGGTAACATTAACTCTTAGCGGAAACGACTCATCTCTTACAGCGGAATATTTCCCACCAATTGTATTAAGGTCCAACTATGTCTGCGGCCTCATAGATTTTCAATCATATAACTCTATACCAAATGTGGATGATTTAAATAACTTGTTTCACGTAGGTGAAAATGTTATTTCGTTTCCTATTGGCTCATATGAGATTGGAGACATAAACAATATTATACAAAAGAAAATTAGTGAAATTAATAAAAAGAAAAAGAATTTAAATAGAAAAAGTGAAATTAAAATCATAGCCAACAGCAATACTCTGAAATGTGAAATTTATAGTTCAGAAGCAATAGATTTCTCTAAACAAAATTCTATTGGTTCGCTTTTAGGATTCAGTAAGAAACTGTTGGAGCCTAATATATTACACGAATCAGATCTTTACGTTGACATAAACAAAGTTATTGCAATACGTGTTGAGTGTAATATTATAGATGGAACGTATATTAATAACCAGTTGGCGCATATTTTACATGAATTTTCTATAAACGTGAGCCCAGGCTATAAAATCATTGAGGTTCCTAGAAATGTTATTTATTTACCTGTGAACGTCAAACGAATAACATCGTTAAGTTTAAAGTTCATTGATCAAGACGGTAGAATTATTAATTTTAG
Source organism: Melangyna quadrimaculata (assembly GCA_949320155.1). Classification (NCBI taxonomy): domain Eukaryota; kingdom Metazoa; phylum Arthropoda; class Insecta; order Diptera; family Syrphidae; genus Melangyna; species Melangyna quadrimaculata. The sequence continues at coordinate 125,960,715 of OX439484.1, forward strand.
AGGAGAAAAAATAACTGTTCGATTACATTTAAAGCCAGAAATATGATTATATATGAACAAATTTCTCACGCACAAAATTCTTATATAAACTCTGTTATCAAAAATTTATTACCTAATCAAGTTTTGACCTCAGCATCGTCAACACATCACCTCACAAAAGAAAATAAAAACTTTTTGCTATCATTGGGGTTCATCTTAAAAAAAATAAAAACCTAGGAAATATCATGTTAAACATTTTTCAAGATCCAGAGTACAATGAATCTATTTCTAAATATGAGTACCACACTTACTCACCTTATCAAAACAATTTTGAACGGAATGACATCATTCAGATTTGTATACAACATCAAAATCTTAATGTTTTACCTTCGGAAAGTTTTTTATGCATTGAAGGATCACTTAAAAGAAAAAGATATTCTGAGTACGAAACTAGTAAACAACTCAATGGCTTTTCTTTTTGATGAAATACGTTATGAATTGAATGGAAGAGAAATTGACTGTAATCGGAATGTTGGAATTACTTCAACGATAAAAAACTACCTTTCCTTAACTAAAAACGAGAGCGATATGCTTTTAAATGCTTCGTGGTCTCCTGAGGCATGTATTTCTTTAAAGTCATTTAACTTTAACTACTGTATCCCACTGAATAAGCTTTTGGGATTTGCTGAAGATTACAAAAAAATTATACCTAACGCCCGACATGATCTAATTCTTACTCGTGCCAGAATAGATGAAAATGCATTAATTCCAACAGTTGATGAAAAAGTTGAGGTTCAACTTCATAAGGTTCAATGGAAAGTACCACATGTAACTTTATCCGATTCAGTCAAGTTGGATTTATACAAATCTATAAATAAGAATAAGTCTATTAAAATTGCTTTCCGCAACTGGGATCTGTATGAATATCCTACGTTGTCATTCTCCGATCATAATATTTGGAACATCAAAACAACAACACAAATTGAAAAACCTCGATACATTATTGTTGCACTACAAACTGAAAAAAATAAAAAACTAACGGAGGATATAACCACATTTAATCATTGTCATATAACAGACATAAAAGTTTATCTGAATTCAGATGTATACCCTCAGGAAGACCTAAACATTTCTCTCGATCGAAACAGATATAGTTGGCTATACAAAATGTATACTGATTTTCAAAAAACCTACTACAACAAAACAATGGCTGAGCCTCTTCTTTCTTGTGATCAATATCAATCGCACGCTCCAATTTTTGTTATAGATTGCAGACATCAGAACGAATCCCTTAAAACAGGACCTATCGATATTCGCTTGGAAATGAGATCATCACTGAAAATTCCTTTAAACACTTCAGCTTACTGTCTTATGCTGCATGATCGCATTATTGAATATAATCCACTTAGCCAAGTAGTCACCAGAATTGTTTAAAACATAAAACATAAAACCTCAAAATAAAAAAAATATTAAATAAAAAAAATAAACAAAAAAAGTCTTTCTTATTTAAAATCTTGGGTTGATTTTTGTTTTTTCACTTTTACGAACGTGATTCTTTTATCTTTCTTTAGCTAAGGGGAGTTTTCTTCAAATTTTTCTTAGAATTAAATGATAAAAATGTAGGTACCTATGCATTGCACATTCTGATTAAATAACCGTCATAATTTACACAAAAGAAAAAAAAACGCATTATCACTGTTAGAATGCTAGTGATATGTGTCGCATATTTCCGGATAGTCAATGCATGTTTATTCCTGTACACTCATGCGTATAAAATTATCGCTAGGCTTGCTCGGTTATCAATTTTTTTCCAAAAATAAATTATTTATCACTATTAAAATGCTATCAGACATTATGTGTTACACGACGTTAAAGGGCTTCCATCACATACATATATATATTTTTGCTAGCACACAATATCATGGATACAGAACCCAACGTATCGAACAACACGTATGTGTTATTAACACCTGCAGCACAACTAACACGATCACTATTACACTGAGCCATCGCCCTACTTAGCCACCACCCACTTACCGATCCAACAACTAGGCCATCTATCTACAACAGCCACCACCCACTGACCCATCCATCAACTAGGCTACAAGCCTTTACGATCCCTTTTGCACTGAAACACCGCCCACTTAGCCACCACCGACTTAGCCACCACCCACTTAGCCACCACCCACTAAGCGATCCAAAAAACTAGGCCACCTACCTACAACACCACCAACTAGGTCAGAAACCTGCATGATCCGTATCACACTGAACCACCGCCCGATTAGCCACCACTCACTTGTCACCGCACACTTAGCCACCACCCACTTAGCCACCACCCACTTACCGATCGACCTACCTTTTTCACCCTCACCTGCCGCACGTGTCTCACCTGCCTCACCTGGGCACACCTGTTCACCTGGCTCACCTGTCGCACCTTTCTCACCTGTCTCACCTGTCGCACCTGTCGCACCTGTCGCACCTGTCTCACCTGTCTCACCTGGCACACCTGTCTCACCTGTCGCACCTGTCTCACCTGTGCTCACCTGTCGCACCTGTCTCACCTGTACACACCTGTTCTCACCTGTGCACACCTGTTAGCCACTTAGCCACTGTTCTAGAACGCCCTTAAACCAACTACTTTCCTGCTTTAGTGTTTGGCCTAAGATATTTTTGACCGACTGGACCAACCGCTCCCAGCAACTACCCGCATTAGGATTGGAGGGGCAGTTAAATAACCACTCAATACCCTTGGATGACATCTCGGCTTGGATAACCTCTGAGTCGAATTGATGTTGACTCTCGATTGGCAGCCACAAAATGTGTGCCTTAGTCACTGCGGATGCGCACAGGCACTTCTCTTCGATTAACAAAGTTTCTGATGCATATTAAACATGCATCCGTTGATAGATCCACCTCCAGTTCCACCAAACCTTAATATGGAAAGACACCTTAAAGTGAAATTATCAAATGCCAAAACTGCTGTAAGTACAACCTGTAAACAATGCTTTGCAAATAAGCACATTACACATAGCAGCAAGTATCGGGTGTTTGAAGCTGTAGCGGAGTCGGTTTTGTTGTACGCAGCACAAGTTTGGGGTGCAAAACAGTACGATACAGTGAATAAGTTATTAAGATACTACTTAAAACGGATATTTCATCTTCCGGCGTGCACACCGAATTATGCTGGAGACAGACCTGCCACCGCTCTTCATTAAGACTCAAGCGTCAAGTGGATTACATATTGAAAGTAATGAACATGTCAAACGAAAGACTGCCAAAACAAGCTGCACTAAATTCCATAAGGAGTACGACTGGCTGGTATGCGGATTGGTTGGAGCTGGCTGCTATGTGTGGTATGTCACTGAACCGAGAAGTGGAACATCATCAACTCTGGAAGACAATACTTTATGAGCTGATTACAAAGGTGGATTTGAAGTGCAGAGAGCGGTTTCTGGAGGAGGCATTCAGCTCTGTACACAGAGCAACGTATAATGTTTTAGAGCATAACCTACAGGAAACAAACTATTTTCATGATGAAAACAGTACACAACAAATATCGATGATGCTTAAGCTTCGAGTTCAAATGTTACAGCTTAATTACGTACCAGACCGCGATGACTTACCAATTACGTGCAGCATCTGTAACCTTGGAGAGAGAGAGAAGACGTTATTCATTTTCTGGGCAAATGCCCAACCCTGAGAGAAACTAGGCGGCATTACCTGGGAATGGACTGTATTAATGAAGAAGACATTAAGTATATCTTGAATGAAATGAATGTTTCAGAACTATATAATTTTTGTAAATTTGCACTAGCTTATCGGGAAAGGATCATAAATGAAAATTTTTAAAAAATGAGCAACCTAAATTTTTAGTTGAAATGTTTCTATATTAATGTTTATATGTTAAAACAAAAGTATATTTAATAACCTAAATTGTCAATCGGCAGACGGCAAAGCCATGCTCAAATTGATTTATAAATTGTAAAATATGTTACCAATATGTTAAGAACCAATAAATCTAAAAATCTAATCTAATCTAAATATGGTGAGTAGTTGCGAGGTATCCGTAGGTGTTCCATATTTTCGAGTTGTTTGTAACATTGCTACCACATGACAAACAGGTGATCTGGCAGATCCTCATCCCATAGCGCAGATAAAATACTTTTCCTTAAAGAACACCCCTGTTACTATATATATTGATTTATCTTTTTTTATTCTTGCTTACAAGAAAAAATTAAACATTCCTGACAACTTTCATCAACGTACTAGTACTGGACCCATGATCTGTAACCTGCGAAGCGATAAAACTTGTCGAGAAACGGTGAGAATTGGATTGAAACTCACTTAATTGCATCATCGGGTTTCTGTAACTTTGACAGGCGATAACTTTATCGACTGGAACAAACGGAATAGAAATACTGGAAAAATGCGATAAAATGGGTTTCTGTATCTCTGAAAAGTCGATAAGTTTATCATTTTAAACGTCAAAACTTATCGCTGGCCTAAGAGATGGCGAGTAAACATAAATATAGAGAAAAATGGTAAGAAATTAAATTATTTTACAAAAATAAAAGGTCTTTAAAACTAAATTCAAACTTACATTTATTTTATTGTAGCTTATTGACGATGCAGAAGACGCTGATAACGTTAAATAAATTCGAAAATAAAAGGAATTCTTAAATGAAATCGGTTGATAAGAAAAGAGAAAAAATTGTTTCGAAACATTCAAAATTACATTAATATATTCTTGGATCTGCAAGACGACGACTAAAGGAACCTTAACACGGTGATTTAATAAGTTGTTTTGCTTTGAAACTCCCAGGGATACTATTGGCGTTCGAGTTAATACTACTCTTAGTTACTTTGCTATGAATCGAAAGGTACATTTTTTAACTTTTGCTAAGAAACCTAAGATAATATATGAAATATTTCCAGCTTCCTTCAATACCTTTTCACTTATCTCCCCAATGGCTGTAGTCAATTTAACACAAACAAGACATCGTTGATTGTGATAATGCTAAACTATCAGAGAAAACCTCACTTAATTCCAGTATTTTTGGTTCTAACTGCGTTATTTATTCAAAAAATATTGTAACCAATTCGATTACGGCGAAAAAGAAAAATCTTTAAATTCTTTTTTTTTTTTTCTTTTTCGTGAATTTGATGACAAAAGCTCTTTCAATCTAACTGAACTATCAAAAGAAACATCCACAAAAATATGAATCAATAATGTAGCTTTAACAGTACATAAATGAATAAATATTTACATTGTATCCATATCTATCTGATTAAGAAATTAAAAATTTAATCATTAAAAACTTTTGTTTGTTTTTTATTTTAATTCAATTTCCTAAATACAAGCCAATAGTGAAGGTGTATTGCATGTAACACTTTAAAGAATTTCGAGCTAAATTCTTGTGTTACATACAAACCACCTTCATTTCAAAAATTATTGAAATGGTGCTAAGTTTCAACTTGTGTCACCTAAGTGTTTCTTACAAGCATTTTCAATTTAAGGAATGATTTCAAAAAATTCCCATGTAAAACTATTTTTTTCATTTTTTAAATTTCAAAAAAAAAATGTTGAAACGTTTTTTAGATGGAGTTTTTTTGAAATATTTTTTTAAATTAAAAACACTCCGGAATTAGTTAGGAAACATAAATAAGAAGCATTATGGTGGGTGCTTGTCTCCAAGTTGTGTATTTAATATATATGTTAAATTTTAAATAAAAGATAAACTTTAATTAGTTCTGTATAATTTATTAAATTTATTTTAAATTTTTAATAATTTTCACAACTTTATTTAATTTATAATAATAATAATATTTAGCGACGCGTTTCGGAATGTGTCTCCATCATCGGGCGAAATTTATTTTACTTTGCTTCTTTGATGTTGATGTGATTAATGTAAAGCCTTAGTTAGTCTCTTTATTTCTCTTGTTGTGTTGTTGTTGGGCTATTAGATTGAGCTTTATTTTTATTTTTGTTTTTATTTTAAGTTGAGGTTTGGGTTTGCTATGTTTGTCTTTTTCTGTCTCTTTGGTTTTTGATTGCTGTATCGTATAGTGCGTTTTGTTTAAATGTTAATTTGTCGTTTAATAGTCTGTCTTGTTCTTGTTTATTCTCTTTTATTTAAAATTTAACATATATATTAAATACACAACTTGGAGACAAGCACCCACCATAATGCATCTAACAGCTGAACAAGCAACCATTGTCTACAAATTCCAACGAACAAAACTAAAGCTAACAAAAGCCAACTTGAACATCAAATTTAACAAAAAATGTTTCAAAAACAATGTAACACCCAAAAATGAACGGATAAAAATTAAAAATCCGTCAATAGCCGAAATTAAATTTCTCTACAGTAAAAAATTAAAATTTAATAATAGTTTATATGAACTACATTAACAATTATACAATAACTTACATCACATTGCCGCCGAACTATAAATTCACGAAATAAAGCAATATATACAGAAAATTGCAATAGAAACAAGTAAAATACAAAACAACAAATTACAAAAACTAATATATCAACATAACCATGATACAAAACCCATAAGCACACACACTTTCTACCCTAGATTAATAAACAACACAAATAATTTATTCACGAACACAGAAATTAACACACTTAACAAAGGCCTCAAATTCAACATTCCTAATACAAACAATAATAACATCAATCAAGAAGTCATCAATGCAGAAGCAGCCATCAAAACAATTCCAACCATTGAAATGCAAAACGAAACAAGAATAGTAATCAACAAAAAACTCAAACAATTAGTTAAAAACAATAAAATAAATTATACACTCCACAATGAATATAAACAAAACAAAATCAACCTAAAAAACATTAAACAAAAATTACATGATAATAATGCAATAATCACGAAAGCCGACAAAGGCAACACAATGGTCATAATCGACCAACAAGAATACATAACCAAAACTAAAACCTTCTTCAACGACAATAACATACAAAATATCCAAAATGACCCCACCAAAACTTACACCAAAGAAATCAACAACGCCATCAACAAGTGCAATCATATATTCACTAACCCAAACAAATACACACTTAAACAACCAAATGCAAAAGCTCCATTATTTACAGGCCTACCCAAAATCCATAAACAAGGAACACCTATACGACCTTTAATTAATTATACAACTGCACCAGGATACAAAGTAGCTAAAATTCTACAAAAAATCATTAAAAACAATATCAACCTAAAAAACAACAATAGCATAAAAAACAGGACACACTTAATAGATAAATTAAAAAACATCGATATAAAACCGAACTATCTCTTTTGACGTTAAAAAACATGTACACAAATATACCCATCAACGAAACCATCAAAATATATGAAGACAACCTCACAATCACTGCAACCATCAACAAACAACAAATAGACGAACTAATATATATATTAGAAATATTACTTAGACAAAATTACTTCACATCCAACAACGAATATTACATCCAAACAGAAGGATTAGCAATGGGATCACCCCTAAATGGACTAATGGCTGACATATATCTCAACGACGATAAATAATTAAATTTTTAACGAAAATAAATTTATATTATCAACACATAACCCAAAAAAAAAAAAAGTCATATCATATACAAGATATGTCGATGACACATTCGTCATATTCGACGGAACACACAGACAAATTGAAATTCTAACTAAATACATCAACAATATAAACACGAAAATCAAAGTTACTGCAGAAACAGAAAACAATAAAAGCATAAACTTTCTAGACTTAAACATCACAAAAAACAACAATAAATTAAATTACAAAATATATAGGAAACCAACAACAACAGACATCACAATTCATAAGGAATCACATCACCCATATTCACAGAAAATGGCAGCATACAACACATTTATCAATAGACTAATCAATATACCGATGAACAAAAGTGATTATAAAAATGAAATCAACACAATTAAAAGCATTTCATACGCAAACGGCTACAACACCTCAATAATAGATAAACTTCTCACCAAAAGAAAAAAGAAAATAAACAACAACAAATTTAACCAAGATACACCAAGTCAGAACAAATACACATCAATAACATACACCAACTTAATTTCACAAACTTTACAATACGAATTTAAAAAACAAAACATCAACATTTGTTTCAAAACAAATAACAACATTCAAAATATATTAAAACACAAAACAAGAAACGAATCAAAAACATGTTCAGGCGTATACAAATTAATTTGCAACGATTGTAAAAAATTTTATATTGGACAAACAGGCAGGACTTTCTATGACAGATTCATAGAATATAAACCCAAACCAAACACCAAATCCACATTCGCACAGCATTTAATCGACACAAACCATAATTACACAGGCTTCGACACCAATTTAAAAGCATTACACATTTGCAAAAAAGGCAAAATACTAGACGCAACTGAAGAATACGAAATATATAAAGCCAATAAACAAGAACAAGACAGACTATTAAACGACAAATTAACATTTAAAAAACAAAACGCACTATACGATACAGCAATCAAAAACCAAAGAGACAGAAGAAGACAATCATAGTAAACCTAAACCTTAACTTAAAATAAAAACAAAAATAAAAATAAAGCTCAATCTAATAGCCCAACAACAACACAACAAGAGAAATAAAGAGACTAAGGCTTTACATTAATCAACATCAAAGAAGCAAAGTAAAATAAATTTCGCCCGATGATGGAGACATACTCCGAAACGCGTCGCTAAATATTATTATTATTATAAATTAAATAAAGTTGTGAAAATTATTACAAATTTAAAATAAATTTAATAAATTATAGTGAACTAATTAAAGTTTATCTTTTATTTAAAATTTAACATACATAATAAATAAGAACTCAGAGCAGTTTCAATCATCCCAATGAAGCACGTAGTGTTGAAATGACAGTGGTTTGTATGTAACACTTACAAGAATTTCGCATGATTTTCTCTCGATATTCTTTCAAAATTACGTGCTTCATTGGGATGATTGAAACTGCTCTGAGTTCTAATTTATGCCACCTAAGTATTCCTTACAACCACTTAATTGGCAGAAAATCAAACGAAATAAATAAATTATTTTCTCAAGAAAAAGGCGAGATTCAATACAATTTTGAGGAAGTTAAATTAAAACGAAAGTTTAGCTTAAATGTGTATTATTTATGTATATTAAGCACATTAGTGTATTTATGAGTGCTTTCCACATCTAGTATAATAATATTAATGTGCATTAAGACTCATGGTTCATGGTTTCTCAACATCGTTTCTTTCCCCTTATTTACTGCTCGATAGATATTCCAATTGATTCAAGACAATCAAAGGCACATGGTCTTCCCACAAACTTTTTCCTCTCAATAATGAGGAGAGTACTGCACTCCAATTCGATTTCTTGTTTTGCACCAAAAAAATGTCATCATTAAAACAACGCTACAAACAAAATGTTAAAAAAAAATAACCTTAAATTAGCTTCCACCAAATAAGACATTTCTGTAGCGCTTGCCATTCTTCTCACTCGGTGAAACATGTTAGTCAGGGACTTGATGCTGGGCAATATTATTTGGAGCTGTTGCTGCATTCGAATTTGCAATTAGGTATATCTACAAGTTTCTCTTTAACTTCGTCCGACTTCATTTGGCCGCCGAAAGCTTATCACTTGTTGACTGATTCCTGAACATTGGACATTGCGTCTAACTTTGTGGGCTGAGTTTATTTGGGTGGTGGAATTTTTCAAACAGACACTACACTTCTGCGGCTCGTGGCCCTCTAGCAGTCAGCCATATGCTCTTTGTGTATAACATAGTCGTGATATTGAATGAGAAGACGGAAAACGTGAAAAATATTGCCCTTCGCGATGCATCCCTTCGGAATGTAGGTGTCTATGATGGCTTCGAAGAGATTGTAGGTGTCGGATTATTTTAGTTTCAACGAAAGCAGAGGTAACAGCAACTCGATACATCCGTTGACACACTCATATGTGAGATTTCTGTTCTTGCAATAAAAGGTGAGGATGGATTCCAATTCCGAAATGACAGACACCTTGTCCTCGATATCGTTGCAATTGCGTTCGACCATGCTGTTGCAGTCCTCGCGGAGTTTATTTTGAAATGGTAAATTGAAGATTTCATTAAACGTCATCTGATCGGATTTGTTTCTCACATTGAGACACACTTACCAAACGTTCGGCCGGAGAGACTCGGGTATGGCCTTGCCACCACATATGGCATTAATGTCGTTCGAATTGCAATCGTCCAGCTAGGCTGATTCTAATCAAATTAACCACATATCATCGTCCATCGTTTTTGTTTGAGATAGATAAATGAAGATGAAAATTTGAGAGATAAATTTTGCAAAAGTTTTTCTTTTGTTTGCGATTTTGTACGCTTGAATGTTTACATAATTCTTTTGGAATCTAGTTAGAGTTTTTTTTTATTATTTTGAATTTAGTTAAGGGTGATTCTTTGCATAGAAATTGTATTTTTCTCTGCGGAAAGAAAAAAAAATAAATTACTTTTGATTGTTTTGGTTTTTAATTTTGAAACGTCAAAATGACATAGGCTTATCGCCTTCTAATGGAAATTCCAGTAACAAAAAACCCAAGTTGAACTTATCGCATTGAGTTACAGAAACTCTATTCTTTCCAGAAGCGATAAGTGAGGAATGATTCGTTTCATTTTTTAACGATGCGAAAAGTTATCGCCTGAGTTACAGAACATGGGTCCTGGTAATAGTTATACACTTTTCGCTTTCACTCGAAAACACCCTTTCACCCCTAGATATTTGTATGGACTCTTTTGATTTTTTTTATGACAAATGAGACATGTATTTCAAGTTTCATCACCATACCATTCAAACTTGGTAATATTATGCTCGTTTCGCTGAAAATCAAGTCATAATATTACATGAAAGAATATAACTTTCTCTAGTTAATTTTTATGGTATTCATTTTGGTTGCATAAGATTGGGCATTAAAAACTACCCTTAAATCATGTGGTATATGCTTAGATTATACCATCACAAATATAAAGTGGTTTGATATACTTCCACCTCCCCATCTCGCCCACGTTGATATCAATTATACAAAAAAAAATTACATATTAAAGTAGTTAGCCTGAAAATGGTTTTTTGCCCTCAATGGGCAAACCACGGCTTTTTAGCGGCAATTCTTAGCATACTCAGAAGTTTTTTTTGGCTGAAAATAAGAAAGTGTCATGCTAACCTTACACTCAAATTAGCCTGAAAATGTTTTTTTGCCCTTGATGGGCAAACCATGGGCGCTGGATATTTGTTTCTTTTAAAGTAAATTTACGGAGATTATTTGGCAACTACTGGTATACTCAAAAGTTATTTTGCGCCAAAAATAGCCCGAAACCCGTTTTTTGCCCTTTTTGGGCAAACGAAAGTCGCGGAAATTTTTTTCTTTTCACGGATTATTTACGGCAATTATTCGGCAAATACTGGCGTCCTTAAATTTTTCTTTGGACTAAGAATAAAAAAGTGTCATGCTAACTTTACGCGTAAGTTATCTTGATTGCCCTTTTTGGGCAAACTAATGGTGCGGCAATTTTTTTCTCTTCACGGCTTATTTACGGCAATTATTCGACAATTACTGGCAACCTTAAATTTTATTTTGGACTAAGAATAAAAAAGTGTCATGCTAACTTTACGCATAAAGTTGGCAGAATTGCCCTTTTTGGGCAAACGATGGGCACGGCAATTTTTTTCTCTTTGCGGCTTATTTACGGCAATTATTCGACAGTTAATGGCATCCTTAAATTTTTTTTGGGCTACTAATAAAAAAGTGTCATGCTAACTTTACGCGTAAAGTTAGCAGGATTGCCCTTTTGGGCAAACGTAGGGCGAGGCAATTGTTTACAATTCACGGTATATTTAGGGCAATTATTTGCCAACTTTTTGCATACTCAAAATCTATTTTTGTCCAAAATCAAAAAAGTGTCATGCTAACTTTATATAAAGTAAGCAGGATTGCCCTTTGCGGGCAAACCCGTAGCGCGGAAATTTTTTTTTTTGTTTCCACGGCATATTTACGGTAATTACTCGGCAATAATGGCATACTCAGATTTCACTTTTTCAAAAGTTGTCATGCTAACTTTACGCGGCTGCCATGAAGGAACTTCAAATGTTCGAAAGAAAGTTACTAAGGATTTGTACCGGACTACATTTTGATCGCCAGCGAATGAGACATCACAGCAACGAGCGTCTTTACACAGAAGCTAACAACAGCCCCCTGGGCAGGTACCTACTGCTTTAAGCAAAGAAGCTTGTAGAACTCACTAACAGGCACCCGAATCAACTGATGAGAAGAATGGCCACTCAGCAGCCCCGAGCCGAGATACCTCAGTACGATGGAAATCCTGGTTGACAACATCATCACGGACAACCAGCCAGGAGTTTCGTTCTACGCTGACACAGGGTCAGCATATCACCGTGGCTAAAGGCCAACCCATCCCCCTACCAAAACCACAACTTGCCAACCGGGACGGAACACCCCGAGGACAATAAAGTCAGCCAAATTTTAGATTGCATTTTTGCCATGTATTTTATATTTTATTATCCTTTAAACTTAAGACAAAGTATAAGATTAGGCCCCCTATGTGCCAATAAATGTATAATATCATCGTATCTAACTAGTTATTATAAGTCAAATTGTAAATATTATTTTGTTCAGTAAATATATATATATATATATATATATATATATATATCTACCTACAGTTCAAATCCAGCGCCTCGATGGATTTCCCTGACTGCCTTGCTTACCTCAATAGCTTCATCTTCATTTCGAAAGCTGGCGACGAAATCATCAACATAATTTTTCTTCAAACTGTAGGTCGTTTTGATTCTTAACGAAATGGCCATTGCAAGGGGAACACGAAGCACCAAACGTCATAGACTGCATGACGTTAGTCTCAATTGGCCTTGAAGGGTCACCATGTCTCCAGAGGAAGCGCTGACCATCCTGATCCTCTTGCCGAATCTGAATCTGCTTAAACATCTCTTCTATGTCAGCACAGACTGCCACCGCACCTTCTCGAAATTTGTAAAGAACGACTGGTAATGGCTGATTTAAATCTGGCCCCTTCCACAGGACACAATTTAATGATGTTCCTTGTACGGTTCCAGCGGCATCGAAAACGATCTGCAGTTTTTCCGGTTTATGAGGATTTCTCACCCCAAAGTGATGTAAATACCAAGTTCTTGCTCCAATTCTGTTCACTTCTACTGGCTGCATTCATCTCGCATAGCCCTTCTGAACGTAATTCATTAAATTACGTTCATATTCTTCAGCAAATTGAGTATCACCTTTCATCTTCCGTTCGATACCTTCCAGTTGTCGAAGGGCCATTGAAGATAACTACTTGGCAACACCGAAAACACCCTTTCACCCCTAGATATTTGTATGGACTCTTTTGATTTTTTTTATGACAAATGAGACATGTATTTCAAGTTTCATCACCATACCATTCAAACTTGGTAATATTATGCTCGTTTCGCTGAAAATCAAGTCATAATATTACATGAAAGAATATAACTTTCTCTAGTTAATTTTTATGGTATTCATTTTGGTTGCATAAGATTGGGCATTAAAAACTACCCTTAAATCATGTGGTATATGCTTAGATTATACCATCACAAATATAAAGTGGTTTGATATACTTCCACCTCCCCATCTCGCCCACGTTGATATCAATTATACAAAAAAAAATTACATATTAAAGTAGTTAGCCTGAAAATGGTTTTTTGCCCTCAATGGGCAAACCACGGCTTTTTAGCGGCAATTCTTAGCATACTCAGAAGTTTTTTTTGGCTGAAAATAAGAAAGTGTCATGCTAACCTTACACTCAAATTAGCCTGAAAATGTTTTTTTGTCCTTGATGGGCAAACCATGGGCGCTGGATATTTGTTTCTTTTAAAGTAAATTTACGGAGATTATTTGGCAACTACTGGTATATTCAAAAGTTATTTTGCGCCAAAAATAGCCCGAAACCCGTTTTTTGCCCTTTTTGGGCAAACGAAAGTCGCGGAAATTTTTTTCTTTTCACGGATTATTTACGGCAATTATTCGGCAAATACTGGCGTCCTTAAATTTTTCTTTGGACTAAGAATAAAAAAGTGTCATGCTAACTTTACGCGTAAGTTATCTTGATTGCCCTTTTTGGGCAAACTAATGGTGCGGCAATTTTTTTCTCTTCACGGCTTATTTATGGCAATTATTCGGCAATTACTGGCAACCTTAAATTTTATTTTGGACTAAGAATAAAAAAGTGTCATGCTAACTTTACGCATAAAGTTGGCAGAATTGCCCTTTTTGGGCAAACGATGGGCACGGCAATTTTTTTCTCTTTGCGGCTTATTTACGGCAATTATTCGACAGTTAATGGCATCCTTAAATTTTTTTTGGGCTACTAATAAAAAAGTGTCATGCTAACTTTACGCGTAAAGTAAGCAGGATTGCCCTTTTGGGCAAACGTAGGGCGAGGCAATTGTTTACAATTCACGGTATATTTAGGGCAATTATTTGCCAACTTTTTGCATACTCAAAATCTATTTTTGTCCAAAATCAAAAAAGTGTCATGCTAACTTTATATAAAGTAAGCAGGATTGCCCTTTGCGGGCAAACCCGTAGCGCGGAAATTTTTTTTTGTTTCCACGGCATATTTACGGTAATTACTCGGCAATAATGGCATACTCAGATTTCACTTTTTCAAAAGTTGTCATGCTAACTTTACGCGGCTGCCATGAAGGAACTTCAAATGTTCGAAAGAAAGTTACTAAGGATTTGTACCGGACTACATTTTGATCGCCAGCGAATGAGACATCACAGCAACGAGCGTCTTTACACAGAAGCTAACAACAGCCCCCTGGGCAGGTACCTACTGCTTTAAGCAAAGAAGCTTGTAGAACTCACTAACAGGCACCCGAATCAACTGATGAGAAGAATGGCCACTCAGCAGCCCCGAGCCGAGATACCTCAGTACGATGGAATTCCTGGTTGACAACATCATCACGGACAACCAGCCAGGAGTTTCGTTCTACGCTGACACAGGGTCAGCATATCACCGTGGCTAAAGGCCAACCCATCCCCCTACCAAAACCACAACTTGCCAACCGGGACGGAACACCCCGAGGACAATAAAGTCAGCCAAATTTTAGATTGCATTTTTGCCATGTATTTTATATTTTATTATCCTTTAAACTTAAGACAAAGTATAAGATTAGGCCCCCTATGTACCAATAAATGTATAATATCATCGTATCTAACTAGTTATTATAAGTCAAATTGTAAATATTATTTTGTTCAGTAAATATATATATATATATATATATATATATATATCTACCTACAGTTCAAATCCAGCGCCTCGATGGATTTCCCTGACTGCCTTGCTTACCTCAATAGCTTCATCTTCATTTCGAAAGCTGGCGACGAAATCATCAACATAATTTTTCTTCAAACTGTAGGTCGTTTTGATTCTTAACGAAATGGCCATTGCAAGGGGAACACGAAGCACCAAACGTCATAGACTGCATGACGTTAGTCTCAATTGGCCTTGAAGGGTCACCATGTCTCCAGAGGAAGCGCTGACCATCCTGATCCTCTTGCCGAATCTGAATCTGCTTAAACATCTCTTCTATGTCAGCACAGACTGCCACCGCACCTTCTCGAAATTTGTAAAGAACGACTGGTAATGGCTGATTTAAATCTGGCCCCTTCCACAGGACACAATTTAATGATGTTCCTTGTACGGTTCCAGCGGCATCGAAAACGATCTGCAGTTTTTCCGGTTTATGAGGATTTCTCACCCCAAAGTGATGTAAATACCAAGTTCTTGCTCCAATTCTGTTCACTTCTACTGGCTGCATTCATCTCGCATAGCCCTTCTGAACGTAATTCATTAAATTACGTTCATATTCTTCAGCAAATTGAGTATCACCTTTCATCTTCCGTTCGATACCTTCCAGTTGTCGAAGGGCCATTGAATAACTACTTGGCAACACCACAGAATCCTCAATCCACAATAGGCCAGTTTCAAAACTATTGGAATCAATTCGACGTGTAGTAGAGTCGAGGATCTTACGAGCCCTTACAATATCAGCTGACTCAACCAAACTTTCAGGTCGTTTAGTACCATACTCGTCTACTTTTAAGTCTCTGATCTCTATTTATAACTGGATAGTGTATCTATAGAAAATGTTTGACTCCTTTTGAAGAATTTTATAACAGTAGTCATGTACCTAACAACTGTTATAAATTATAACAGTGTGCAGTATAACAACACATAAACGTCAAAACAAAATCATATCATAACCTCAAAACGAATTTGTTGTGTTGTGTAGTGCAATATTTTTATTTTGTTTGCTTATAATTTTAGTTTTTTTTTTCTTTATTATTACGTAGAAATAAATAAATAAATTTGAAAAATATGGGGACTATATTGATCTAGCTTGTCAGTGGGTTTTTTTTAATTAATTTTATTGAAAAAAAAAAAAAAAATAATAAACACCTTTTAATTTTCTTTAAACAAAGAAAAACAACTTAAAATCCATATTCTTAAAATTTTTAGTTAATAATATTCTGTGGTGCATATTTATATTCTGTGGTTCTTTTTTTTTAATTTACTTACGCAAGCGTAGGATATACATGGAAGAAGTTATCGTGATCAGTGACACCGAGCAGGAATAATCAGACATGGAAATTGAAGCTGACCAAGAAATAATTGTCCCAAGGATACAGAAAATATTGCTGAGGAGAAGAAAAAACAGGTCAATGGTCAATACAAAGCACAAAACTATCAAGCTGCCCTCAACTTATACTCGGACGCAATATCACTATGCCCTTATTCGGCTGCATTCTATGGCAATCGTGATGCATGCCACTTGATGTTGTTCAACTATCATAATGCTCTAAATGACGCGCGCACAGTCATCCGCATTGATCCGAAATTCGAAAAAGACTACGTTCGCATAGCCAATTCTTGTACTATTCTCGGTGACATCATTGGAACTGAGCAGGCCATCAAGAAACTCGAGGAAGTTGATCCATTGAATAGTGCAAATAAGTTCGAACATTAGTCATGCCATTGCGTCAAATCGAAAAGACTGTTCAGACTCAGTAGGTCTGTTTTATGAATCTGTTCGGAACAGAAAAGTACAGAAAAGAACAGAAAAGATAAGAAAAGTACAAGATTGTGAGTTCTATGAGTAAAAACCTTGCACTCAGCGCTTATACCTTCTGTCACTTATGTGTCCCATGAAGTTTTTTAGAACAGATGAGAACAATATTTTGGTGCAAGTGCGTGGCAAACGACAAAGAACAGCTGACTGATTTCTGTCAGCAGTCAGTATGAAAACAAAACAAGTTTTAACTGTGATTATTGGTTGTTGATGTTTTTTCGAGGAAGTGAAAATAATATTTTCACTGCTGGTATCTTTCTACCGTTCAGAAATAAAATAGTGGGAAGTATCGGAAGAAATATCCATCTTAAAAAAAAAAGTTATTCTTAATTTATTCTAACCAAATCAATTTCATTTTGACACTTTTCACAGCTGATTAGGAACTGTCAACCACAAAGTTGAATTTTTCTGTGCTAACTTGTTCTGACAATTTGTGCTGTTCTGTTCTGATCTAGTTTTTATTCATTAAACAAACCTAGTATGACAAGTCTTACAGAAATGTTGTCTATTATTTGGACAGTGCTTTGAAAATTGCACCAGCTTGCCTAATAGCCACCAAACCCAAAACCGGGTTTTCGGCAATTGGTGTACGAAATCTTGAAATGCGTTCACACCGAAAATTTACAAGTTTTCATTTGACATTTCATTTGTTTTGCTTGAACACAATAGTTTCGAGGAAGGGCAGCGCCGCTTTGAAAATTTTCAGTGCCACAGAAAAGGGCAAAAATCAAATGTTTTATGCGCAATTAAATACAATTTATAAATATTGTAATCTAATAATGGAAATACAATGAATCCTGATTCGTTATAATTAAATTATTTCTTAACCGATCAATTTCACATAGCAATAAGAATGCGCGACACTGCGTCGCGCTCTCTTGTGTTCCAGCAGAAAAAATATTTTTTCCTGGCAGCAACCCGTCAACTATTTATATGACGTTTAATTGAGCGCTGAATGTTTCACAAGGTGTGTTTGTTTAGTTCATCCTGCAAATCCAAAATGTTTTGGACAGGTTTTATTTAAAACTTGTGGTTTATCAAAACTTTTGGGTTAGCAAAACCGATATTTTCGCGAAAACCGGGTTTTGGGTTTGGTGTTAAAAGGTTATAAGCAAGTTGATGAAGGCCGAGTGTTTGACATTCTTATGCCGAACCGATGAGGCTGTTGATATTGCAGTGAGTTGAAAAATGATACTACATCAGCTGATGCAATTTACGTACGTGGATTGTGTCTTTACGACAGTGACAATCTGGAAAAGGGTATTTTGTATTTTGAGCGAGCTCTACAGCTCGATCCGGACCATTAGAAGGCCAAGACTATGTGATTCAAATCCAAACTTCTCAAAGAGAAAAAAGAGTCTGGCAATGTGCTTTTCAAATCGCGACGTTTGCGTGAGGCACTATCCGTCTACACAGATGCCCTTGAAATCGACCCTTTCAACAAAGGCATGAACAGCAAACCCTACTACAACCGGGCTTTGGTTAATTCGAAAATTGGCAGTCTTGGCGAAGCTATTGTAGATTGTACAAAAGTTCTTGAAATCAATACAAATTATTTGAAAACTTTACTATTGCGTGCCAGATGTAATAATGATTTGGAAAAATACAAGGAGTGCGTGGCTGATAATGAGTCAGCATTCCAATTGCAAAAAACTAACGATATCAAAAATATGCTACACGATGCCAAATTTGCATTGAAAAAATCAAAACGAAAGGATTACTATAAGATTTTGGGTGTGAATAAAAATTCAACAGAAGACCAAATCAAAAAGGGATACCGCAAGAAAGCCCTTGTACATCTTCCTGACAGACATGCTAACTCAACACCTGAGGAGCGCAAAATTTAAGAGCCTAAATTTAAGGAAGTCGGTGAGGCGTATGCAATTCTTTCGGACTCAAGGAAGAGGTTGCGGTTTGATAGTGGTCAGGATATAGATGAACAGGAACAAGAATTCGATCCAAATCAAATGTTTTTCCAGTTTAGTGGCTGCAATGGGGCCTCTTTTGGTTTTGACTTCTAATTGAATTCAATTAAACTACGTACCACCTTTACTTTACTCTGATTAGGGGGGTTCACACTCATCGAAAAGTCGATCGACCTGAGTCGTCTTGCTAGCGTTCACATCCGACGACCACTCCATCAACTTCATTTGTAAATAAATTTTCAAAAAGCAAACACGACGTAGATTTAACTTTTTACACCAGTTTCAGCTTAGCAAATTCATGTTTTATCCCTTACTTTTGTGGTTTTACTTCTATTCTTTATGAATCTCACAAAAAAATTAAAAAGAAACACTAAAATCCAAAATTTCAGACACATCAGTTGTTCAACTAGTGTTCACATTAGCTACAGCGGTCGATCGGCCGAGCAATACTACGCAAACTCTATTAGAATTTGTTTAACATTTCTGTCTACTACATATGCATGTTCATAGGTGAAGTAGCCCTACATTGGAATCTAATATGGTAGGCAGAAAAGCTCTCAAAAGCATTATGTCCTTTTTCCAAAGCATTATGTCCTTTGTCCAAAAACAAAAACCATTTTTTACATCCACAAAGCATTTAAATGTCACAATGGAAATAGCGTTTTGTGGAAAGTTCACAAAACGAGCCATTTCAAAGGAAAATTCACTTGGATTTGTCCACTGACATGAAATACTTATAACTCACTCGAGTTCTCAACGCAAAACGAAACTTTTTCATTTTAAATTGTTTGCATTCTATTTTTAGTTGAAAAGGCTTAATTTTCTAATATCGTGGAGACCATACAGGTAGCTTTTTTTTTGTTTTGCTTGTTATGTAAACTGTAAGTTTATTTAAGAGCTGAAAGTATCATAAATAAATAAGAAATAAAATACAAACCAAGAACAGAAAACTTAAAGTTACAAACAGAAAATGGTCAACAATACCAATATGGGGTGCATCCCAAAGCATGACAATGAGAAAACTCTGCAAATAAATTAATAGAATTAAATCTTTTTTAATTTGTTATTTGGCTTATACTTTTTGGACACTGGGAGCATTGTATCTCTTTTTCCATAATGGGGGGATGTGGTTGTTAGTGAGATTTGGGTTCTTTAATGCTAAAAAAAAACAAAAATAAATACTTTGATCTTTTTATTTCGAAAAAAACATAAACCCAATCCACATTCATTGCCTTAAAATGGATGTTCTCCTGTATGAGTTCTCTCGTGGACTGTTAAATGCGTGATTTGAATGAACTTTATATAGCAATATTTGCATTTGTGCAAATCATCATGCCAACGCATGTGGTAATTGAATATTTTCAAAGAGATCATTTCAAACTTTTGTCCACAAGTCAGGCATTTACGGTCTTTGTCAACGTGATTGCATTCATTATGCTGCACGATCATTTAATTTCCGCCTCACTTCTTGCCGCATATTTCACAATTAACAACTATTCGGGAATGAGTTCGTGAATGATTGTTTGGTTTTGCCAAATTGGTAACTTTATCTGGCAGCAGCTTTCCAATTAAAGCGCTGTTGAATGGGCGCACTATCTTTCCAATCAGATTGGTCGTCAAAGAAGTCTCTGGCCTTGCAATTTCCTCCAACTCGCATCTTCTCTAATTCGATGTCTTTCCATTTGTCCAATGTGACCTAGCGTACAAATGACAAATTTACTTCCAGACCACGAGTGCCTGAACACTTCAAGCAAGCATATCCGTATGCCTTAACCCGTAAGTAACTGACACCCATTGTCGATTATGGGCTCCGCATTCAAAGCATTTCTGCAAAAGAGTAAATTCAAAGCACAGCAAATAAGATTTGAAGGTCATAGTTTTTCTTCATAGTTCTTTGTATACTTACACTGCTTTTGTCTAGTGGTTTGAGCTCTTGCAACGTTCGGGTTCTTAGACTTGCAATGATTTAAGTAAATATTCTTCGGAATTTTCTTTAGGTTTTTAGTTGGTTCAGTTGCAGATTATCGAGGATTTCTTTTGGTTTTGTTATATAAATAATTGTCTTTGGCTCTGACTTGTTTTTACTTTCATAAAAACCACAGACTTGCCGAAGTGTTTTTAGCTATTCATTTTATTTACATATTGGTTAATTGAATTTATATTGGATGTGTTTTTTTAATTGAATTTTCATTATTTTTCGAGAAAAAAAAAACAGAAAAACAAATTTTTGTGTAAACTTTCTGCAAAAATTATAAATTTAACTGCGGGAATTGATCCTCTGACAACAAACGTCAAGACAACTTTGTTGACGTAAAAAAAAGACCCGTTTGGTAATTGATGATTTTTCTGTTTTTGCTGTGATTTTTTCTAACAAATTCAGAAAAAAGTTCAAGATACCAAACACACCCCGTTGCAAGGTACATTTTAACGTCATCTTCAAATGGAGTCCAAAAAATCTGTTATACATATAGGGAATACACTATCCAGTGTATAAAACAAAATGGCGAAATTTGCTCAAACTGTTGTTTTTTCAAAAATGAGAGTTCTCAAATTACGTGCAATCATGTAAAATTTTTGGTTTAATTTAAACTAAAATATATTCACTTTCAGAGATGGTGTGTTTATACACTTTATCGGCAAGTGAGGGTCCCTATCCTGGTTTCGACTCTAGTGAGGTGCTCAGGGGATATAGGGTAATTAAGTGTGAGGACGGGTTCTCTAGGGATTTCCTTAGTAAAAGCGTTGCTAAGATCAGCAATGACTGGGAGGGCTTGAAGCTCAAGCTTATCCGGGCTAAGAATATCCCTAGACAACCAATGGCTCGCATTTGGTTGCCCCTCATGGGCATCAAGCCGAGCGGACAAGAGCTGATACACGGACTTCAGAGGCTAAATCAGCTGGTCATTAAGGCAGAGAAACCGCAGAAGAACAGCCGATCTTATCTTTTGAGGATCAGCGAAGAAAGCCGGGGAGCTCTCGAGATGGCCGATTTCAAGCTGAAGTTTGGCATACGTTATATCCGCATTAAAATCTTGCATAGTCAGGGAGGAGACCCCGACAAAGCTGATGATAAAGTCGAGACTGACGAGGTTGTTGGTGATGTCGTTGTCCCTAGCACCGGGTCCTGACTGTGCAGGCTGCTCACAAAATTTAAAAAGCGCTGCGAGTCGTACAGATTAATCTGAAGCACTCTGAATGTGCCTCGGATAATCTGCGGGTTTTCCTGAGGGAGGAAAACGTCGATGTACCGGTCTTTCAAGAACCATGGGAGAATGGACTCAGAGTAAGATCACCTCCAAGATCACCAATACGACCTGTTTTATAAAATCGCAAGCCCAGACCAAGGTAAACCTAGAACTTGTATTTTAGCTAAAAAACACTTAAAAGCTTTTTTGTGTCCAAATCTTAGCACTCCTGATCTAACAGTTGTAAGGTTGGAGGATGAAAATGCAGACGGCTTATTGTTGGCCTCAGCGTACTAGGCCCATGACAGGCAGTCGCCGCCAGAAGAGCTGCAAACTCTTACAAATGAAGCTTAAGCCAAAGGGACTAACCTTGTGATTGGTATTGATACTAATGCACGACATACCCTATGGGGTAGTTCAGAGATCAATGAACGAGGTGAGTCTCTTTTTGATATTATTATTGAAAATAACCTGACGGTCTGCAACAGAGGTAGCTAGAGGGTAGATAAACATGAGAGCTGGGAGGACGTACTGGATGTTACGATCGTAAATAGCAAAATGAATCTAATAGTAGAAATCTGGAGGGTATCCCTTCTGAAATCTTTTTCGGACCATAGATGAATACTCTTTAACATTAATTTCAAAACCGAAAATAAATACCCTTATAGAAATCCCAAAAGAATAGACTGGAAGTAATT
The DNA here is from genome assembly GCA_949320155.1 of Melangyna quadrimaculata. Taxonomy (NCBI): domain Eukaryota; kingdom Metazoa; phylum Arthropoda; class Insecta; order Diptera; family Syrphidae; genus Melangyna; species Melangyna quadrimaculata. Next base: position 125,983,738 of record OX439484.1, read on the forward strand.
CAGTCAAGTTGTAAAATCTAAACTGGGCAATATACCGAACCTAAGTCCAGACTCGGTGATAGATCTTGAGTCAAAGGTGAAATCCTTTGAGGAATCAATGAGCACTGCTTTAAAGGTCTCCTGTCCAATAAAATATAGCCGTAAAACACTACCCCCTTGTTGGAATGAAGACCTATCTAATCTAAGAAAAATTACTAGAACAATCTTTAATATCTGCCACAAACAAAACTTTTATCAACCGTATAAAGACTGTTTCAAGGTTTACAAGCGAGCTCTCGCATCAGCCAAGCAACAAGGCTGGAGAGAATTTTGTCAGTCAATTGAAAATATAAAAGATTCCGCAAGGCTCGGTAAAATTCTATCTAAGGAACCTTGTAATGCATCATTCTTGAAAAAGCCTGATGGTTCCTGGACAGTTTCTCTAGCTGAGCCTTTGGAGCTATTAATGACGACGCACTTCCGGGCTGCGCGAACAGTAGGTTAGCGACGCTGGAACCTTGGAACATGTCTTCAGCTCAATTAAAGCATATCAATACCGTTATAACAAAAGAAAAAATTGCCTGGGCAATTAATACATTCTCACCGTATAAGTCTCCAGGCCTGGAAGGCATACTGCCAATTATGCTCCAAAAACTGCAAGAGATAGCAGTTCCCTGGCTGGAAACAATTTTTAAAGGATGTTTATCTCTTAACTATGTTCCCGAGTCCTGAAACATGTAAGAGTGGTTTTTATCCCGAAAGTCGGTAGGCAAAGGCATGAATCTGCGCAGGATTTCTGTCCAATTAGTCTTACCTCTTTTGTGCTTAAAACCTTAGAGCGCATCCTTGAAATCCATATTAGAGACATCCTGGATAGATGTTCACTTGAAAACTCTCAACACGCATACTTTAAAGGCAAAACCACTGAAACGGCCCTGCATGAGCTAGTGCGCACTATTGAGAAAACTATAAACTATAAAAAATGTACTCTTGCCACTTTCTAAGATATTAAAGGTCTTTCAACAACGTGCGTACTGAATCCATTCTAGAGTCCTTAGTTGATTTTGGTGTAGGAGACTACACAAGGGAATGGATAATATCCATGCTCAGAGACAGACGGATTCAAGCTACGTTAGGTAATAGAAACTCCACGAAACATGTAAGTAGAGGTACACCCAAGGGAGGGGTTCTGTCCCCTCTTCTATGGCTTTTAGTCATGAATAAAATTCTTGTTAAGTTGGAAAAATGTGGAGTAAAGGTGGTAGCATATGCTGATGATTTGGTGATATAAGTGTCAGTGAAGTTTAGTCCTGTGTTAAGTGAGATTACGGAAATGGCTTTAAGGAAGGTCAGCAACTGGGCCACGAGCTGTGGACTAGGAGTTAACCAAAGCAAAACTGAACTGATGCTATTTACTACCAAGACTTAGATACACCCCTTCACTCTTCCATGACTCAACGGCCAAACACTCTCCTCTAAAGCTAAATATTTAGGTGTTATTCTCGACCCCAAATTAAATTGGAACTTGAACATTGAAGAAAGGGTCAAGAAGGCCTGCATAGCATTTTATGCATGTAGTAAAACTTTTGGTAAAAAGTGGGGGCTTCAGTCGAAGATGATCCTTTGGATGTACACAGCCGTGGTACGACCGATCCTCACATACGGTTCAATTGTATGGTGGCCTGCACTTAACAAAAAATATAACATCGATAGACTTAGGAAGGTTCAAAGGACTGCTAGCATTGGCATGACAGGGGCTATAAGATCCTGCCCGACTGATGCCTTAAGAGTTTTTTTTGCACCTTCTACCACTTGATTTACATATTAAATGTCTAGTATCTTGCAGCGCTTTAAGACTTAAAGAATCAAACTCTTGGTTTGCCAAGCCCTATGGTCACAGCAATATCACAGACTTGATTCCAATGGAAATGTTTTCGACTCCCACTGACTACTGCACCCCTACAATGAGTATTAGTAAGGATTTTAAAGTTAAATTTCCATCCAGGAAGGATTGGAATGATAACGTCGTGACGATAGATTTCGACACAACTATCTTTACTGATGGCTCAAAGGTGGAGTGTGGCGTTGGTGCAGGAATCTTCTCTGAGTCTCTTAATGTATCTAGGTCCTTTCGGGTACCTGACCTTGCTAGCGTCTTTCAAGCTGAATTGCTGGCAATCAGGGAAGCTTGCAAGTTCTAAAAGCAAATCCAAACCAGAACCGTAAAGCAGCTATTATTACAGACAGTCAAGCGGCTGTTAAAGCCATTAATTCAGCTAAGGCATCCTCCAAACTGGTCCAGCAATACCGGGATGAGCTTGCGGGTCTGAACACTGACCTCAATGTCACTCTTATCTGGGTCCCGGGTCACAGTGGCATTGAGGGCAATGAACGGGCTGACGAGCTGGCCAAACAAGGTTCAGCCCTTCATGGCTCACTTGCGGAAAGAGTCAACATTCCGCTTGGAGTTATGAAGGGCAACATTCTCTCAATTTATCTTACTAAAGCAAACCGTAGGTGGAGCAGTTTATCAAACTGTATTATATCTAGGAAGATTTGGCCCACCTATGACAAGAACCGAACAATTTATCTAATTTGCAGACCCAGGCAAGACATAGCGAGCTGGGCATACCTCACAATACTCACTGTCGGTGCTGTGGGGACCAGCAGGAAAAGGAAACAGTAGTTCATTTCCTCTGCAAATGCCATGCTCTGGCCAGAGCTAGAAAACAGTCACTCGGAAGAGCATTCTTTGACGACATTAGCGAACTTTCTGAAATGAAGATCAAAGACTTGATTTCTTTTCTCAACACCACGAAATGGCTCTAGGACAAATTTCGGCTACTTCTGCATTTTACCTTCCGTCTCTTAATGGTGGTAACAAAATATCAAATTTTCAAGTTGAAATTTTGCAACCCCATCTGTTGACAAGGATCTGCATCAAGGTATATTTCACATGTCTAATTGTTTCTGAACATATCCGCCGAAAATCGAAGTTCGAAAGTGAGGAATAGAAATGTAATGTCGAGTTTCTTTTTTTTTGTCACCCATACTAAGGCATTACACCACACATGTGTTTTTTTCATGTTTTTCTATTATTTAATATTTGTTTATGTATGCGCTTCATGGTGATGTGGATCGGATGATGTTGTTCAGTTAGGGAAAAAAAGCATCCGAGCATTTTGTATGAACAGTTTTCGCCGGGTTTCTTGAGTTGGACACACCAATACTAAAAAAAAAGAAAAAAAATCTAGAATATTTGAGTGTTGGACATTGGTTTAGATTTTGACAGTAGCCACTCATTGAAGGCATATTAATAAAAAAGAATGGTCAGGTACCCAACAGCTCGTCACGAGAAATAAAGAGAAAAAAAATATTAAAGCAACCCAAAAATCTTTAAATAAATTGAAAATTAATAAAACGAAATAAAAAATAAATTTATACGGTGCGTTGCGTTTTTGCGTATTATGGGTTAAGTAAAGTTTCGATACTATTTTTTTGCATACTTCCTATAGAACACCTTAAGGAAGTGTCATTTAAATACCCCTTTTGGTGCCGTTGTTTTTTTTTATCTAAAACCGAAATTATTTTCAGGCAAAGAAAAAAAAAGAAAAGAATTAGAAAACAAAGTGGTGAGTTTTTTTTTTTTTAAGGAAATGGTTTTATTGAATGGTGTTATAACAGAAACAAAATTTTAGGTAATTACTCGGTGGCCCTAAGAAGTTCCCAGTACGGGGCCGCAGCAGGATTTGTTGTGTGACGTTTCGTTTGTTTGCCGAATTCTTCCAACATTTTTTACTTCTGAGGAATATTTTCCCGAAACTTTACTGAAGCGCTCTTTCTGAAGTTCCGAAGTTTTTTGAACTGTTCCAACTCTGGTGTGCCCGACATTATCAGGATCGAATTGTTCCGGAAAAAGGATTTCAATTCTGCCGCTTTCTATTTCACTAGCAGTTACGATATACGGATAGCGGTTCCAGAAATATCCTCGCAAATAAATCACTACCACCCATCCTATAGATTTCTTGAGGCTACACTGCCGTAACGGGATGAAACAACACCAAAGATATGGTCTGAGTGAGTCATAAAAGAAAAACAAGAAAAAAAAATAAAAAGTAAATTAATTCAAATGAAAGAATTCCCACGTCCAAGAAATCTTTAATCTTTGTTCCTCTTTGATTTGTTCCGGATAAAAAAGAAAAAAAAGTGTTTTATTGTTAAATTTTCGAGACGTGAAGTTTTTTTATTTCATCAAACATATTTTCTTTAACTATTATTATAATATAATTTTTCATATTATTTTTCATACTTATTTTGGTATTTAACATAGCTTTTCTTATTGCTATTATTATAGTATAATACCTATATTTTCTTAAATTTGATAATTTTTCTTATATTTATTAAATTCTTTTTGTAAGTGAAGGTGATTATTTTTGCAGGGCCTATCATATATTTTTTGCTCGTGATTCGTTGTTTCGTTCCTTTTGTGATAAAAACCACCTCCATAGAGCTCTAAGAAGGTAGGGAATTGTTTCGTAGTCTAGGTCTTTTCTAGTGTTTAATGATTGTCCTTTCGAGAAAGAAAATCTGCCTCACGTTGATATTGCTCAATTATCTTTCATGTTCCTTTTTTTTTTTTCTTAGCTATAAAACAAGAAAAGAAAATACGATTTTTAAAATTAATGTTCATTTGCCAAATTTTAAATCCAAGCTCATCATCTTATATGTTACTCTTAGATTCAAAACTTAATAAAACTTCACGTGTCTATTTAGTATGAATTCATGTCTTTTCTTGGTTTCTAAAGAGAAATAATGGGGTGCTAAGAGCTAAACGCCAGGGGTGTGGATAGTAGCGAAGCGAGGTCAAGTTTTCGGGGGCAAGATCCCCCCGTCCGACGAGCTGACGCCGTGCATATGCAAGCAGGCCGCGTCCCCGCTACTTGACATTCCTTCATTTTTCCTAACCTTTCCTTTTCCTAGCTTCCTACCCTCAACTTCTCCCATCCTGCTTCCTAACCAAGTCCTCACCTCCTCTTGCTTCGCAACAAAGGCAAGAAGGCTAAGCTAAGAGAATTGGGTCCAAGGTTTACCTTGAAATAACGTTCTCTTCAAGTAAGAACCTTCGATAACTTAAGCGAATACGAAGGCGGTCGGTCTCTGGAAGATTTAAATAGTTACATTGTGAAGCTTGTTGGCCACGACGAGCTGTAAGTCCTTTCGTACTGAGGTGAATATGCCCATTTATGCAAGCAACGACATCTTTTATTCTTCTATAACAGAGTTAATTAGTAGCGCCATCTTTGGAAAAAAGATTAACTAATGCTATCCAATACCTAAACCACTCTCATGTTATCCAATACATAAATCACTGAAACTGCTTTAATTAATTGAACAAAAAGCTTTACAACTAGAACTGCTAAAATTAATTGAACGAAAGCTTTTGAGCTACTTGTGGAGACTTGTGGAGGAGAAGCAAATTCCAGCATATTCCAGAAGCCCTAGAAGATTCTAGTAGCTTTTTCTCGGATATAAATACACGGCCACCAGTCCGAGGACCGCAGTTTAATTTTGGAAGTAAACGAATAAATGTCGGTGTAAAATAGTGAATTAAGTATTGGAATTAAAGTATTTGAAGTGAAATAAAGGTTTTTTTATTTTGTAAAGTAATTGTTGTTCAGTTTGAATAAAAGAAATAAGTTTTATTTGCGAACCCTTGGCTAAAATATTACATTGGTGTCTGCGGGTGACAATGGCACAGTGGATATAGTGTTTGACTGCTAACCTGGACGTGTGGGTTCGATCCCCAGTCTAGGTAGCATTCTTTTCTATATTCCCAAACTTCAACTGGATGCCACCCGTGGAATTTAATGAGATAATTAACATCTATTTCTCAATCCACTGTGCCAATAAAAATCTTGCCTTTCCTTCTATTCCTTCTAACTAGTGCCGTGCATTGCATATAAAAGACCTGAGGTCTTACATGCATATAGTTAAAATTATTATTATTATTATTATTATAAAGTGGAATAAAACTTATGTTATCTGTACATTCAGATAATTAATGGTGAAAATTGATAAAGTGTGTGAATAAATAAGCAAATAAGAAAAGTGCTTGTGAAAAATGACAAACAAGAATATAAAAATAAAAATAGAAACAAAATGGGTTATATTGTGAATGCATTGAATTGTGTTGAACTTAAGGCAGAACTGAACAGACAAGATCTTCCTACTGCTGGAACGAAAAATGACCTCATTATTGGTCTGCAGGACGACTTAAGGTAACGCGGTGAAAATCCAGACATGTTTCTATTTGAAATTGAAATGTCGGAAGATCAAGTGAGTACAAGCTTAGACATTACGAATATGATGGCTCAGCTGCTTGCCCAGTTTGAACACCAACGAAAGGAGCAAAAGAATCTTCTAGAAGAGCAACGTAGTGAACAAAAGAATCTTCTTGAGAGATTTGAAGAACAACGAAATGAACAGAAGAATGACCAAGAGAATCTGCTTGTACGATTGGAAGAACAACACAACGAGCAAAGGAACCTTCTTGACGACCAGAAAAACCTTATAGAAAGTAAGCTAAACTCATTTGAAAATAAATTCATGGCTCTTGATGAACGTGTTGAAAAAGTCAAAAACCAGTTCTTGAAAGTTGACATAAGGTTGGAAAAATTTGAAAACAAAATGCAGAACTTTGCCAATGAGTTAGAAAAAGTTCGAAAAATAAAGGTTCGAAAAAGTTCTGGCGACTGCTCAAGGAAAAAGGAAATGCATCCACCAACGTTTGATGGACAAACTTCTTGGTCAATCTACAAGAAGCAGTTTGAGGCAGCCGCAACGACAAATGTTGTATAAAAAAGTCTAAGAAAGTCCCCAGTTTACTTATAGACAAACAAATAAATAAATAGATGCAATATACAAAATACAGGCAGTTGAAACCTGGGGTGGAATCGGCTAAGGTGATAGATGATTATCAATTGTGGTGATCGTCGTTTTGACTATTGCTGTCTCTATTTTGGCCTTTAGATATGATAGAGAAAGCTATCTTCAAAACGACGATCACCACAATTGATAATCAACTTGAATCTCGGTAACCAAGTGCTGAAGTACCAAAATGTAGAGATTCCTATGGTTTATGGCAACGAAAACTCACCTACTCTTAGAACTGTCATCAAAGAAGACATATGCCTGCCGTCCTTCTCGGAAGTGTTTGATTGGACAAAAATAGAGGGTGATTTAGGTAGCCATTGATACCTCATGGTGGAACCAGCGTCTGAGCAATCTTCCTACAACATCCTCTAAGCGAAGACTCTTGTGGAACCAAAGAACAACCCCGTACCCGTACGGATACTGAACATCAAACCGTACGAAGTCAAGCTCAGGAAAGGAGAAATAATTAGAAAATACGAATCTGTGTCTGCAATAACCAAGATCACAGAAATAAACACAGACAAATCTATGGACCCCGAAAAATTCAGCTTCATGAAAGCCAACATTCTGAAACCGTCCAATCTAAGTCAACATCAGCTAAATATTGCTCGAAGACTTCTTCATGAGTACGCTGATATATTTTCTTCACCGAGTGGGCAGTATGGTCGAACACAATTGGTGCAGCATCGATTTGACACAGGAGACGCAAAACCAATTCGACAGCCGGCAAGACGTCTCCCACAAACAAGCCAAAGTTGAAGAGATGATATCGACAATGAAGAAAGATGGGCTAATCGAAAACTCCAAAAGCCCTTGGGTGTCACCAGTAGTTCTTGTCAAAAAGAAGGATGGAAGTACCCGATTTTGTGTGGACTACCGTAGGCTGAACGATGTGACAAAGAAAGACAGCTACCCTTTGCCCAGAATAAGAGATACTTTGGATGCAATGGAAGGAGCTCAATGGTTCTCGACGCTGGACTTAAAGAGTGGTTACTGGCAGGTAGAAATCCATCGAGAAGATCGCGAGAAGACAGCTTTTTCTACAGGAAATGGTCTGTGGCAGTTTAAAGTTACGCCGTTCGGACTTTGCAACGCTCCAGCAACACTTGAGCGTCTGATGGAGTGCGTTCTACAAGGACTTACCTGGAAATCCTGCCTTGTATATTTGGACGATGTCATCGTTAATGGGAAAACTTTTGACCAACATTGTGAAAACCTTAAGGCTGTATTCCAAAGGCTGCGAGAAGCACACTTTAAATTAAATCCAGAGAAATATGCGCTTTTCAAGACCGAAGTTAAATACCTGGGACATATCATCTCATCCCAAGGAGTAAAAACTGATCCTTAAAAAGTTGACACTATAAATAATTGGCCAACACCACAAGATAAACATCAACTCCGTAGCTTTCTTGGTCTAGCCACATATTATCGACGCTCTGTGAAGGACTTTGCTGGAATCGCTAAGAGCTTGCATCAACTTACTAAAAACGGAGCAGCCGTTCAAAGTGTCAAGTGAGTGCGAGAAAAGTTTTCAGGAACTCAAGCTACGCTTGTGTAATGCTCCTGTGCTGACCTATCCGACACCTGGAAAACCTTTCATCATCGACGCCGATGCCAGTAACGTGCGAATTAGAGCTGTACTGTCGCAAGTCCATGACGGAGAAGAAAAAGTCGTCGCCTACTACAGTAAGGTACTCTCGAGGCCAGAGCGCAATTATTGCGTGACCAGAAGGGAACTTCTAGCTTTGATTTTGGCAACGAAGAATTTCCATAAGTACATCTACGGACAGAAGTTCCTCCTTCAACAGATCATGGTGCGCCTAATTGGCTTCTGAACTTCAAAAATCCCGAAGGTTAAGTAGCTAGGTGGAACGAGAGACTTCAGACACACGACTACCAAATTCAACATCGGAAAGGAAAGTTGCACTCTAACGCAGATGCATTGTCTCGGCGACCGTGTAAACAGGACTGTAAGCATTGCACACGTCGAGAAGAAAAGGAAACAGTTGCCATCCAGCGAATAAGAGCCGATCCCATTTACGGTTGGAGCAATGAAGAACTGAGAACTGCCCAACAAGAAGACACAGATATAGAGCCCATTCTTGCACGGAAGGAACACGAAGAAAAACCAGAATGGGGTGACATTTCCGATAGAAGTCCAGGTCTCAAAGCATATTGGGCACAGTAGCACTCACTTTATGTGCAAGAAGGAGTACTAAGGCGCAAATGGGAGTCTGCAGATGGCAAATCTTATGTGATGCATTTGATGATACCTAGATCAAAGGTTAATGATGTTCTTCGAGGGATGCATGATGGAGCATCTGGAGGTCGTTTGGGAGTCTATAAAACGCTAGAGAAGATACGACAACGGTTCTACTGGCTACATGCAAGAAAAGATGTCGAAAAGTGGTGCAGAAAATGTGATACTTGTGCTGCTACCAAGGGACCAGGTAAAATGCAGCAGTACAATGTCGGCACACCTTTCGAGAGAATAGCAGTAGATGTTGCAGGTCCGTTTCCGGAGACTAACAGCGGAAACCGATACATCCTTGTAGTCATGGATTACTTCAGCAAGTGGCCTGAGGCATTTGCCATCCCAAATCAAGAAGCCAAAACAGTGGTTGATCAGATTGTCATCAATTGGGTGAGCAGGTTCGGTGTTCCTTTGGAATTGCATTTTGGTCAAGGAAGGAACTTTGAATCTTACATCTTCCAGGAGGTTTGCTCTCTCCTTGGCATCAAGAAGATGACGACAACACTGCTTCATCCACAATCTGACGGAATGGTTGAACGATTCAACAGGACGCTTAAGGAACATCTGCCCAAGGTTGTAGGTGACCACCAACGAGACTGGGACCGCCATATTCCATTGTTTTTGATGGCCTATCGAAGTGCGGTTCATAGTTCAACAGGATATACACAATCGGAGATCCCTTTCGGCACAACAATACGGCTGCCTAGTGAAGTATAATTTGGATGCCGTACTATGGAACCGGAAAAGCCAGATGAATATTTGGAAAGCCTCAAAGAAAGACTCATTGACATCCATCAACGGACAAGGAATACCACAAAAATAGCTAGTGATAGAATGAAAACACGGTACGACGCTCCGGCAACAACGATTGGATTCCAAGAAGGAGACCTGGTGTGGTTTTACAATCCCCATCGACAAAAAGGACCGTCACCAAAACTTCAACAAAACTGGGACAGCCCATACACCGTTGTGAAGCGAATCAATGATGTGGTTTACCGCATTCAGAGAGGGTTAAGAGGCAAGCTCAAGTTAGTTCACTGTGACCGTTAACATTGTTATAACGGTGGTGACGGGAGTAATGGATTTAATCGGGATTATCAAACCTAAGAGCGGGGCAATGTGGCGAATATGCCCATTTATGCAAGCAACGACATCTTTTATTCTTTTATAACAGAATAAATTAGTAGCGCCATCTTTGGACAAAAGATTAACTAATGTTATCCAAGACCTAAACCACTGAAACTGCTATAATTAATTGAACGAAAGCTTTACCACTGAAACTGCTATAATTAATTGAACGAAAGTTTTTGAGCTAGTTGTGGAGACTTGTGGAGGAGAAGCAAATTCCAGCATATTCCAGAAGCCCTAGAAGATTCTAGTAGCTTTTTCTCCGATATAAATACGCGGCCACCAGTCCGAAGACCGCAGTTTAATTTTGGAAGTGACCGAAGAAACTTCGGTGTAAAATAGTGAATTAAGAGTTGTGCTTGTTATAAAAGTATTGGAATTAAAATGATTGAAGTGAACTAAAGGTGTTTTATTTTGTAAAGTAATTGTTGTTCAGTTTGAATAAAAGAAATAAGTTTTATTTGCGAACCCTTGGCTAAAATATTACAATATTATCAAACATTAAATAAAAACTCTTTTCTTTTAACATCTTAAATGGATTGTTTGTCATTACGTATGTTTTTTTTTCTATTATTATTTACATTAAACCTTCGATATAATACTTACAAATACCTTGAAAAGTTTTTTGTTTAATTTATTGAAAAAAAAAAATTAATTATATTGAACAAAATAAAACAAATAAATTGAACATTTTCTAAATCATAAGATTTTATATTTTTTAAAATTTCAATTTTTAAAAAGATGTTTTAGGTTAGAATAAATAAATAACACATGTAAACGAGAAGCTATTTCTGGGTCTGAAAAAGAGAGCAATTATTATAATTATTTAGGGGTAGAATTACAGATACAATAGTTCCAAAGATGTTGCAGGCAGAGGAAACAAAATTATGAATTTACTTGCACTTTTCATATTGCAGAAGTTGATGACAAATTTTAAAATTCTAAAAAAATACAAAAAATAGAGCGATTCATTGAAAGAAACAACGTGGATGAACAAATTTTATTTTATTCTGAAAGATTTTGATGGGAAACAAGAGGGTGCATAGAAGAGACGAAAGGGTACAACTACTTTTCAAAAAAGTCACAATAAAAGACTAACGAGGAAATATTCCCCATTTGACTATTCGGAAAGCTGCTTTCGGTTGCGTTGGTTGGATACCAACTTGGTTGCATTTTATACTATAATTATAGTGCTACCTTAAAGGTTTTTTAAAATAAAAAAAATATCCGTTACTGGAAATTCCTTATGATTTGGTATCGATAAGTTGCAAGATTCTATAAGGACTTGAATGTATATGAGTTAAAGAATACAAAATTATGCCAATGTCTACTTCGTTGGAGACAAAATAATAACAACAAATGTGACATCCTATTATATTTTTCGTGAGTAAAATGTTTACAAAAATGTCATCGAAAAATGTTGATTAACGTCAAAAAAGCAAAAAAATACACATTCAAGGTGGAAGAAGAAAAATATCAACCTACTGCCTTCCATCTCAATATTTTTGTTTTTCTTATAAAAACAACACCATATACATAGCACACACACAATTTTAAATACGTTTTAAGAAACAAATTCAAATAACTTATCAAAAGCGGCAAATTTTACTCTCAAATTTCGTAACAAAGAAAAATACGAATTGGCGTGGTCTTCTATATTTGGAAGACCCTGTAGACCAAGTTACCTCTTCATAACTTCGTTCATAACTTAAAAAAACGCTTATTAAGAGTTTCTTGTGATAAAAAATATGTATCTTTATAAATTCAATTTTGTTTTGGTATATTATTTACAATAAAACAATTGGTGAGGAGCCATATCTTGCTCACTACGTGTAACAATGCAATTTTTTAACATGGGAATAAATTTGCTTTTTTTATGTACCCAACGTCCTCGTCCCCCATTTCAAGACTAAATTTTAATCAATAATTTTATAAGCTAAAATGCTATGTGAACTTAATTGAAATTGAATTTATCTAAACTCGTAAATTTCAATACAACTTTCGGGCACACGATTTATTTCAATAGACTGATACAGCTCCGATGATTTGTGGTAATAATAGCCTTCCATTTTTCCTTTTGATTTTGTAAAACATATTGTGGTGAATATGCCCATTTGTGCAAACAACGACATCTCTAATTCTTCTATAACAGAATAAATTCGTAATGAGTTCCGCGCCATCTATGAACAAAAGATTAACTTATGTTACCCAATACCTAAACCACCCAATTCCTAAACCACTCTATCATTATCCAATACTTAAACCACTCGCATCGTTATCCAATACCCAAACCATGGAACTGCTATAATTTGTAATTGGTCGAAAGCTTTTGAGCTACTTGTGGAGACTTTCCAGTGAAGTACATTCCAGCACATTCCAGAAACCCTAGAAGATTCTAGTAGCTTTTTCTCGGATATAAATACACGGCCACCAGTCCGAAGACCTCAGTTGGATTTTGGAAGTGAACGAATAAACGTCGGTGTAAAATAGTGAATTAAGAGTTATGCTTGTTATAATAAAAGTATTAGAATTAAAGTATTTGAAGTGAAATAAAGGTGTTTTATTTTTGTAAAGTAATTGTTGTTCAGTTTGAATAAAAGGAATAAGTTTTATTGACGAACCCTAAGTAAAATACTACATTGGTGTCAGTTAAGTGGAATAAAACGTATTTTATCTGTGCATTCAGGTAATTATTGGTGGAGATTGATAAAGTGTAAAATAAAAACAAAGGTGCTTGTGCAAAGTGATATAAAAATATTACAATAGAAACAAAATGGGTAAAATTGTAAATGCATTAAGTTGTGTTTAACTTAAAGCAGAACTATACAGACGAGGTCTTCCTACTGCTGGAACGAAAAATGACCTCATTATTGGTCTGCAGGACGACTTGAGGTAACGCGGTGAAAATCCAGACATGTTTCTATTTGAAATTGAAATGTCGGAAGATCAAGTGAGTACAAGCTTAGACATTACGAATATGATGGCTCAGCTGCTCGCCCAGTTTGAACACCAACGAAAGGAGCAAAAGAATCTTCTAGAAGAGCAACGTAGTGAACAAAAGAATCTTCTTGAAAGATTTGAAGAACAACGAAATGAACAGAAGAATGACCAAGAGAATCTGCTTGTACGATTGGAAGAATAACACAACGAGCAAAGGAACCTTCAGACCAGAAAAACCTAATAGAGATTAAGCTAAACTGATTTGAAAATAAATTCATGGCTCTTGATGAACGTGTTGAAAAAGTCAAAAACCAGTTCTCGAAAGTTGACACAAGGTTGGAAAAATTTGAAGACAAAATGCAGAACTTTGCCAATGAGTTAGAAAAAGTTCGAAAAATAAAGGTTCGAAAAAGTTGTGGCGACTGCTAAAGGAAAAAAGAAATGCATCCACCAACGTTTGATGGACAAACTTCTTGGTCAATCTACAAGAAGCAGTTTGAGGCAGCCGCAACGACAAATGGCTGGGATGACGAAGACAAGTTTATTGCCCTGAGAGGTTCTGCTGTTGAATTATTGGTAACCTTACCAGCAGACAAGAACGGCAACTTCAGTGCTCTTGTTCAGGCCATTGACAAGCGATTTGGGGATGGCCATATGCAAGAAAACTTCCGCGTTCAACTCAATACCAGAGTCCAGAAAAGAGGAAAAAGTCTACAACATCTCCAAGCAGTCATTGAACGGTTGGCGCATCTAGCATACCCGATTGCAGGAGATGAAATTACCAACGAGCTAGCAACAGAGGCTTTTGTCTGTGCAGTTTCCGATATCAATCTCCAGCGAGCAATTCGAACTGCTGGAAAATGCACGCTTTCTGAAGCATCAGCCTTCGTGCTCATCGAAACATCGCAACAGGCTTCCTTAGGAATTCATCGGGTAAGAGAACTAGAAGTTGAGGAATGTTCTTGCCAGAGAGCTGAATTCCAAAGATGGCAGCGAGAAGGACCTGCTCGATGCTGAAATTGCAACAAAACCGGACATCTCCAGCGCCAGTGCAGATTGCCACCAAAAAAAGTCACCTGTCAACATTGTGGAAGCAAAACTAATACCCGCGAACAGGTAAGCAATAACATCAACGCTCCTGCTCGCCCCGTTTCCCAGCCGGGAAGCGGGTCGTCTCTAATTAAGCTCTCTACTTCAGATTTTCTTTTGTTTGTGCCTATATTGCTATACATTTAGTGAAATGTCATCTAATATATGTGGTGCTTGTAGTGCTGAAATTTCGGACTCAAACTTTATCGAATGTGAATATTTTTGTAAAAATAAATATCACAAGAAATGTGCCGGTATATCCGAAGCTAGTTTTAAAGTTCTTGTCGCTGATGTAAATATGATGTAGCGATGTAATTCATGTACTGTTTCACGCCAAATTGCTAATTTTCTCTTTGATAAACTTGATAGACTAACAACAGAGTTCAAAGTCCTTAAGGAACAAATAAATTGTTTTAATGAATTACAAAAAACATCAAATCTATGAGTGAACAGTGATTCGAATAAAAAATTGAACAAAGACTCTCTTAAAAATAATAAAAAAGTCGTTGCCAACATTCCGTCAGCCTATTGTGACACAGGCTCTCCAGAATCATCATCATCAGAAGAGACCAACAACCATTCTTCTGGACAAAATAAAGAGGGCAATGATTTAATCGCCAACACCGAACAAATCAAAGTAATTACCCCTACCCCAGCCTCAGACCTTGACAAAAGTATAATTGGAAATAACATCTCTTCTACATTACTTGAAGGTGTTTCTTTTCCCAAAACGAAATGGTTACATCTGTCCCATTTAGCCACTAATACATCGGTAGAATCACTCACTTCATTTATTGCTGACGCGCTTCAAATTTTACCTTATCTAATTAAATGTATCATGCTTGTTAAGAGAGGTACAGATATATCAAATCTCTTTTCTAAACTTCAAAGCTGCAATTCCTGATATTTACGTCGACCAAATTATGCAAGCTTCAGTTTGGCCTACTGGTGTTCGTGTAAGGGATTTTATTTCAATTCCAAAAAAACGAAGAGCAAACGATTCCGCTAAAACCACCAATAAATGCTGTATAATTGACTCAACGACAAAACCAGTTTCTGTTGCTCATGCATTCTTTTCTGCTGACGTTGTTGCTGCTGATGTTGTTGTTGCTGATTTTGTTGTTGCTGATGATCTTGTAGTTGTTGATGCTGTTCATGCTGTGGCTGCTCTTGATGATCAAAATAATTGTAATGCACTCTCTCTGTCTATTATCATAATGTAGGTGGGATGATAACTAAACTGCAAGGTTTTTGTACTGCCGTTGTTAATTGCTCATATGATATCATTGCACTTACGGAGAAATGGTTGAGCGATGACATTTTCAATGCTGAATTGTGTAATGACGATTATAGAAGAGACCGAAATTTCATCTACACTGAATTAACTAGAGGAGGTGGAGTGCTGCTTGCGGTGAAGTCTAGTTTTGAGAGTAGGCAAATATCTCTTTCTGATTGTTCAGGTTTAATCGAACAAATATGTGTACGTGTTGAATTTCCTTATACTAACAATTATAATTGCAACCCAATTAGTATATTTTTGTTTGTGTCATATATTCCACCAAAGTCAAGTTTGGATGTGTACGCTTCTCATATAAATAACATTCAATCAATCGTTAGTGAATTGAATTCTAATTCGTATGTCGTCGTAGTCTTGATTTTAATTTATGCCCAGTGAAGTGGTTTTTTTTTTTTGTTTATATTCCACGCGCGCAAAAGGGGTTATGGCTACCCTTAAAATGTTTTTAACACAGCACGAGCGATTAGGTAAGTAGGAGAGGATTTAGAAGGAGATACCGATGCACATTGGTTTTTAACGTTTGCACATCGAAAAGGGAGGGGAAAATCGAGTCAGGTAAAGCATTCCACATTCGTGTGGTGCGACTGAAGAAAGAATCTCTGTACATTACAGTACGTCCGAAGTTGGGCTCGAGGGTGAACTGATGGGCATTCCTAGAAGCACGAGTATTACGGTTGAATTTTTTAAGGGGGGGAATGCAACTGGCTATTTCACTAGAACACTGATTATAATAATAGCGATAAAATAGAGAAAGACACGAAACATTACGGCGGTGTTCGAGAGATGTAATTGTTTCTGTTATAGATCTTTCGCCTATCTTTTTTAAAGCTCTCTTTTGAATTCTGTCCATCAAACTCAAGTGAGTTTTTGGAGCTCCTGCCCAAACATGAGAATTGTACTCAAGTTTTGGACGAATAAAGGCTTTGTAGATCACAGCCAGATCAGAAGGGGAAAAAAAACTTCTTGCATCTACGGAGAAAACCTAAACACTTAGCAGCGTTTTTGGTGACATCAAATATGTGGTCATTCCACAAAAAGTGGTCTGTGACACACATACCGAAAACTGAGAGCTGTTCGGTTTCCTCGATGCAAGTGCCGCTATCCTGTTCCTCGATGCAAGTGCCGCCCATGGATAGCGGCATTGGGGGTGGGTTTCGCTTTAACGACAGGAGACAACATTGAGTTTTAGAAGCATTAAATTCTACGCGGTTTTTGATTCCCCATTGGACAATGCTGTCGAGATCAGAATTTAGTGAGTTTATCATACGCTGCCATTCAAGTTCCACATCCGAAGGACATGGATGAGAATCTGTAAACGAATATGAGAAGCTGAGGGTACTATCGTCAGCAAAACAGTTTAATGGATTAGAAGTTTCAGACAAAAGATCATTTATAAAAATAAGGAAGAGAGTCGGAGACAAAACGGAGCCCTGGGGCACACCAGCATTTATTTTGTGGATTTCAGACTTGAAACCGTCCAATACGACTTGAATTGAACGGTCCGAAAGGTTATTTCTAATCCAACGAAGAAGAGGTTCATCGAAACCAAATGCGCGCATTTTCGATAAGAGAGCTTGGTGCCAAATTCTATCAAACGCTTTTGAAATATCAAGTGCAATAATCTTACTTTCTCCAAAACGATGTAAAGATTTGTTCCACTGTTCGGTGAGATATACCATCACCAGTGGACCTATTGCTACGAAAGCCGTACTGCCGGTCATTAAGAAGGTTTCGTTCCTCGAGATATTTCTTGAGCTGGAAATTAATCAGCGTTTCCATGACCTTGGAAATAAGGGACGTAAGTGCAATTGGTTGGTAGAGGGTGAAGAAGATACGCCTTTTTTAGGGACAGGCTGGACAAATGCTGTTTTCCATCCACTGGGATAGAGACCAGTAGTGTAGAACAGATGGAAAAGCTTACGCAGTGGTTTTGTCAGCGTTGAAGTACACCACTTCAGAACAATGGGAGGGATACTATCCGGGCAAGCAGATTTGTGTACATCGAGATCTTTTAGAACTCTAGCAACTGCACGAGTGCGAAAGAAGATTTGTCCCATACAATCATTTACGCTCTCAAGTACAGGAGGAGTCATAACACTTTCTGGCAGCGTCGAATTAACAGCAAACTGTGCTGCAAGCAAATTGGCTTTATCTTGCGAGCTGACAAAAGGAGTATCATTGAAGACGAGCGTTGGAACCGAGGACGAGGTGCTATTTCGTATGTTTTTTACAAATGACCAAACATTTTTACTACCTTTGGGACATTGTAGTATTTTTAGCCGTAATTTTTGATCATGTAAAAATTTGGTTCTTCGAATATGAAAGTTACAGGTCTTTCTAGCTTGTTGAAACTTTTTCCGGTTTTCCTCATTAGGATTGGCTTTATAAAATCGGAAGCTTACTTCTCTAACCCTAATAACCTCTAGAGTGTTGGCGATTTCCCGCAACGTCAAGAATCCGAGTAGGCTCGTCAACAAGCTGAGTCAGGTGGTTTAACTCAGCAAAAATCTCGACATACCTTCCTTCGGGTGTTATCTGACCAGAATAGCGTAGCCACGAAGAATTGTGTACATTGAAATCATTATTCAGATGATGATAAGACTTTACTTCCTTTAAATGTTATGAGTGAATGTGAAACTCTAGTTTTAGACACAATGTCAGCTTTAAACTGTATACAAATCAATAATGTTTTTAATACACTTGAAAGAATTTTAGATCTTATTTTTGTTTAAACACGATATTCGCCATAATGCTTTGAATATTTCTATAGATTTTATCGCTTATAACAAAATTTACTATACAGATCAAAATATGAGTTATAGATATGATTTTAATAAGGCCGATTATGTGGGCATTAATATTCTGTGTAATATTGATTGGAGTTTGATATTGTGTTATTAGGACTTTTCAATTAACTATGTTAATTTTCTTAATGTTTTGTATTGTGCCTTTTCTAATTTTGTTCCTGTTAAAAGGATAAAGAAAAATTGTAAACCTGTTTGGTATTGTAAGAGCTTATCGCGATTAAAAAATGCAATGATGAAAATGCAAAGTAAAAGTAAATGTAACCCTAGATGTCGCAGCGAATATGTTCGTTTACGCCGTGAATATGAACATTTAAAACAATTTTTGCATAGACAGTTTGTTTTGTCCATTGAATCTAAGATTAAATCGGATTCAAAATGTTTTTGGCAATTCTTAAATTCTAAAAAGAAATCTTTTGGAATACCCTCTGCTATGAGCTATAACGGAGCGGTGAGTAGTAATCTTCAAAACATTTGTAACTCTTTCGCAACGTTTTTTCAATCAAATTTTAAATTAAGTTTTTAATTTATCTCTAAAAAACGGTGTTTTTCTCGACTGTTGGAAGAGCTCATACATAACTCCGATTTATAAATCAGGTTCAAGGCAATGCGTTGAAAATTCTTTGTTATAACGGTGGTGACGGGAGTAATGGATTAAATCGGGACAATCAAACCTAAGAGCGGGGCAATGTGGCGAATATGCCCATTTATGCAAGCAACGACATCTTTTATTCTTTTATAACAGAATAAATTAGTAGCGCCATCTTTGGAAAAAAGATTAACTAATGTTATCCAAGACCTAAACCACTCTCATGTAATCCAATACCTAAACCACTGAAACTGCTATAATTAATTGAACGAAAGCTTTACCACTGAAACTGCTGTAATTAATTGAACGAAAGCTTTTGAGCTAGTTGTGGAGACTTGTGGAGGAGAAGCAAATTTCAGCATATTCCAGAAGCCAGACGGCCAACAGTCCGAAGACCGCAGTTTAATTTTGGAAGTGAACGAATAAACGTCGGTGTAAAATAGGGAATTAAGAGTTGTGCTTGTTATAAAAGTATTGGAATTAAAGTAATTGAAGTGAAGTAAAGGTATTTTATTTTGTAAGGTAATTGTTGTTCAGTTTGAATAAAAGAAATAAGTTTTATTTGCGAACCCTTGGCTAAAATATTACAATATTATCAAACATTAAATGAAAACTCTTTTCTTTTAACATCTTAAATGGATTGTTTGTCATTACGTTTGTTTTTTTTTCTATTATTATTTACATTAAACCTTCGATATAATTCTTACAAATACCTGGAAAAGTTTTTTGTTTAATTTATTGAAAACAAAATAACACAAATAAATTGAACATTTTCTAAATCATAAGATTTTATTTTTTTTTAAATTTCAATTTTTAAAAAGATGTTTTAGGTTGGAAAAATGAATAACACATGTAAACGAGTACCTATTTCTGGGTCTGAAAAAGAGAGCAATTATTATAATTATTTAAGAGTAGAATTACAGATACAATAGTTCCAAAGATGTTGCAGGCAGAGGAAACAAAATTATGAATTTACTTGCACTTTTCATATTGCAGAAGTTGATGACAAATTTTAAAATTCTAAAAAAATACAAAAAATAGAGCGATTCATTGAAAGAAACAACGTGGATGAATAAATTTAATTTTATTCTGAAAGATTTTGATGGGAAACAAGAAGGTGCATACAAGAGACGAAAGGGTACAACTACTTTTCAAAAGAGTCACAATAAAAGACTAACGAGGAAATATTCCCCATTTGACGATTCGGAAAGCTACTTTCGGTTGCGTTGGTTGGATATCAACTTGGTTGCATTTTGTACTATAATTATAGTTCTACCTTAAAGGTTTTTAGAAATAAAAAAAATATCCGTTACTGGAAATTCCTTATGATTTGGTATCGATAAGTTGCAAGATTCTATAAGGACTTGATTGTATATGAGTTAAAGAATACAAAATTATGCCAATGTCTACTTCGTTGGAGACAAAATAATAACAACAAATGTGACATCCTATTATATTTTTCGTGAGTAAAAAGTTTACAAAAATGTCATCGAAAAATGTTGATTAACGTCAAAAAAGCAAAAAAATACACATTCAAGGTGGAAGAAGAAAAATATCAACCTACTGCCTTCCATCTCAATATTTTTGTTTTTCTTATAAAAATAACACCATATACATAGCACAAACGTAATTTTAAATACGTTTTAAGAAACAAATTCAACTAACTTATCAAAAGCGGGTAATTTTACTCTCAAATTTCGTAACAAAGAAAAATACGAATTGGCGTGATCTTCTATATTTGGAAGACTTCATAACTTCGTCATAACTTAAAAAAACACGCTTATTAAGAGTTTCTTGTGATGAAAAATATGTATCTTTATAAATTCAATTTTGTTTTGGTATATTATTTACAATAAAACAATTGGCGAGGAGCCATATCTTGCTCACTACGTGTAACAATGCAATTTTTTAACATGGGAATAAATTTGCTTTTTCCTCGTCCCCCATTTCAAGGATAATTTTATAAGCTAAAATGCTATGTGAACTTAATTGAAATTGAATTTATCTAAACTCGTAAATTTCAATACAACTTTCGGGCACACGATTTATTTCGATGCACTGATACAGCTCCGATGATTTGTGGTAATAATAGCCTTCCGTTTTTCCTTTTGATTTTGTAAAACATATTGTGGTGAATATGCCCATTTGTGCAAACAACGACATCTCTAATTCTTCTATAACAGAATAAATAAGTAATGAGTTCCGCGCCATCTATGAACAAAAGATTAACTTATGTTACCCAATACCTAAACCACCCAATACCTAAACCAGTCTATCATTATCCAACACTTAAACTACTCGCATCGTTATCCAATACCCAAACCATGGAACTGCTATAATTTGTAATTGGTCGAAAGCTTTTGAGCTACTTGTGGAGACTTTCCAGTGAAGTACATTCCAGCACATTCCAGAAACCCTAGAAGATTCTAGTAGCTTTTTCTCGGATATAAATACACGGCCACCAGTCCGAAGACATAAGTTGGATTTTGGAAGTGAACGAATAAACGTCGGTGTAAAATAGTGAATTAAGAGTTGTGCTTGTTATAATAAAAGTATTGGAATTAAAGTATTTGAAGTGAAATAAAGGTGTTTTATTTTTGTAAAGTAATTGTTGTTCAGTTTGAATAAAAGGAAT
The DNA here is from genome assembly GCA_949320155.1 of Melangyna quadrimaculata. NCBI lineage: Eukaryota > Metazoa > Arthropoda > Insecta > Diptera > Syrphidae > Melangyna > Melangyna quadrimaculata. The sequence goes on from OX439484.1 coordinate 126,005,386, forward strand.
ACGTTTTATTGACGAACCCTAAGTAAAATACTACATTGGTGTCAGTTAAGTGGAATAAAACTGATTTTATATGTGCATTCAGATAATTAATGGTGGAGATTGATAAAGTGTAAAATAAAAACAAAGGTGCTTGTGCAAAGTGACATACAAATATTACAATAGAAACAAAATGGGTAAAATTGTGGATGAAAATTGTGTTTAACTTAAAGCAGAACTAAACAGACGAGGTCTTCCTACTGCTGGAACGAAAAATGACCTCATTATTCGTCTGCAGGACGACTTAAGGTAACGCGGTGAAAATCCAGACATGTTTCTATTTGAAATTGAAATGTCGGAAGATCAAGTGAGTACAAGCTTAGACATTACGAATATGATGGCTCAGCTGCTCGCCCAGTTTGAACACCAACGAAAGGAGCAAAAGAATCTTCTAGAAGAGCAACGTAGTGAACAAAAGAATCTTCTTGAAAGATTTGAAGAACAACGAAATGAACAGAAGAATGACCAAGAGAATCTGCTTGTACGATTGGAAGAATAACACAACGAGCAAAGGAACCTTCTAGACGACAAGAAAAACCTAATAGAGAGTAAGCTAAACTCATTTGAAAATAAATTCATGGCTCTTGATGAACGTGTTGAAAAAGTCAAAAACCAGTTCTCGAAAGTTGACACAAGGTTGGAAAAATTTGAAGACAAAATGCAGAACTTTGCCAATGAGTTAGAAAAAGTTCGAAAAATAAAGGTTCGAAAAAGTTCTGGCGACTGCTCAAGGAAAAAGGAAATGCATCCACCAACGTTTGATGGACAAACTTCTTGGTCAATCTACAAGAAGCAGTTTGAGGCAGCCGCAACGACAAATGGCTGGGATGACGAAGACAAGTTTATTGCCCTGAGAGGTTCTGCTGTTAAATTATTGGTAACCTTACCAGCAGACAAGAACGGCAACTTCAGTGCTCTTGTTCAGACCATTGACAAGCGATTTGGGGATGGCCATATGCAAGAAATCTTCCGCGTTCAACTCAATACCAGAGTCCAGAAAAGAGGAGAAAGTCTACAACATCTCCAAGCAGTCATTGAACGGTTGGCGAATCTAGCATACCCGATTGCAGGAGATAAAATTACCAGACAGCTAGCAATAGAGGCTTTTGTCTGTACAGTTTCCGATATCAATCTCCAGCGAGCAATTCGAACTGCTGGAAAATGCACGCTTTCTGAATCATCAGCCTTCGTGCTCACTATGGAAACATCGCAACAGGCTTCTTTAGGAATTCATCGGGTAAGAGAACTAGAAGTTGAGGAATGTTCTTGCCAGAGAGCTGAATTCCAAAGATGGCAGCGAGAAGGACCTGCTCGATGCTGAAATTGCAACAAAACCGGACATCTCCAGCGCCAGTGCAGATTGCCACCAAGAAGAGTCACCTGTCAACATTGTGGAAGCAAAAATAATACCCGCGAACAGGTAAGCAATAACATCAACGCTCCTGCTCGCCCCGTTTCCCAGCCGGGAAGCGGGTCGTCTCTAATTAAGCTCTCTACTTCAGACTTTCTTTTGTTTGTGCCTATATTGCTATACATTTAGTGAAATGTCATCTAATATATGTGGTACTTGTAGTGCTGAAATTTCGGACTCAAACTTTATCGAATGTGAATACTTTTGTAAAAATAAATATCACAAGAAATGTGCCGGTATATCCGAAGCTAGTTTTAAAGTTCTTGTCGCTGATGCAAATATGATGTGGCGATGTAATTCATGTACTGTTTCACGCCAAATTGCTAATTTTCTCTTTGATAAACTTGATAGACTTACAACAGAGTTCAAAGTCCTTAAGGAACAAATAAATTGTTTTAATGAATTACAAAAAACATCAAATCTATGAGTGAACAGTGATTCGAATAAAAAATTGAACAAAGACTCTCTTAAAAATAATAAAAAAGTCGTTGCCAACATTCCGTCAGCCTATTGTGACACAGGCTCTCCAGAATCATCATCATCAGAAGAGACCAACAACGATTCTTCTGGACAAAATAAAGAGGGCAATGATTTAATCGCCAACATCGAACAAATCAAAGTAATTACCCCTACCTCAGCCTCAGACCTTGACAAAAGTATAATTGGAAATAACATCTCTTCTAAATTACTTGAAGGTGTTTCTTTTCCCAAAACGAAATGGTTACATCTGTCCCATTTAGCCACTAATACATCGGTAGAATCACTCACTTCATTTATTGCCGACGCGCTTCAAATTTAACTTATCTAATTAAATGTATCATGCTTGTTAAGAGAGGTACAGATATATCAAATCTCTTTTCTAAACTTCAAAGATGCAATTCCTAATATTTACGTCGAACAAATTATGCACGCTTCAGTTTGGCCTACTGGTGTTCGTGTAAGGGATTTTATTTCAATTCCAAAAAAACGAAGAGCAAACGATTCCGCTAAAACCACCAAAAAATGCTGTATAATTGACTCAACGACAAAACCAGTTTCTGTTGCTCATGCATTCTTTTCTGCTGACGTTGTTGCTGCTGATGTTGCTGTTGCTGATTTTGTTATTGCTGATGATCTTGTAGTTGTTGATGCTGTTCATGCTGTGGCTGCTCTTGATGATCAAAATAATTGTAATGCACTCTCCCAGCGGGAAAAATTCAAAAATTCATTGAGGAAAAATCAGCTTTTTCCTTAAGTAATGGCAGCTGCACCGTCCACTTTTCAGCTGATTCCTTTGATGAAATTAACATGGGCATGTCCTAGGAGGGAAGCACATGCTGAAAATCCGATGCAAATTCGCCAACGAAATCACTACTTCGTTGGAAGTTGTTTATTCATCGACCCAGATGATGAAAAACATGGTGGTTGCATAATCTATGAATTCACTGCATAAATGTATGTGGTTATTCATCAGTTCAATATTTTCGATGAAAATGGTAATGAAAATTCAATTATCAAATCACAAGATATAGAAGTAGGTAGTTGTTTTTTTCAGCAATTAGTTAATTCAATATGAAAATGTGAAGAAAATTAAATAAATAGTAAATTCATTAACTCTGTTGTGTTGTGAATTATTTGTGATTGGTTAATAAAAATATAGAATTAAAACTTTAAATTAAAATTAAATCACTAGGTCAGTGGTTCTTGGTTAATCACCACTTCATATGCGAAGTGGTGATTAACCAAAAAACTGAAATACTTTGAGGAAATCTGAGATTGCCTCTTTTTAATGGAAATTCATAAGCCCTCTTATAATATTTACTGCCAACACAGAAAACACAAAAAAATCAACTTCTATCAAAACACAAGAAAGGTGCATACAAGAGACGAAAGGGTACAACTACTTTTCAAAAGAGTCACAATAAAAGACTAACGAGGAAATATTCCCCATTTGACGATTCGGAAAGCTGCTTTCGGTTGCGTTGGTTGGATATCAACTTGGTTGCATTTTGTACTATAATTATAGTTCTACCTTAAAGGTTTTTAGAAATAAAAAAAATATCCGTTACTGGAAATTCCTTATGATTTGGTATCGATAAGTTGCAAGATTCTATAAGGACTTGATTGTATATGAGTTAAAGAATACAAAATTATGCCAATGTCTACTTCGTTGGAGACAAAATAATAACAACAAATGTGACATCCTATTATATTTTTCGTGAGTAAAAAGTTTACAAAAATGTCATCGAAAAATGTTGATTAACGTCAAAAAAGCAAAAAAATACACATTCAAGGTGGAAGAAGAAAAATATCAACCTACTGCCTTCCATCTCAATATTTTTGTTTTTCTTATAAAAATAACACCATATACATAGCACAAACATAATTTTAAATACGTTTTAAGAAACAAATTCAAATAACTTATCAAAAGCGGGTAATTTTACTCTCAAATTTCGTAACAAAGAAAAATACGAATTGGCGTGATCTTCTATATTTGGAAGACTTCATAACTTCGTCATAACTTAAAAAAACACGCTTATTAAGAGTTTCTTGTGATGAAAAATATGTATCTTTATAAATTCAATTTTGTTTTGGTATATTATTTACAATAAAACAATTGGCGAGGAGCCATATCTTGCTCACTACGTGTAACAATGCAATTTTTTAACATGGGAATAAATTTGCTTTTTCCTCGTCCCCCATTTCAAGGATAATTTTATAAGCTAAAATGCTATGTGAACTTAATTGAAATTGAATTTATCTAAACTCGTAAATTTCAATACAACTTTCGGGCACACGATTTATTTCGATGGACTGATACAGCTCCGATGATTTGTGGTAATAATAGCCTTCCGTTTTTCCTTTTGATTTTGTAAAACATATTGTGGTGAATATGCCCATTTGTGCAAACAACGACATCTCTAATTCTTCTATAACAGAATAAATAAGTAATGAGTTCCGCGCCATCTATGAACAAAAGATAAACTTATGTTACCCAATACCTAAACCACCCAATACCTAAACCACTCTATCATTATCCAACACTTAAACCACTCGCATCGTTATCCAATACCCAAACCATGGAACTGCTATAATTTGTAATTGGTCGAAAGCTTTTGAGCTACTTGTGGAGACTTTCCAGTGAAGTACATTCCAGCACATTCCAGAAACCCTAGAAGATTCTAGTAGCTTTTTCTCGGATATAAATACACGGCCACCAGTCCGAAGACATCAGTTGGATTTTGGAAGTGAACGAATAAACGTCGGTGTAAAATAGTGAATTAAGAGTTGTGCTTGTTATAATAAAAGTATTGGAATTAAAGTATTTGAAGTGAAATAAAGGTGTTTTATTTTTGTAAAGTAATTGTTGTTCAGTTTGAATAAAAGGAATAAGTTTTATTGACGAACCCTAAGTAAAATACTACATTGGTGTCAGTTAAGTGGAATAAAACTTATTTTATATGTGCATTCAGATAATTAATGGTGGAGGTTGATAAAGTGTAAAATAAAAACAAAGGTGCTTGTGCAAAGTGACATACAAGTATTACAATAGAAACAAAATGGGTAAAATTGTGAATGAAAATTGTGTTTAACTTAAAGCAGAACTAAACAGACGAGGTCTTCCTACTGCTGGAACGAAAAATGACCTCATTATTCGTCTGCAGGACGACTTAAGGTAACGCGGTGAAAATCCAGACATGTTTCTATTTGAAATTGAAATGTCGGAAGATCAAGTGAGTACAAGCTTAGACATTACGAATATGATGGCTCAGCTGCTCGCCCAGTTTGAACACCAACGAAAGGAGCAAAAGAATCTTCTAGAAGAGCAACGTAGTGAACAAAAGAATCTTCTTGAAAGATTTGAAGAACAACGAAATGAACAGAAGAATGACCGAGAGAATCTGCTTGTACGATTGGAAGAATAACACAACGAGCAAAGGAACCTTATAGACGACAAGAAAAACCTAATAGAGAGTAAGCTACACTCATTTGAAAATAAATTCGTGGCTCTTGATGAACGTGTTGAAAAAGTCAAAAACCAGTTCTCGAAAGTTGACACAAGGTTGGAAAAATTTGAAGACAAAATGCAGAACTTTGCCAATGAGTTAGAAAAAGTTCGAAAAATAAAGGTTCGAAAAAGTTCTGGCGACTGCTCAAGGAAAAAGGAAATGCATCCACCAAGGTTTGATGGACAAACTTCTTGGTCAATCTACAAGAAGCAGTTTGAGGCAGCCGCAACGACAAATGGCTGGGATGACGAAGACAAGTTTATTGCCCTGAGAGGTTCTGCTGTTAAATTATTGGTAACCTTACCAGCAGACAAGAACGGCAACTTCAGTGCTCTTGTTCAGACCATTGACAAGCGATTTGGGGATGGCCATATGCAAGAAATCTTCCGCGTTCAACTCAATACCAGAGTCCAGAAAAGAGGAGAAAGTCTACAACATCTCCAAGCAGTCATTGAACGGTTGGCGAATCTAGCATACCCGATTGCAGGAGATGAAATTACCAACCAGCTAGCAACAGAGGCTTTTGTCTGTGCAGTTTCCGATATCAATCTCCAGCGAGCAATTCGAACTGCTGGAAAATGCACGCTTTCTGAAGCATCAGCCTTCGTGCTCACTATGGAAACATTGCAACAGGCTTCTTTAGGAATTCATCGGGTAAGAGAACTAGAAGTTGAGGAATGTTCTTGCCAGAGAGCTGAATTCCAAAGATGGCAGCGAGAAGGACCTGCTCGATGCTGAAATTGCAACAAAACCGGACATCTTCAGCGCCAGTGCAGATTGCCACCAAGAAGAGTCACCTGTCAACATTGTGGAAGCAAAAATAATACCCGCGAACAGGTAAGTAATAACATCAACGCTCCTGCTCGCCCCGTTTCCCAGCCGGGAAGCGGGTCGTCTCTAATTAAGCTCTCTACTTCAGACTTTCTTTTGTTTGTGCCTATATTGCTATACATTTAGTGAAATGTCATCTAATATATGTGGTACTTGTAGTGCTGAAATTTCGGACTCAAACTTTATCGAATGTGAATATTTTTGTAAAAATAAATATCACAAGAAATGTGCCGGTATATCCGAAGCTAGTTTTAAAGTTCTTGTCGCTGATGTAAGTATGATGAAGCGATGTAATTCATGTACTGTTTCACGCCAAATTGCTAATTTTCTCTTTGATAAACTTGATAGACTTACAACAGAGTTCAAAGTCCTTAAGGAACAAATAAATTGTTTTAATGAATTACAAAAAACATCAAATCTATGAGTGAACAGTGATTCGAATAAAAAATTGAACAAAGACTCTCTTAAAAATAATAAAAAAGTCGTTGCCAACATTCCGTCAGCCTATTGTGACACAGGCTCTCCAGAATCATCATCATCAGAAGAGACCAACAACGATTCTTCTGGACAAAATAAAGAGGGCAATGATTTAATCGCCAACACCGAACAAATCAAAGTAATTACCCCTACCCCAGCCTCAGACCTTGACAAAAGTATAATTGGAAATAACATCTCTTCTACATTACTTGAAGGTGTTTCTTTTCCCAAAACGAAATGGTTACATCTGTCCCATTTAGCCACTAATACATCGGTAGAATCACTCACTTCATTTATTGCCGACGCGCTTCAAATTTAACTTATCTAATTAAATGTATCATGCTTGTTAAGAGAGGTACAGATATATCAAATCTCTTTTCTAAACTTCAAAGCTGCAATTCCTGATATTTACGTCGAACAAATTATGCACGCTTCAGTTTGGCCTACTGGTGTTCGTGTAAGGGATTTTATTTCAATTCCAAAAAAAACGAAGAGCAAACGATTCCGCTAAAACCACCAACAAATGCTGTATAATTGACTCAACGACAAAACCAGTTTCTGTTGCTCATGCATTCTTTTCTTTTGACGTTGTTGCTGCTGATGTTGTTGTTGCTGATTTTGTTGTTGCTGATGATCTTGTAGTTGTTGATGCTGTTCATGCTGTGGCTGCTCTTGATGATCAAAATAATTGTAATGCACTCTCCCAGCGGGAAAAATTCAAAAATTCATTGAGGAAAAATCAGCTTTTTCCTTAAGTAATGGCAGCTGCACCGTCCACTTTTCAGCTGATTCCTTTGATGAAATTAACATGGGCATGTCCTAGGAGGGAAGCACATGCTGAAAATCCGATGCAAATTCGCCAACGAAATCACTACTTCGTTGGAAGTTGTTTATTCATCGACCCAGATGATGAAAAACATGGTGGTTGCATAATCTATGAATTCACTGCATAAATGTATGTGGTTATTCATCAGTTCAATATTTTCGATGAAAATGGTAACGAAAATTCAATTATCAAATCACAAGATATAGAAGTAGGTAGTTGTTTATTCAGCAATTAGTTAATTCAATATGAAAATGTGATGAAAATTAAATAAATAGTAAATTCATTAACTCTGTTGTGTTGTGAATTATTTGTGATTGGTTAATAAAAATATAGAATTAAAACTTTAAATTAAAATTAAATCACTAGGTCAGTGGTTCTTGGTTAATTAACCAATTCATATGCGAAGTGGTGATTAACCAAAAAACTGAAATACTTTGAGAAAATTTGAGATTGCCTCTTTTTAATGGAAATTCATAAGCCCCCTTATAATATTTACTGCCAACACAGAAAACACAAAAAAATCAACTTCTATCAAAACACAAGAAAGGTGCATACAAGAGACGAAAGGGTACAACTACTTTTCAAAAGAGTCACAATAAAAGACTAACGAGGAAATATTCCCCATTTGACGATTCGGAAAGCTGCTTTCGGTTGCGTTGGTTGGATATCAACTTGGTTGCATTTTGTACTATAATTATAGTTCTACCTTAAAGGTTTTTAGAAATAAAAAAAATATCCGTTACTGGAAATTCCTTATGATTTGGTATCGATAAGTTGCAAGATTCTATAAGGACTTGATTGTATATGAGTTAAAGAATACAAAATTATGCCAATGTCTACTTCGTTGGAGACAAAATAATAACAACAAATGTGACATCCTGTTATATTTTTCGTGAGTAAAAAGTTTACAAAAATGTCATCGAAAAATGTTGATTAACGTCAAAAAAGCAAAAAAAATACACATTCAAGGTGGAAGAAGAAAAATATCAACCTACTGCCTTCCATCTCAATATTTTTGTTTTTCTTATAAAAATAACACCATATACATAGCACAAACATAATTTTAAATACGTTTTAAGAAACAAATTCAAATAACTTATCAAAAGCAGGTAAATTTACTCTCAAATTTCGTAACATAGAAAAATACGAATTGGCGTGATCTTCTATATTTGGAAGACTTCATAACTTCGTCATAACTTAAAAAAAACACGCTTGTTAAGCGTTTCTTGTGATGAAAAATATGTATCTTTATAAATTCAATTTTGTTTTGGTATATTATTTACAATAAAACAATTGGCGAGGAGCCATATCTTGCTCACTACGTGTAACAATGCAATTTTTTAACATGGGAATAAATTTGCTTTTTCCTCGTCCCCCATTTCAAGACTAAATTTTAATCAATAATTTTATAAGCTAAAATGCTATGTGAACTTAATTGAAATTGAATTTATCTAAACTCGTAAATTTCAATACAACTTTCGGGCACACGATTTATTTCGATGGACTGATACAGCTCCGATGATTTGTGGTAATAATAGCCTTCCGTTTTTCCTTTTGATTTTGTAAAACATATTGTGGTGAATATGCCCATTTGTGCAAACAACGACATCTCTAATTCTTCTATAACAGAATAAATAAGTAATGAGTTCCGCGCCATCTATGAACAAAAGATTAACTTATGTTACCCAATACCTAAACCACTCTATCATTATCCACCACTTAAACCACTCGCATCGTTATCCAATACCCAAACCATGGAACTGCTATAATTTGTAATTGGTCGAAAGCTTTTGAGCTACTTGTGGAGACTTTCCAGTGAAGTACATTCCAGCACATTCCGGAAACCCTAGAAGATTCTAGTAGCTTTTTATAAATACACGGCCACCAGTCCGAAGACCTCAGTTGGATTTTGGAAGTGAACGAATAAACGTCGGTGTAAAATAGTGAATTAAGAGTTGTGCTTGTTATAATAAAAGTATTGGAATTAAAGTATTTGAAGTGAAATAAAGGTGTTTTATTTTTGTAAAGTAATTGTTGTTCAGTTTGAATAAAAGGAATAAGTTTTATTGACGAACCCTAAGTAAAATACTACATTGGTGTCAGTTAAGTGGAATAAAACTTATTTTATATGTGCATTCAGATAATTAATGGTGGAGATTGATAAAGTGTAAAATAAAAACAAAGGTGCTTGTGCAAAGTGACATACAAGTATTACAATAGAAACAAAATGGGTAAAATTGTGAATGAAAATTGTGTTTAACTTAAAGCAGAACTAAACAGACGAAGTCTTCCTACTGCTGGAACGAAAAATGACCTCATTATTCGTCTGCAGGACGACTTAAGGTAACGCGGTGAAAATCCAGACATGTTTCTATTTGAAATTGAAATGTCGGAAGATCAAGTGAGTACAAGCTTTGACATTACGAATATGATGGCTCAGCTGCTCGCCCAGTTTGAACACCAACGAAAGGAGCAAAAGAATCTTCTAGAAGAGCAACGTAGTGAACAAAAGAATCTTCTTGAAAGATTTGAAGAACAACGAAATGAACAGAAGAATGACCAAGAGAATCTGCTTGTACGATTGGAAGAATAACACAACGAGCAAAGGAACCTTCTAGACGACAAGAAAAACCTAATAGGGAGTAAGCTAAACTCATTTGAAAATAAATTCATGGCTCTTGATGAACGTGTTGAAAAAGTCAAAAACCAGTTCTCGAAAGTTGACACAAGGTTGAAAAAATTTGAAGACAAAATGCAGAAGTTTGCCAATGAGTTAGAAAAAGTTCGAAAAATAAAGGTTCGAAAAAGTTCTGGCGACTGCTCAAGGAAAAAGGAAATGCATCCACCAAGGTTTGATGGACAAACTTCTTGGTCAATCTACAAGAAGCAGTTTGAGGCAGCCGCAACGACAAATGGCTGGGATGACGAAGACAAGTTTATTGCCCTGAGAGGTTCTGCTGTTAAATTATTGGTAACCTTACCAGCAGACAAGAACGGCAACTTCAGTGCTCTTGTTCAGACCATTGACAAGCGATTTGGGGATGGCCATATGCAAGAAATCTTCCGCGTTCAACTCAATACCGGAGTCCAGAAAAGAGGAGAAAGTCTACAACATCTCCAAGCAGTCATTGAACGGTTGGCGAATCTAGCATACCCGATTGCAGGAGATGAAATTACCAACCAGCTAGCAACAGAGGCTTTTGTCTGTGCAGTTTCCGATATCAATCTCCAGGGAGCAATTTGAACTGCTGGAAAATGCACGCTTTCTGAAGCATCAGCCTTCGTGCTCACTATGGAAACATCGCAACAGGCTTCTTTAGGAATTCATCGGGTAAGAGAACTAGAAGTTGAGGAATGTTCTTGCCAGAGAGCTGAATTCCAAAGATGGCAGCGAGAAGGACCTGCTCGATGCTGAAATTGCAACAAAACCGGACATCTCCAGCGCCAGTGCAGATTGCCACCAAGAAGAGTCACCTGTCAACATTGTGGAAGCAAAAATAATACCCGCGAACAGGTAAGCAATAACATCAACGCTCCTGCTCGCCCCGTTTCCCAGCCGGGAAGCGGGTCGTCTCTAATTAAGCTCTCTACTTCAGACTTTCTTTTGTTTGTGCCTATATTGCTATACATTTAGTGAAATGTCATCTAATATATGTGGTACTTGTAGTGCTGAAATTTCGGACTCAAACTTTATTGAATGTGAATATTTTTGTAAAAATAAATATCACAAGAAATGTGGCGGTATATCCGAAGCTAGTTTTAAAGTTCTTGTCGCTGATGCAAATATGATGTGGCGATGTAATTCATGTACTGTTTCACGCCAAATTGCTAATTTTCTCTTTGATAAACTTGATAGACTTACAACAGAGTTCAAAGTCCTTAAGGAACAAATAAATTGTTTTAATGAATTACAAAAAATATCAAATCTATGAGTGAACAGTGATTCGAATAAAAAATTGAACAAAGACTCTCTTAAAAATAATAAAAAAGTCGTTGCCAACATTCCGTCAGCCTATTGTGACACAGGCTCTCCAGAATCATCATCATCAGAAGAGACCAACAACGGTTCTTCTGGACAAAATAAAGAGGGCAATGATTTAATCGCCAACACCGAACAAATCAAAGTAATTACCCCTACCCCAGCCTCAGACCTTGACAAAAGTATAATTGGAAATAACATCTCTTCTACATTACTTGAAGGTGTTTCTTTTCCCAAAACGAAATGGTTACATCTGTTCCATTTAGCCACTAATACATCGGTAGAATCACTCACTTCATTTATTGCCGACGCGCTTCAAATTTAACTTATCTAATTAAATGTATCATGCTTGTTAAGAGAGGTACAGATATATCAAATCGCTTTTCTAAACTTCAAAGCTGCAATTCCTGATATTTACGTCGAACAAATTATGCACGCTTCAGTTTGGCCTACTGGTGTTCGTGTAAGGGATTTTATTTCAATTCCAAAAAAACGAAGAGCAAACGATTCCGCTAAAACTACCAAAAAATGCTGTATAATTGACTCAACGACAAAACCAGTTTCTGTTGCTCATGCATTCTTTTATGCTGACGTTGTTGCTGCTGATGTTGTTGTTGCTGATTTTGTTGTTGCTGATGATCTTGTAGTTGTTGATGCTGTTCATGCTGTGGCTGCTCTTGATGATCAAAATAATTGTAATGCACTCTCCCAGCGGGAAAAATTCAAAAATTCATTGAGGAAAAATCAGCTTTTTCCTTAAGTAATGGCAGCTGCACCGTCCACTTTTCAGCTGATTCCTTTGATGAAATTAACATGGGCATGTTCTAGGAGGGAAGCACATGCTGAAAATCCGATGCAAATTCGCCAACGAAATCACTACTTCGTTGGAAGTTGTTTATTCATCGACCCAGATGATGAAAAACATGGTGGTTGCATAATCTATGAATTCACTGCATAAATGTATGTGGTTATTCATCAGTTCAATATTTTCGATGAAAATGGTAATGAAAATTCAATTATCAAATCACAAGATATAGAAGTAGGTAGTTGTTTATTCAGCAATTAGTTAATTCAATATGAAAATGTGAAGAAAATTAAATAAATAGTAAATTCATTAACTCTGTTGTGTTGTGAATTATTTGTGATTGGTTAATAAAAATATAGAATTAAAACTTTAAATTAAAATTAAATCACTAGGTCAGTGGTTCTTGGTTAATCACCACTTCATATGCGAAGTGGTGATTAACCAAAAAACTGAAATACTTTAAGAAAATCTGAGATTGCCTCTTTTTAATGGAAATTCATAAGCCCTCTTATAATATTTACTGCCAACACAGAAAACACAAAAAAATCAACTTTTATCAAAACAGACAATGGCGGTGCACACTTTACAAAGCATATGAGTGGACATAGACGATGAACTGATGAACTTCTACATGACTTTTCAACAGTTTTTTCATCTTATAATTTTCCATATCAAAAGCAATTTTTAATTCAACGACAGAAAGGGTTGTTTTTTTTTTAACACAAAGCAGAAAGTGGGTTCAAATCTATGAACTGAGGAAACCTTGCATGACTCTTCACTTATTAAATCATTACATGTCATTTCCTTGCATTATCTGGCTAGTGAATTGATTGCTGTTGTCTTGTTGTTTTCTACACACAAAGCAAAAAGTGGGTTCAAATCTATGAACTGAGGAAACCTCGCATGACTCTTCACTCACTAAATCATTGCATGACGTTTCCTTTTATTATTTGGCTAGTGAATTGATTGGTGGTAGCCCGTAGCGTAATGGTTAGTGCGTTCGACTGTCACGCTGGAGGTCTGGGATCGCTTCCCAGCCTCGTCCACCTAAAAACTAAAAAGTTTTTTTTTCAGGGCTACTGCCTCTTGCGAGGAATTGACAAATCCTCCAAGAGTATCACTTGTCACGAATAAGTGCTTCTCGTCTAGCCGTTCGGATTCGGCATAAAATTGTAGGTCCCTTCTATTCCTGTCGAAAGGCGCACACAGGAATGGTTGCGAGTTGTTAGTCACTAGGCCCTGGTTCTTCATGAGCCGTTGTGCCACCCGATTTTTTTTTTTTTTTTTTTATTTTTTTTTTAGTGAATTGATTGAAGAATTCAGCTATAAAATTCATTGGGGACGATATTTCCCGGTGGGCTCTGTCTATTATCATAATGTAGGTGGGATGAGAACTAAACTGCAAGGTTTTTGTACTGCCGTTGTTAATTGCTCATATGATATCATTGCACTTACGGAGACTTGGTTGAGCGGTGACATTTTCAATGCTGAATTGTGTAATGACGAGTATAATGTTTATAGAAGAGACCGAAATTTGATCTACACTGAATTAACTAGAGGAGGTGGAGTGCCGCTTGCGGTGAAGTCTAGTTTTGAGAGTAGGCAAATATCTCTTTCTGATTGTTCAGGTTTAATCGAACAAATATGTGTACGTATTGAATTTCCTTATACTAACAATTATAATTGCAACCCAATTAGTATATTTTTGTTTGTGTCATATATTCCACCAAAGTCAAGTTTGGATGTGTACGCTTCTCATATAAATAACATTCAATCAATCGTTAGTGAATGGAATTCTAATTCGTATGTCGTAGTTAGACTTTTAATTTATGCACAGTGAAGTCGGTTTTTTTTTTATATTCCACGCGCGTAAAAGGGGTTATGGCTACCCTTAAAATGTTTTTAACACAGCACGAGCGATTAGGTAAGTAGGAGAGGATTTAGAAGAAGATACCGATGCACATTGGTTTTTAACGTTTGCACATCGAAAAGGGAGGGGAAAATCGAGTCAGGTAAAGCATTCCACATTCGTGTGGTGCGACTGAAGAAAGAATCTCTGTACATTACAGTACGTCCGAAGTTGGGCTCGAGGGTGAACTGATGGGCATTCCTAGAAGCACGAGTATTACGGCTGAGAGCTGTTCGGTTTCCTCGATGCAAGTGCCGCTATCCTGTTCCTCGATGCAAGTGCCGCCCATGGATAGCGGCATTGGGGGTGGGTTTCGCTTTAACGACAGGAGACAACATTGAGTTTTAGAAGCATTAAATTCTACGCGGTTTTTGATTCCCCATTGGACAATGCTGTCGAGATCAGAATTTAGTGAGCTTATCATACGCTGCCATTCAAGTTCCACATCCGAAGGACATGGATGAGAATCTGTAAACGAATATGAGAGGCTGAGGGTACTATCGTCAGCAAAACAGTTTAATGGATTAGAAGTTTCAGACAAAAGATCATTTATAAAAATAAGGAAGAGAGTCGGAGACAAAACGGAGCCCTGGGGCACTCCAGCATTCATTTTGTGGTTTCAGACTTGAAACCGTCCACTACGACTTGTATTGAGCGGTCCGAAAGGTAATTTCTAATCCAACGAAGAAGAGGTTCATCGAAACCAAATGCGCGCATTTTCGATAAGAGAGCTTGGTACCAAACTCTATCAAACGCTTTTGAAATATCAAGTGCAATAATCTTACTTTCTCCAAAACGATGTAAAGATTTGTTCCACTGTTCGGTGAGATATACCATCAGATCACCAGTGGACCTATTGCTACGAAAGCCGTACTGCCGGCCATTAAGAAGCTTTCGTTCCTCGAGATATTTCTTGAGCTGGAAATTAATCAGCGTTTCCATGACCTTGGAAAGAAGGGACGTAAGTGCAATTGGTCGATAGTTAGAGGGTGAAGAAGTTACGCCTTTTTTAGGGACAGGCTGGACAAATGCTGTTTTCCATCCACTGGGATAGAGACCAGTAGTGTAGGACAGATGGAAAAGCTTACGCAGTGGTTTTGCCAGCGTTGAAGAACACCACTTCAGAACAATGGGAGGGATACTATCCGGGCCAGCAGATTTGTGTACATCGAGATCCTTTAGAACTCTAGCAACTGCACGAGTGCGAAAGAAGATTTGTCCCATACAATCATTTACGCTCTCAAGTACAGGAGGAGTCATAACACTTTCTGGCAGCGTCGAATTAACAGCAAACTGTGCTGCAAGCAAATTGGCTTTATCTTGCGAGCTGACAAAAGGAGTATCATTGAAGACGAGCGTTGGAACCGAGGACGAGGTGGTATTTCGTATGTTTTTTACAAATGACCAAAAATTGTTACTACCTTTGGGACATTGTAGTATTTTTAGCCGTAATTTTTGATCATGTAAAAATTTGGTTCTTCGAATATGAACGTTACAGGTCTTTCTAGCTTGTTGAAACTTTTTCCGGTTTTTCTCATTAGGATTGGCTTTATAACATCGGAAGCTTACTTCTCTAACCCTAATAACCTCTTTACAGCTCGAATCAAACCATGAGTTTTCTTTGGGTTTGATAGATTTCACCCTATTCGGGATACAATTTCTCATTCCACAAAGAATCAAGTTTGTAATCATATCTACACTGGCGTCAACATCACTATCGAGGAAGCATAGTGACAAGTTAAAGCTCTTGAAGAAATTATTGAGACCGTCTCAGTTGGCTTTCTCGTATTGCCAAACGGTTCTCTTCTTAATAATGATAAACACGATATTCGCCATAATGCTTTGAATATTTCTATAGATTTTATCGCTTATAACAAAATTTACTATACAGATCAAAATATGAGTTATAGATATGATTTTAATAAGGCCGATTATGTGGGCATTAATAATTATCTGTGTAATATTGATTGGAGTTTGATATTGTGTTATTAGGACTTTTTAATTAACTATGTTAATTTTCTTAATGTTTTGTATTGTGCCTTTTCTAATTTTGTTCCTGTTAAAAGGATAAAGAAAAATTGTAAACCTGTTTGGTATTGTAAGAGCTTATCGCGATTAAAAAATGCAATGATGAAAATGCAAAGTAAAAGTAAATGTAACCCTAGATGTCGCAGCGAATATGTTCGTTTACGCCGTGAATATGAACATTTAAAACAATTTTTGCATAGACAGTTTGTTTTGTCCATTGAATCTAAGATTAAATCGGATTCAAAATGTTTTTGGCAATTCATAAATTCTAAAAAGAAATCTTTTGGAATACCCTCTGCTATGAGCTATAACGGAGCGGTGAGTAGTAATCTTCAAAACATTTGTAACTCTTTCGCAACGTTTTTTCAATCAAATTTTAAATTAAGTTTTTAATTATTCTTAAAAACGCTGTTTTTCTCGACTGTTGGAAGAGCTTATATATAACTCCGATTTATAAATCAGGTTCAAGGCAATGCGTTGAAAATTATAGACCGATCGCAAAATTACAGTTGATCCCAAAAATTTTTGAATCACTTGTTAAGAATAAAATGTTAAAACATTTATTTCACCTTTCCAACACGGGTTTGTTAGTGGTAAATCAACCGCTACTAATCTCACTATATTTACTTACTTATGTATTAATATGATAGAAAAAGGAAATCAAGTGGATGCTATCTATACGGACTTTTCAAAAGCGTTTGATAGAGTTAACCATAAAATACTGCTAAAAAACTTGAATCTTTTGGTTTTCATGGTCAATTATTGAAGTGGTTACGGAATTATTTGACAAATCGTATCCAATATGTCAAAATAGGCCCAGTGAAATCTGAACAAATTTGGAATCACTCGGGAGTTCCTCAAGGTAGCCATCTTGGTCCACTTTTGTTCCTGCTGTTTATCAATGATTTACCGCAATGCTTTTCACACTCATCTTGCTTGATTTTTGCGGTAATAAAGTAATAAAATCCCTTGCAGATTGCTTGCAACTTCAAGAGGATTTAGACACATTATTTGAATGGTGTTTGTTGAATGACTTATCATTTAATATAGGAAAGTGTTGTATTCTGTCATATTCGAGGTCGTTCTCTTTGATCTTCTATGAATACAAAATTTCGAGTAACGAGATTCAGAGAGTTTTCAACCATAAAGATTTAGGAGTACTATTTGATTCCAAATTAGACTTGAGGATGCATGTAGACTACATTACGTCTAGAGGGAACTCCATGCCTAGATTTCTCATCAGAAATTCTAAAGACTTTAAGTGTCCTTTCACGCTTAAGTCTCTTTCTGTTAGTTTTGTTCGTCCTATATTGGAATATTGCTGTGTGGTGTGGTCACCTTACTACAAAAATGCTTCTAATAGAATTGAGAAAATCCAAAAACGGTTCACGAGATATTCGGTTCGATATCTAAATTGGACATTGCCATTACCGTCGTATAAATCACGATGTGTTTTAATTGATTTAAAAAGTCTTGAATCAAAAAGAGTTTATTTTATGATTTCCCTAGCGCGTGATGTTTTGACAGGTCATATTGATTGTCCTCCCTTATATTTTTTGTTTAGACGATATACACTTGCTCGCTGTTTAAGGCCAAGGGTTAACCAATTTTTCTTTATACCAAACCATTCGACAAATTACGGCAGCAATGAACCAATTACTAAAGCTTGCCTGTTTTTTAATAAATATGCCGATGTAATCGATCTCGAATGTTCTAGAGATGCATTTAAAATAAAATGAATGAATGTTATATTGACAGAATAATCATTGTAATGTATTTTAAAACAGTTAACTTATATTAATTATTTAATTTATTTTATATTGTATTTTTTGTATTATTATTTAGCTTTTAAGTTATATAAAAAAGTCTAAGAAAGTCCCCAGAGTACTTATAGATAAACAAATAAATAAATAGATGCAATATACAAAATACAGGCAGTTGGAACCTGATTTATAAGTAGCGATCAAATTAATAGTCAAACCGATTGCTATTTAAATGGATTTTACTGTTGGGCCATATATACTTATTGAAAATTACATAAAATAGCTACTGTCTGAAAACTGCGATAGTTGAGGCAGCAAGAGTGTATGGAGAAGTTCGTCTTAAGAACCGTTTGGGGGAACTAGATTTTTTTCATCTATTTTTGGTAGCAGATATATGTGACGAGTGCATAATTGGAATCGACTTTATGAAAGAGCACGGATTGATTCTGGATCTCGGTAACCAAGTTCTGAAGTACCAAAATGTAGAGATTCCTATGGTTTATGGCAACGAAAACTCAACAACTCTAAGAACTGTCATCAAAGAAGACATATGCCTGCCGTCCTTCTCGGAAGTGTTTGTTTGGACAAAAATAGAGGGTGATTTAGGTAGCCATCGATACCTCATGTGTGGAACCAGCGTCTGAGCAATTTTCCTAAAACATCATCTAAGGGAAGACTCTTGTGGAACCAAAGAACAACATGGTACCCGTACGGATACTGAACATCAAACCGTACGAAGTCAAGCTCAGAAAAGGAGAAATAATTAGAAAATACGAATCTGTGTCTGCAATAACCAAGATCACAGAAATTAACACAGACAAATCTATGGACCCCGAAAAATTGAGCTTCATGAAAGCCAAAATACTGAAGCCGTCCAATCTAAGTCAACATCAGCTAAATATTGCTCGAAGACTTCTTCATGAGTACGCTGATATATTTTCTTAACCGAGTTGGCAGTATGGTCGAACACAATTGGTGCAGCATCGAATTGACACAGGAGACGCAAGACCAATTCGACAGCCGGCAAGACGTCTCCCATTAGCCAAACAAGCCAAAGTTGAAGAGATGATATCGACAATGAAGAAAGATGGGCTAATCGAAAACTCCAAAAGCCCTTGGGTGTCACCAGTAGTTCTTGTCAAAAAGAAGGATGGAAGTACCCGATTTTGTGTGGACTACCGTAGGCTGAACGATGTGACAAAGAAAGACAGCTACCCTTTGCCCAGAATAAGAGATACTTTGGATGCAATGGAAGGAGCTCAATGGTTCTCGACGCTGGACTTAAAGAGTGGCTACTGGCAGGTAGAAATCCATCCAGAAGATCGCGAGAAGACAGCTTTCTCTACAGGAAATAGTCTGTGGCAGTTTAAAGTTACGCCGTTCGGACTTTGCAACGCTCCAGCAACACTTGAGCATCTGGTGGAGTGCGTTCTACAAGGACTTACCTGGAAATCCTGCCTTGTATATTTGGACGATGTCATCGTTTATGGGAAAACTTTTGACCAACATTGTGAAACCTTAAGGCTGTATTCCAGAGGCTGCGAGAAGCACACTTAAAATTAAATCCAGAGAAATAAGTGCTTTTCAAGACCGAAGTTAAATACCTGGGACATATCATCTCATCCCAAGGAGTAAAAACTGATCCTTAAAAAGTTGACACTATAAATAATTGGCCAACACCACAAGATAAACATCAACTCCGTAGTTTTCTTGGTCTAGCCACATATTATCGACGCTTTGTGAAGAGCTTTGCTGGAATCGCTAAGAGCTTGCATCAACTTACTAAAAAGGAGCAGCCGTTCAAATGGTCAAGTGAGTGCGAGAAAAGTTTTCAGGAACTCAAGCTACGCTTGTGTAATGCTCCTGTGCTGACCTATCCGACAACTGAAAAACCTTTCATCATCGACGCCGATGCCAGTAACATGGCAATTGGAGCTGTACTGTCGCAAGTCCATGACGGAGAAGAAAAAGTCGTCGCCTACTAAAGTAAGGTACTCTCGAGGCCAGAGCGCAATTATTGCGTGACCAGAAGGGAACTTCTAGCTTTGATTTTGGCAACAAAGAATTTCCATAAGTACATCTACGGACAGAAGTTCCTCCTTGGAACAGATCATGGTGCGCTTAATTGGCTTCTGAACTTCAAAGTAGCAAGGTGGAACGAGAGACTTCAGACACACGACTACCAAATTCAACATCGGAAAGGAAAGTTGCACTCTAACGCAGATGCATTGTCTCGGCGACCGTGTAAACAGGACTGTAAGCATTGCACACGTCGAGAAGAAAAGGAAACAGTTGCCATCCAGCGAATAAGAGCCGATCCCATTTACGGTTGGAGCAATGAAGAACTGAGAACTGCGCAACAAGAAGACACAGATATAGAGCCAATTCTTGCACGGAAGGAACACGAAGAAAAACCAGAATGGGGTGACATCTCCGATAGAAGTCCAGGTCTCAAAGCATATAGGGCACAGTAGCACTCACTTTATGTGCAAGAAGGAGTACTAAGGTACAAATGGGAGTCTGCAGATGGCAAATCTTATGTGATGCATTTGATGATACCTAGGTCAAAGGTTAATGATGTTCTTCGAGGGATGCATGATGGAGCATCTGGAGGTCGTTTGGGAGTCAATAAAACGCTAGAGAAGATACGACAACGGTTCTACTGGCTACATGCAAGAAAAGATGTCGAAAAGTGGTGCAGAAAATGTGATACTTGTGCTGCTACCAAGGGACCAGGTAAAATGCACCAGTACAATGTCGGCACACCTTTCGAGAGAATAGCAGTAGATGTTGCAGGTCCGTTTCCGGAGACTAACAGCGGAAACCGATAGATCCTTGTAGTCATGGATTACTTCAGCAAGTAGCCTGAGGCATTTGCCATCCCAAATCAAGAAGCCAAAACAGTGGTTGATCAGATTGTCTTCAATTGGGTGAGCAGGTTCGGTGTTCCTTTGGAATTGCATTTTGGCCAAGGAAGGAACTTCGAATCTTACATCTTCCAGGAGGTTTGCTCTCTCATTGCCATCAAGAAGATGACAACAACACCGCTTCATCCACAATCTGACGGAATGGTTGAACTATTCAACAGGACGCTTAAGGAACATCTGCCCAAGGTTGTAGGTGACTACCAACGAGACTGGGACCGCCATATTCCATTGTTTTTGATGGCCTATCGAAGTGCGGTTCATAGTTCAACAGGACATACACAATCGGAGATCCCTTTCGGCACAACAATACGGCTGCCTAGTGAAGTAAAATTTGGATGCCCTACTATGGAACCGGAAAAGCCAGATGAATATGTGGATAACCTCAAAGAAAGACTCATTGACATCCATCAACGGACAAGGAATACCATAAAAATAGCTAGTGATAGGATGAAAACACGGTACGACGCTCCGACAACAACGATTGGATTCCAAGAAGGAGACCTGGTGTGGTTTTACAATCCCCATCGACAAAAAGGACCGTCACCAAAACTTCAACAAAATTGGGACGGCCCATACACCGTTGTGAAGCGAATCAATGATGTGGTTTACCGCATTCAGAGAGGGTTTAGAGGCAAGCTCAAGTTAGTTCACTGTGACCGTTAACATTGTTATAACGGTGGTGACGGGAGTAATGGATTTAATCGGGACGATCAAACCTAAGAGCGGGGCAATATGGCGAATATGCCCATTTGTGCAAGCTACGACATCTTTTATTCTTTTATAACAGAATAAATTAGCGCCATCTTTGGAAAAAAGATTAACTAATGTTATCCAAGACCTAAACTACTCTCATGTAATCCAATACCTAAACCACTGAAACTGCTATAATTAATTGAACGAAAGCTTTACCACTGAAACTGCTGTAATTAATTGAACGAAAGCTTTTGAGCTAGTTGTGGAGAATTGTGGAGGAGAAGCAAATTCCAGCATATTCCAGAAGCCCTAGAAGATTCTAGTAGCATTTTCTCGGATATAAATACACGGCCACCAGTCCGAAGACCGCAGTTTAATTTTGGAAGTGAACGAATAAACGTCGGTGTAAAATAGTGAATTAAGAGTTGTGCTTGTTAAAAAAGTATTGGAATTAAAGTAATTGAAGTGAAGTAAATGTGTTTTATTTTGTAAAGTAATTGTTGTTCAGTTCGAATAAAAGAAATAAGTTTTATTTGCGAACCCTTGGCTAAAATATTACAATATTATCAAACATTAAATGAAAACTCTTTTCTTTTAACATCTTAAATGGATTGTTTGTCATTACGTATGTTTTTTTTTCTATTATCATTTACATTAAACCTTCGATATAATACTTACAAATACCTGGAAAAGTTTTTTGTTTAATTTATTGAAAAAAAAATTAATTATATTGAACAAAATAAAACAAATAAATTGAACATTTTCTAAATCATAAGATTTTATATTTTTTTAAATTTCAATTTTTAAAAAGATGTTTAAGGTTGGAAAAATGAATAACACATGTAAACGAGTAGCAATTTCTGGGTCTGAAAAAGAGAGCAATTATTATAATTATTTAGGAGTAGAGTTACAGATACAATAGTTCCAAAGATGTTGCAGGCAGAGGAAACAAAATTATGAATTTACTTGCACTTTTCATATTGCAGAAGTTGATGACAAATTTTAAAATTCTAAAAAAATACAAAAAATAGAGCGATTCATTGAAAGAAATAACGTGGATGAACAAATTTAATTTTATTCTGAAAGATTTTGGTGGGAAACAAGAGGGTGCATACAAGAGACGAAAGGGTACAACTACTTTTCAAAAGAGTCACAATAAAAGACTAACGAGGAAATATTCCCCATTTGACGATTCGGAAAGCTGCTTTCGGTTGCGTTGGTGGGATATCAACTTGGTTGCATTTTGTACTATAATTATAGTTCTACCTTAAAGGTTTTTAGAAATAAAAAAAATATCCGTTACTGGAAATTCCTTATGATTTGGTATCGATAAGTTGCAAGATTCTATAAGGACTTGATTGTATATGAGTTAAAGAATACAAAATTATGCCAATGTCTACTTCGTTGGAGACAAAATAATAACAACAAATGTGACATCCTATTATATTTTTCGTGAGTAAAAAGTTTACAAAAATGTCATCGAAAAATGTTGATTAACGTCAAAAAAGCAAAAAAATACACATTCAAGGTGGAAGAAGAAAAATATCAACCTACTGCCTTCCATCTCAATATTTTTGTTTTTCTTATAAAAATAACACCATATACATAGCACAAACGTAATTTTAAATACGTTTTAAGAAACAAATTCAACTAACTTATCAAAAGCGGGTAATTTTACTCTCAAATTTCGTAACAAAGAAAAATACGAATTGGCGTGATCTTCTATATTTGGAAGACCCTGTAGACCAAGTTACCTCTTCATAACTTCGTCATAACTTAAAAAAACGCTTATTAAGAGTTTCTTGTGATGAAAAATATGTATCTTTATAAATTCAATTTTGTTTTGGTATATTATTTACAATAAAACAATTGGCGTGGAGCCATATCTTGCTCACTACGTGTAACAATGCAATTTTTTAACATGGGAATAAATTTGCTTTTTTTATGTACCCAACGTCCTCGTCCCCCATTTCAAGACTAAATTTTAATCAATAATTTTATAAGCTAAAATGCTATGTGAACTTAATTGAAATTGAATTTATCTAAACTCGTAAATTTCAATACAACTTTCGGGCACACGATTTATTTCGATGGACTGATACAGCTCCGATGATTTGTGGTAATAATAGCATTCCGTTTTTCCTTTTGATATTGTAAAACATATTGTGGTGAATATGCCCATTTGTGCAAACAACGACATCTCTAATTCTTCTATAACAGAATAAATTAGTAATGAGTTCCGCGCCATCTATGAACAAAAGATTAACTTATGTTACCCAATACCTAAACCACCCAATACCTTAACCACTCTATCATTATCCAATACTTAAACCACTCGCATCGATATCCAATACCTAAACCATGGAACTGCTATAATTTGTAATTGGTCGAAAGCTTTTGAGCTACTTGTGGAGACTTTCCAGTGAAGTACATTCCAGCACATTCCAGAAACCCTAGAAGATTCTAGTAGCTTTATCTCGGATATAAATACACGGCCACCAGTCCGAAGACCTCAGTTGGATTTTGGAAGTGAACGAATAAACGTCGGTATAAAATAGTGAATTAAGAGTTGTGCTTGTTATAATAAAAGTATTGGAATTAAAGTATTTGAAGTGAAATAAAGGTGTTTTATTTTTGTAAAGTAATTGTTGTTCAGTTTGAATAAAAGGAATAAGTTTTATTGACGAACCCTTAGTAAAATACTACATTGGTGTCAGTTAAGTGGAATAATACTTATTTTATCAGTGCATTCAGATAATTAATGGTGGAGATTGATAAAGTGTAAAATAAAAAAAAGCTGCTTGTGCAAAGTGACATAAAAATATTACAATAGAAACAAAATGGGTAAAATTGTGAATGCATTAAATTGTGTTTAATTTAAAGCAGAACTAAACAGACGAGATCTCCCTACTGCTGGAACGAAAAATGACCTCATTATTCGTCTGCAGGACGATTTAAGGTAACGCGGTGAAAATCCAGACATGTTTCTATTTGAAATTGAAATGTCGGAAGATCAAGTGAGTACAAGCTTAGACATTACGAATATGATGGCTCAGCTGCTCGCCCAGTTTGAACACCAACGAAAGGAGCAAAATAATCTTCTAGAAGAGCAACGTAGTGAACAAAAGAATCTTCTTGAAAGATTTGAAGAACAACGAAATGAACAGAAGAATGACCAAGAGAATCTGCTTGTACGATTGGAAGAATAACACAAC
The DNA here is from genome assembly GCA_949320155.1 of Melangyna quadrimaculata. Lineage (NCBI taxonomy): Eukaryota > Metazoa > Arthropoda > Insecta > Diptera > Syrphidae > Melangyna > Melangyna quadrimaculata. Next base: position 126,030,275 of record OX439484.1, read on the forward strand.
GAGCAAAGGAACCTTCTAGACGACAAGAAAAACCTAATAGAGAGTAAGCTAAACTCATTTGAAAATAAATTCATGGCTCTTGATGAACGTGTTGAAAAAGTCAAAAACCAGTTCTCGAAAGTTGACACAAGGTTGGAAAAATTTGAAGACAAAATGCAGAACTTTGCCAATGAGTTAGAAAAAGTTCGAAAAATAAAGGTTCGAAAAAGTTCTGGCGACTGCTCAAGGAAAAAGGAAATGTATCCACCAACGCTTGATGGACAAACTTCTTGGTCAATCTACAAGAAGCAGTTTGAGGCAGCCGCAACGACAAATGGCTGGGATGACGAAGACAAGTTTATTGCCCTGAGAGGTTTTGCTGTTAAATTATTGGTAACCTTACCAGCAGACAAGAACGGCAACTTCAGTGCTCTTGTTCAGACCATTGACAAGCGATTTGGGGATGGCCATATGCAAGAAATCTTCCTCGTTCAACTCAATACCAGAGTCCAGAAAAGAGGAGAAAGTCTACAACATCTCCAAGCAGTCATTGAACGGTTGGCGAATCTAGCATACCCGATTGCAGGAGATGAAATTACCAACCAGCTAGCAACAGAGGCTATTGTCTGTGCAGTTTCCGATATCAATCTCCAGCGAGCAATTCGAACTGCTGGAAAATGCACGCTTTCTGAAGCATCAGCCTTCGTGCTCACTATGGAAACATCGCAACAGGCTTCTTTCGGAATTCATCGGGTAAGAGAACTAGAAGTTGAGGAATGTTCTTGCCAGAGAGCTGAATTCCAAAGATGGAAGCGAGAAGGACCTGCTCGATGCTGAAATTGCAACAAAACCGGACATCTCCAGCACCAGTGCAGATTGCCACCAAGAAGAGTCACCTGTCAACATTGTGGAAGCAAAAATAATACCCGCGAACAGGTAAGCAATAACATCAACGCTCCTGCTCGCCCCGTTTCCCAGCCGGGAAGCGGGTCGTCTCTAATTAAGCTCTCTACTTCAGTCTTTCTTTTGTTTGTGCCTATATTGCTATACATTTAGTGAAATGTCATCTAATATATGTGGTGCTTGTAGTGCTGAAATTTCGGACTCAAACTTTATCGAATGTGAATATTTTTGTAAAAATAAATATCACAGGAAATGTGCCGGTATATCCGAAGCTAGTTTTAAAGTTCTTGTCGCTGATGCAAATATGATGTGGCGATGTAATTCATGTACTGTTTCACGCCAAATTGCTAATTTTCTCTTTGATAAACTTGATAGACTTACAACAGAGTTCAAAGTCCTTAATGAACAAATAAATTGTTTTAATGAATTACAAAAAACATCAAATCTATGAGTGAACAGTGATTCGAATAAAAAATTGAACAAAGACTCTCTTAAAAATAATAAAAAAGTCGTTGCCAACATTCCGTCAGCCTATTGTGACACAGGCTCTCCAGAATCATCATCATCAGAAGAGACCAACAACGGTTCTTCTGGACAAAATAAAGAGGGCAATGATTTAATCGCCAACACCGAACAAATCAAAGTAATTACCCCTACCCCAGCCTCAGACCTTGACAAAAGTATAATTGGAAATAACATCTCTTCTACATTACTTGAAGGTGTTTCTTTTCCCAAAACGAAATGGTTACATCTGTTCCATTTAGCCACTAATACATCGGTAGAATCACTCACTTCATTTATTGCCGACGCGCTTCAAATTTAACTTATCTAATTAAATGTATCATGCTTGTTAAGAGAGGTACAGATATATCAAATCTCTTTTCTAAACAGTCGATCTCGTACTGTGGAAGTGTGTAGACGTTTTCGGCTTTCACAGTGTTTCAAATTAAAATCGCGAGTGGTTAAGTCCAAGTTAAGCCAAGCTATTTTCATAGTGTGAAATAGCACAGAGGTAGAGTGGCAGATCCCGGAGCCGAAGATAGCCGGTTCAAACCCCGGTCAGGGTCAAATATTTTATCGGCTTTTTTTCATAATAGAGAAGTCGAAAATATAATTGAGTGGGATAGAACTCATTTTGGTGAAGAAGAGCTGAGTGCGGGGCCATCGAATGGTGGTGTACCAGCACATATAACAATGCCAGCAACGGCACCAGCAACGGGGGCATCGAAAGATGTCCCAGCAGACAAGCCAAAGAAGGCAACAACAACAAAGCCGACAACGCTAAAAACAGCAACGGCAGCCAAAGCGGGAACAGCTAAATTTCCCTTAGCAACAAGCAATAAAAGAAAAAAAGTAAACTATGTTCCGAATCTGGTAAAGCGCCCAGCACGCCGTCCCACTAACACATCAGCTCAGCTGCCAGCTGATGGGGGGGAGACGGTGCAAGAGAAAGAACCAGCAGCTAATATTCAAAGGCATCAGACAGTGAATTCCTCGTCATCCAAAGTCATCGAGGACGAGGAAATAGAGATGTCCGAAGGTGGAGAAGGGCTCTTCACCAGCGATGGCAAAAATGATTTCGTCAATCTGACATCGGAAGAGGAGGAAATCCAAGAACAAGCTCTCAATAGCATCGTTGAGAAAAAACAAAAACAAATCGAGCAGTTAAGAGCAGAGGTGCATGAGATAGTTAAAGCCCTCAAATACAAACAAGAAGCTCGAAGAGAGCGAGAAAAACAGGAGCATGAAAATAAAAAGTCGCAACAGGCTCCACAAAAAGTAGCGCAACAGCAAACGAAGAAGGCGGAGCTGCAACCGACAACAATGCAGCCCCAGCAACAGAAACAACAACCAGAGCAGCAACAAAATAAGCTGCAGATAGAACAGCCACAGCAAACACACAAACAACAACAACAGCAACAAGATAAAGAACAGCAGCGAAAACAACAGCAGCCGATCCAGAAGAAGCAGCAGCAGCAGATACCACAGCAACAGAGAGAACACCAGCAGCAGCCACAGCCGTCGCAGGTAAAAAAAGAAAAGGTGCCACCAATAAACACTTATAAAATAGAATTACAGGACACAATAAAGCTATGTTAGTCGGCCATAGGCACAAATTTTACAATAAAAAGATTAAGTGTGGATAGGCACGCTATTCAGTGCTTTTCCATTAAAGATTATAAAATTATTAAAGATTTGTTAAAGGAATCCACAACGGAGTTCTTTAGTTTTACCCCAAAAACTGAAAAGTTTCAGACGGTCCTACTAAAGGGCATAGACTCCTACACGGACCCACAGGTGCTCTTAAATGAACTTCGCCAAAAAGCGAGCGACGATCTCGAATTTATTGGGGTTAAGCCGTTCGCTACAGTTAAGGCCAGGCGGGAGAAACGGAATCTGCCGTTCTTCCTGGTACAGCTTTCGCCCAGCAGCAAACTGGAAAGTCTGAGGAGTATCTCCGTCCTCGACTACCAGCGTGTGACTTGGGATAAATTAAAGAGGCGCGGCGACATGCTTCAATGCATGCGCTGCCAAAGGTTCGGCCATGCTGCGGCAAACTGCGAAATGCAGTCACGCTGCGTCAAGTGTGGTGAGAACCACATTGTAGGAGAGTGTAAGCTCGGGCAGGAACGGGTCGAATTGACCCAACTTAAATGTGCACTTTGCCGAGGCGACGGGCACCCTGCTAACTATCGGGGATGTCCGACGTTTCAGCAATTGAAACATAACAAAGCGGCAAGGCAAGCAGAGGTAGAGAGACGCCCACCAACGCGTCCTCATACAACAATTTCCGTCAATCCCCAAATTTCTTTCGCCCAAATGGCGTCAGGAAAGGGAAACACGGTACAGCCTGCGCCAAAGGCAGCCCCACAGGCCCTTGTGCCTAAGGCTCCGGACGCACAGGCCGAAATAAGAGGTTTGCTACTGGCCATTCAGAGCCAAATAGCAGGACTTCAAAACCAGATAAGTGAGCAGGCGAAAAGGGTGGACAATATCTACTCTGCTTTGCCGAGCTTAACGCACTTTATAGGTTAAGGGCGCGCTGCCGGAGAGGCCCTTTAAGATCCTTGCTGTGAATGTAAATTCATTGATTAGGACCGAACGTAGAGTAAATCTATTCCAATTGTTGCAAGATCAAAGTCCGGATGTGTTTATGGCCAGCGAAACTAAGCTGAACCAGAAACATAAATTGACTAATAATAATTACAATATCGTACGAAGAGATCGGCCCAACTCCACTTTGGGGGTAGGAGTCGCAATCTTTGTACGAAAAGGCATAAATTATAAAGTTATATATAATAGTGAAGTACGCAGATTTCGGTTGCTTGAGGCGTGTATCGTATGCATTCCTCTCAAACATGGGAAGCGGATGTATGCGATTGCGGCTTATGCACCGGAATCACCTCAGCCAACTGAATTTTTAGCAGAGCTCGAAAAACTTTTTCAATGCTTACAACTGAACTCGGAAGAGAATTACTATATCATGGCCGGTGATTTGAATGCCAAACATGTAGATTGGGGAAATCAAATACAAAATCCAAGAGGTAGCCATCTATTTAATTGGATGAATCAATACAACGTTGAATATATGCTCGACCTTCTGGCTACTGATAGGCCTTCGTTTCCAAGAAGCGGTTCCTATCTGGATTTATTGCTGAAAGACTCAAGACTGACAATTACTGACACTGTGGGTCAACGACCAAGAAACTGCTTACGAACGATAGAGTACGACAGTGACCATTGCGGACTTGCTGCCGTAATTCAACTTCCGAACGAGCTCGTGGAGTTGGAGGAGTATGTGCCGGTGCATTCTTACAATTACAGTAAGACTCGCTGGCCACACTTCACCAGCGCTTTATCGAGTGAACTACGTACGAACAACATATCCCCACCAAATGACAGGAATTTAACAAACACTGAAATTGACGATTACTTGGAAAAGATGGACAGTACAATCCAACGAACAATTTAAAAAACAATACCGAAATACAAAGAACGCGAAGCCACAGATATGTACCGCAACGCGACCATCGACGCACTACACAGACAAAAAAGTGGACTTTTGACAAGACTGAAACGCTTGTACAGACGTTTTACTGACATACACGATCTGGAGATTAGGACACTGAAGTCGTCTATCAAAAACATCAACCAACTGATCAGGGAAAATTACCGGTTGTCTATTAATTTGTATTGGGACAAAAAAATTCGGGCCGTTAATTCTAGCGACCCGAGTATGTTTCCTCAAATTAATAAAATATTTAGACGGAATGATCAAAACGAACTTCCGTGTCTTAAGCTTCAGAGAACGACAGAGAACAGAGACGTACTTCTGATAGCAGGCATAGATCCAGAGGAAGCCGTCTTGGACGATGACCTCTTTATAATCGAAGATCCTCGTGAGAAAGTGGAGGCCGTGGGGGCTGCTTTCCAGCAAGTGTACAAGGTAAATGCTAGCATTCGCCCGAACCATGACCTGGAAAACAGAGCCTTGCTTCACCACTTCTACCTTCGAAATGAAATGACGCAATGGCGATCAGAGAATCTCGGTTTCACCGGGTTCAATGAAGAACACTTGGCAAACGCCACCATCGCCGAGCGAAACGGGGCTAATTCCCTGTTAATTTCGAAAGTTGAGCTCCAGCTCATCTTCGCCTCATTAAAGAAAAAGAAGTCAGCAGGAATCGATGGTATATCTAACGTTGTACTGCGACATCTGCCTCAGGAAGCAGTTGACATTTATACCACACTGTTTAACAACGCTCTGAATAATGCATATTATCCAGGGCGGTGGAAGACAGCTGTGGTTCATCCTCTCCCAAAAAAGGGAAAGGACAACTCCAATCCGGCGAATCTCCGGTCGATAAGTCTTCTTCCAAGTATCAGTAAGGTATTTGAGAAAGTTATAAATAGAGCTCTGTCCAAGTGGGCGGAGGACAACAATATCATACCGGATAATCAGTTCGGCTTTAAGGCGGGACATGACACCATTCATGCCGCGTCTAAGCTCGTTTCTGATGTCCAATGGAACAAATCTAAAAGACAGTGTACGGGTGCTTGTCTGGTTGACTTGGAGAAAGCTTTCGACACCGTATGGTTAGAAGGTCTGTACCTAAAGCTAGCCAGACTGGGCATAAGTAAACCGCTTTTATATATGCTTTATGATATGCTCAATGGTAGAAAGTTTGTTGTCAAAATTGGCAATGTAACTTCTACCGCAACCTTCGAAATTAAAAATGGTCTTCAACAGGGAGCGGTGAACTCACCGATTCTATTCAGTATTTACACCAGCGATCTGATAGGTAGTCTAGCCCATGCCATAGCGTATGCCGACGATCTAATTGCGTACAGAACAGCTCCAACAGTTGAGGTCATCAGAATTCTCTTACAGCGTGACTTCGACAAGATTCAGCGATATTGCGATGACTGGAAGTTGAAAATCAACTTTCAGAAATCCGAAACTATTCTGTTCAGGACTCCACTGCATGGAGCCCCTAGGGATACAAGAAAGAACTGGCGCAAGCTGGTGATCGTGGGGCCACATGGACATCCACTGGCGAATAAAAGTGCAGTAAAGTACCTTGGCATCTGGATGGATCAGTATTTGTATTTCGACAGACATATAAATGCTGCTCTGACCAGAGCCAGGGGAGCTTTTGCCCTGACAAAACGGTTGTTTTATAGCAGCCGTCTTGACAGCAGGGTTAAGGTGATTTGCTACATGGCCCTTATCCGGCCAATGATTGCCTATGGATGCCCGGTGTGGTTCAACGTTGCCCCATCTCAAATGGAAAAGATTCGGGTGTTTGAGAGGCAGTGTCTTCGACGCTGCCTTGGATTACACAGAACACCAGAGTCGGAGTACAAACATTATTATTCCAACGAGGTTCTATACAATGGAGCCAACATTAACAGAATCGATAATTTTATAATCAAGCTGATTCGGGGTCACATTGCCAGAGCGATGTCCTCAGCCAATAGCTTAATTTTTGGGGCTTACTACCCCAACACTGATTACTACGAGAGTGTGCGTTTAAGTGGATTTATCCCACCCGATGCTTTTCTCTATTTAGACAGTCGAGGGCTGATACAGGATAGAGCGGCGGTTCCGCTAATCTACCACGTCGGCCGCAGAACTGTAGATAGGCGACTCCTTTATAGTCGAGACGTCCTCGCACAGGGCGGAGCAGAGCGCCTTCGGTTCAGTAGGACTGTGTCCGATCGGGACCGAAGAGATAGGGGAAAACAGGAGAACCAGTTTTGGTGGTTTAATGAAGAATTAGATACAATATAGTTGACTTAGTTTTCTCGTCTTGGCCGACTTACATAGTTTTAAGTGTATTAATTAAGTAGGGACAGTCAGGGTGGCACCAAAAAAAAAAAAAAAAAAAAAAAAAAAAAAAAAAAAAAAATAACAAAATCGAAAATGCTTGCTGTGGCTGTTCTAGATTTAATGTAGTTGTAAGTAGTTTTATAGTAGTTTAAGTATAGTTTTAAGTAGTTTTAAGTAGTTTTAAGTAGTTTTAATTAGTTTTAATTAGCTCTTAAATAAAAATAAAAAATGATATTGTTTCCAAGTTTTTTTAAATCTTTCTTGGGAAAAATAAAACCAGGATAAGATGTTATTTTAAGTAGTTCGTAGGCCGAAAGGCATTAGCATTAAGTTATTGTTTAATTTAGAGCGCCCGCTTAGGGCCAGTAAGTTATTTTTAAGATATTGATAAGTAGGCTAGTTTTTCATGAATTTTTGTCTAGCTTTAAGATAGTTATAAGAAAATGAATAAATAAAAATGAATTAAAAAAAAAAAAAAAAAAATCTCTTTTCTAAACTTCAAAGCTGCAATTCCTGATATTTACGTCGAACAAATTATGCACGCTTCAGTTTGGCCTACTGGTGTTCGTGTAAGGGATTTTATTTCAATTCCAAAAAAACGAAGAGCAAACGATTCCGCTAAAACCACCAATAAATGCTGTATAATTGACTCAACGACAAAACCAGTTTCTGTTGCTCATGCATTCTTCTCTGCTGGCGTTGTTGCTGCTGATGTTGTTGTTGCTGATTTTGTTGTTGCTGATGATCTTGTAGTTGTTGATGCTGTGGCTGCTCTTGATGATCAAAATAATTGTAATGCACTCTCCCAGCGGAAAAAATTCAAAAATTCATCGAGGAAAAATCAGCTTTTTCCTTAAGTAATGGCAGCTGCACCGTCCACTTTTCAGCTGATTCCTTTGATGAAATTAACATGGGCATGTCCTAGGAGGGAAGCACGTGCTGAAAATCCGATGCAAATTCGCCAACGAAATCACTACTTCGTTGGAAGTTAATTATTCACCGACCCAGATGATGAAAAACATGGTGGTTGCATAATCTATGAATTCATTGCATAAATGTATGTGGTTATTCATCAGTTCAATATTTTCGATGAAAATGGTAATGAAAATTCAATTATCAAATAACAAGATATAGAAGTAGGTAGTTGTTTATTCAGCAATTAGTTAATTCAATAAGAAAAATATAAAGAAAATTGAATAAATAGTAAATTCATTAACTCTGTTGTGTTGTGAATTATTTGTGATTGGTTAATAAAAATATAGAATTAAAACTTTAAATTGAAGTTAAATCACTAGGTCAGTGGTTCTTGGTTAATCACCACTTCATATGCGAACTGGTGATTAACCAAAAAACTGAAATACTTTGAGAAAATCTGAGATTGCCTCTTTTTAATGGAAATTCATAAGCCCTCTTATAATATTTACTGCCAACACAGAAAGCACAAAAAAAATCAACTTCTATCAAAACACACAATGGCGGTGCACACTTTACAAAGCATATGAGTGGACATAGACGATGAACTGATGAACTTCTACATGACTTTTCAACAGTTTTTTCATCTTATAATTTTCCATATCAAAAGCAATTTTTAATTCAACGATAGAAAGGGTTGTTTTCTAAACACAAAGCAGAAAGTGAGTTCAAATCTATGAACTGAGGAAACCTTGCATGACTCTTCACTTATTAAATCATTACATGTCATTTCCTTGTATTATCTGGCTAGTGAATTGATTGCTGTTGTCTTGTTGTTTTCTACACACAAAGCAAAAAGTGGGTTCAAATCTATGAACTGAGGAAACCTCGCATGACTCTTCACTCACTAAATCATTGCATGGCGTTTCCTTTTATTATTTGGCTAGTGAATTGATTGAAGAATTCAGCTATAAAATTCATTGGGGACGATATTTCCCGGTGGGCTCTGTCTACTATCATAATGTAGGTGGGATGAGAACTAATCTGCAAGGTTTTTGTACTGCCGTTGTTAATTGCTCATGTGATATCATTGCACTTACGGAGACCTGGTTGAGCGATGACATTTTCAATGCTGAATTGTGTAATGACGAGTATAATGTTTATAGAAGAGACCGAAATTTCATCTACACTGAGAAGTTTTGAGAGTAGGCAAATATCTCTTTCTGATTGTTCAGGTTTAATCGAACAAATATGTGTACGTGTTGAATTTCCTTATACTAACAATTATAATTGCAACCAAATTAGTATATTTTTGTTTGTGTCATATATTCCACCAAAGTTAAGTTTGGATGTGTACGCTTCTCATATAAATAACATTCAATCAATCGTTAGTGAATTGAATTCTAATTCGTATGTCGTAGTCTTAGGTGATTTTATTTTATGCAAAGTGAAGTGGTTTTTTGTTTTTTTTTTTATATTCCACGCGCGCAAAAGGGGTTATGGCTACCCTTAAAATGTTTTTAACACAGCACGAGCGATTAGGTAAGTAGGAGAGGATTTAGAAGGAGATACCGATGCACATTAGTTTTGAACGTTTGCACATCGAAATGGGAGGGGAAAGTCGTGTCAGGTAAAGCATTCCACATTCGTGTGGTGCGACTGAAGAAAGAATCTCTGTACATTACAGTACGTCCGAAGTTGGGCTCGAGGGTGAACTGATGGGCATTCCTAGAAGCGCGAGTATTACGGTTGAATTTTTTAAGGGGGGAATGCAACTGGCTATTTCACTAGAACACTGATTATAATAATAGCGATAAAATAGAGAAAGACACGAAACATTACGGCGGTGTTCGAGAGATGTAATTGTTTCTGTTATAGATCTTTCGCCTATCATTTTTAAAGCTCTCTTTTGAATTCTGTCCATCAAACTCAAGTGAGTTTTTGGAGCTCTTGCCCAAACATGAGAATTGTACTCAAGTTTTGGACGAATAAAGGCTTTGTAGATCACAGCCAGATCAGAAGGGGAAAAAAACTTCTTGCATCTACGGGGAAAACCTTAACACTTAGCAGCGTTTTTGGCGACATCAAATATGTGGTCATTCCACAAAAGTTGGTCTGTGACACACATACCGAGAACTGAGAGCTGTTCGGTTTCCTCGATGCAAGTGCCGCTATCCTGTTCCTCGATGCAAGTGCCGCCCATGGATAGCGGCATTGGGGGTGGGTTTCGCTTTAACGACAGGAGACAACATTGAGTTTTAGAAGCATTATATTCTACACGGTTTTTGATTCCCCATTATCATACGCTGCCATTCAAGTTCCACATCCGAAGGACATGGATGAGAATCTGTAAACGAATATGAGAAGCTGCGGGTACTATCGTCAGCAAAACAGTTTAATGGATTAGAAGTTTCAGACAAAGGATCATTTATAAAAATAAGAAAGAGAGTCGGAGACAAAACGGAGCCCTGGGGCACACCAGCATTTATTTTGTGGATTTCACACTTGAAACCGTCCAATACGACTTGTATTGAACGGTCCGAAAGGTAATTTCTAATCCAACGAAGAAGAGTTTCATCGAAACCAAATGCGCGCATTTTCGATAAGAGAGCTTGGTACCAAACTCTATCAAACGCTTTTGAAATATCAAGTGCAATAATCTTACTTTCTCCAAAACGATGTAAAGATTTGTTCCACTGTTCGGTGAGATATACCATCAGATCACTAGTGGACCTATTGCTACGAAAGCCGTACTGTCGGTCATTAAGAAGCTTTCGTTCCTCGAGATATTTCTTGAGCTGGAAATTAATCAGCGTTTCCATGACCTTGGAAAGAAGGGACGTAAGTGCAATTGGTCGATAGTTAGAGGGTGAAGGAGATACGCCTTTTTTAGGGACAGGCTGGACAAATGCTGTTTTCCATCCACTGGGATAGAGACCAGTAGTGTAGGGCAGATGGAAAAGCTTACGCAGTGGTTTTGCCAGCGTTGAAGAACACCACTTCAGAACAATGGGAGGGATACTATCCCGGCCAGCAGATTTGTGTACATCGAGATCCTTTAGAACTCTAGCAACTGCACGAGTGCGAAAGAAGATTTGTCCCATAAAATCATTTACGCTCTCAAGTACAGGAGGAGTCATAACACTTTCTGGCAGCGTCGAATTAACAGCAAACTGTGCTGCAAGCAAATTGGCTTTATCTTGCGAGCTGACAAAAGGAGTATCATTGAAGACGAGCGTTGGAACCGAGGACGAGGTGGTATTTCGTATGTTTTTTACAAATGACCAAAAATTTGTACTACCTTTGGGACATTGTAGTATTTTTAGCCGTAATTTTTGATCATGTAAAAATTTGGTTCTTCGAATATGAACGTTACAGGTCTTTCTAGCTTGTTGAAACTTTTTCCGGTTTTGCTCATTAGGGTTGGCTTTATAACATCGGAAGCTTACTTCTCTAACCCTAATAACCTCTTTACAGCTCGAATCAAACCATGAGTTTTCTTTGGGTTTGATAGATTTCACCCTATTCGGGATAAAATTTCTCATTCCACAAAGAATCAAGTTTGTAATCATATCTGCACTGGCGTCAACATCACTATGGAGGAAGCATAGTGACCAGTTAAAGCTCCAGTCCCAGTTGGCTTTCTCGTATTGCCAAACGGTTCTCTTTGGGATGTTTTCTTTAACTGTGATTTGGTGGCGCGAGAAATTCGCAGATACGACACAATGGTCTTATGAGCCTAAAGGAGATAATACACTAATAGTGTATTTATTCGGGTCAGAGGTAAGGAACAAGTCTAAAGTGTTGGCGATTTCCCGCAACGTCAGGAATCCGAGTAGGCTCGTCAACAAGCTGAGTCAGGTGGTTTAACTCAGCAAAAATCTCGACATTCCTTCCTTCGGGTGTTATCTGACCAGAATAGCGTAGCCACGAAGAATTGTGTACATTGAAATCATTATTCAGATGATGATAAGACTTTACTTCCTTTAAATGTTATGAGTGAATGTGAAACTCTAGTTTTAGACACAATGTCAGCTTTAAACTGTATACAAATCAATAATGTTTTTAATACACTTGAAAGAATTTTAGATCTTATTTTTGTTCATGAAGACTTAAATATATCTTTGATAAAAGAAGAGTTTCCTTTGTTAAATAATGATAAACACGATATTCGCCATAATGCTTTGAATATTTCTATAGATTTTATCGATTCAATATAGCTTTTAACGGCCTTTAGTCCATAAAAATTGGCGTTTCGTCCCGGCGTTCTCACTTGGACTCTTCAGTTGACAGTGAGGGCCTTGTCAAGACGCAATTTTTATTAAGTTCAGTCCAGCTTACATCAATTTTACAGCGAAAATCGAATGTGAACTATATCCAACCCAATTAGAATTTCTAATCAAGAATTGTTGGAAATTTTGTTACCCGTGGCCTGGCATTGTTAACATATGAGTGTTTTTTATAATACAAATTCTATATACTACTGAAATACATCAGCCAAGTAGAAGACTTAGCATTATTTAATTGGACTTGTTGAATTATTGATTCAATATTGCTTTTAACGGCCTTTAGTCCATAAAAATTGGCGTTTCGTCCCGGCGTTCTCACTTGGACTCTTCAGTTGACAGTGAGGGCCTTGTCAAGACGCAATTTTTATTAAGTTCAGTCCAGCTTACATCAATTTTACAGCGAAAATCGAATGTGAACTATATCCAACCCAATTAGAATTTCTAATCAAGAATTGTTGGAAATTTTGTTACCCGTGGCCTGGCATTGTTAACATATGAGTGTTTTTTATAATACAAATTCTATATACTACTGAAATACATCAGCCAAGTAGAAGACTTAGCATTATTTAATTGGACTTGTTGAATTATTGATTCAATATAGCTTTTAACGGCCTTTAGTCCATAAAAATTGGCGTTTCGTCCCGGCGTTCTCACTTGGACTCTTCAGTTGACAGTGAGGGCCTTGTCAAGACGCAATTTTTATTAAGTTCAGTCCAGCTTACATCAATTTTACAGCGAAAATCGAATGTGAACTATATCCAACCCAATTAGAATTTCTAATCAAGAATTGTTGGAAATTTTGTTACCCGTGGCCTGGCATTGTTAACATATGAGTGTTTTTTATAATACAAATTCTATATACTACTGAAATACATCAGCCAAGTAGAAGACTTAGCATTATTTAATTGGACTTGTTGAATTATTGATTCAGTTGATCCCAAAAATTTTTGAATCCATGTTAAGAATAAAATGTTAAAACATTTATTTCACCTTTCCAACACGGGTTTGTTAGTGGTAAATCAACCGCTACTAATCTCACTATATTTACTTACTTATGTATTAATATGATAGAAAAAGGAAATCAAGTGGATGCTATCTATACGGACTTTTCAAAAGCGTTTGATAGAGTTAACCATAAAATACTGCTAAAAAACTTGAATCTTTTGGTTTTCATGGTCAATTATTGAAGTGGTTACGGAATTATTTGACAAATCGTATCCAATATGTCAAAATAGGCCCAGTGAAATCTGAACAAATTTGGAATCACTCGGGAGTTCCTCAAGGTAGCCATCTTGGTCCACTTTTGTTCCTGCTGTTTATCAATGATTTACCGCAATGCTTTTCACACTCATCTTGCTTGATTTTTGCGGATGATGCTAAAGTTTTCAAAGTAATAAAATCCTTTGCAGATTGCTTGCAACTTCAAGAGGATTTAGACAAATTATTTGAATGGTGTTTGTTGAATGACTTATCATTTAATATAGGAAAGTGTTGTATTCTGTAATATTCGAGGTCGTTCTCTTTGATCTTCTATGAATACAAAATTTCGAGTAACGAGATTCAGAGAGTTTTCAACCATAAAGATTTAGGAGTACTATTTGATTCCAAATTAGACTTGAGGATGCATGTAGACTACATTTCGTCTAGAGGGAACTCCATGCTTAGTTTTCTCATCAGAAATTCTAAAGACTTTAAGTGTCCTTTCACGCTTAAGTCTCTTTCTGTTAGTTTTGTTCGTCCTATATTGGAATATTGCTATGTGGTTTGGTCACCTTACTACAAAAATGCTTCTAATAGTATTGAGAAAATCCAAAAACGGTTCACGAGATATTCGGTTCGATATCTAAATTGGACATTGCCATGACCGTCGTATAAATCACGATGTGTTTTAATTGATTTAAAAAGTCTTGAATCAAAAAGAGTTTATTTTATGATTTCCATAGCGCGTGATGTTTTGACAGGTCATATTGATTGTCCTCCCTTATATTTTTTGTTCAGACGATATACACTTGCTCGCTGTTTAAGGCCAAGGGTTAACCAATTTTTCTTTATACCAAACCATTCGACAAATTACGGCAGCAATGAACCAATTACTAAAGCTTGCCTGTTTTTTAATAAATATGCCGATGTAATCGATCTCGAATGTTCTAGAGATGCATTTAAAATAAAATTAATGAATGTTATATTGACAGAATAATCATTGTAATGTATTTTAAAACAGTTAACTTATATTAATTATTTAATTTAATTTATATTGTATTTTTTTTTATTATTATTTAGTTTTTAAGTTATATAAAAAAGTCTAAGAAAGTCCCCAGTATACTTATAGACAAACAAATAAATAAATAGATGCAATATACAAAATACAGGCAGTTGGAACCTGATTTATAAGTAGCGATCAAATTAATAGTCAAACCGATTGCTATTTAAATGGATTTTACTGTTGGGCCATATATACTTATTGAAAATTACATAAAATAGCTACTGTCTGAAAACTGCGATAGGTGAGGCAGCAAGAGTGTATGGAGAAGTTCGTCTTAAGAACCGTTTGGGGGAACTAGATTTTTTTCATCTATTTTTGGTAGCAGATATATGTGACGAGTGCATAATTGGAATCGACTTTATGAAAGAGCACGGATTGATTCTGGATCTCGGTAACCAAGTTCTGAAGTACCAAAATGTAGAGATTCCTATGGTTTATGGCAACGAAAACTCAACAACTCTAAGAACTGTCATCAAAGAAGACATATGCCTGCCGTCCTTCTCGGAAGTGTTTGTTTGGACAAAAATAGAGGGTGATTTAGGTAGCCATCGATACCTCATGGTGGAACCAGCGTCTGAGCAATTTTCCTAAAACATCATCTAAGGGAAGACTCTTGTGGAACCAAAGAACAACATGGTACCCGTACGGATACTGAACATCAAACCGTACGAAGTCAAGCTCAGGAAAGGAGAAATAATTAGAAAATACGAATCTGTGTCTGCAATAACCAAGATCACAGAAATTAACACAGACAAATCTATGGACCCCGAGAAATTCAGCTTCATGAAAGCCAAAATTCTGAAGCCGTCCAATCTAAGTCAACATCAGCTAAATATTGCTCGAAGACTTCTTCATAAGTACGCTGATATATTTTCTTCACCGAGTTGGCAGTATGGTCGAACACAATTGGTGCAGCATCGAATTGACACAGGAGACGCAAGACCAATTCGACAGCCGGCAAGACGTCTCCCATTAGCCAAACAAGCCAAAGTTGAAGAGATGATATCGACAATGAAGAAAGATGGGCTAATCAAAAACTCCAAAAGCCCTTGGGTGTCACCAGTAGTTCTTGTCAAAAAGAAGGATGGAAGTACCCGATTTTGTGTGGACTACCGTAGGCTGAACGATGTGACAAAGAAAGACAGCTACCCTTTGCCCAGAATAAGAGATACTTTGGATGCAATGGAAGGAGCTCAATGGTTCTCGACGCTGGACATAAAGAGTGGCTACTGGCAGGTAGAAATCCATCCAGAAGATCGCGAGAAAACAGCTTTCTCTACAGGAAATGGTCTGTGGCAGTTTAAAGTTACGCCGTTCGGACTTTGCAACGCTCCAGCAACACTTGAGCATCTGATGGAGTGCGTTCTACAAGGACTTACCTGGAAATCCTGCCTTGTATATTTGGACGATGTCATCGTTTATGTGAAAACTTTAGACCAACATTGTGAAAACCTTAAGGCTGTATTCCAGAGGCTGCGAGAAGCACACTTAAAATTAAATCCAGAGAAATAAGCGCTTTTCAAGACCGAAGTTAAATACCTGGGACATATCATCTCATCCCAAGGAGTAAAACTGATCTTTAAAAAGTTGACACTGTAAAGAATTGGCCAACACCACAAGATAAACATCAACTCCGTAGTTTTCTTGGTCTAGCCACATATTATCGACGCTTTGTGAAGGGCTTTGCTGGAATCGCTAAGAGCTTGCATCAACTTACTAAAAAGGAGCAGCCGTTCAAATGGTCAAGTGAGTGCGAGAAAAGTTTTCAGGAACTCAAGCTACGCTTGTGTAATGCTCCTGTGCTGACCTATCCGACACCTGGAAAACCTTTCATCATCGACGCCGATGCCAGTAACGTTGGAATTGGAGCTGTACTGTCGCAAGTCCATGACGGAGAAGAAAAAGTCGTCGCCTACTACAGTAAGGTACTCTCGAGGCCAGAGCGCAATTATTGCGTGACCAGAAGGGAACTTCTAGCTTTGATTTTGGCAACAAAGAATTTCCATAAGAACATCTACGGACAGAAGTTCCTCCTTCGAACAGATCATGGTGCGCTTAATTGGCTTCTGAACTTCAAAAATCCCGAAGGTCAAGTAGCTAGGTGGAACGAGAGACTTCAGACACACGACTACCAAATTCAACATCGGAAAGGAAAGTTGCACTCTAACGCAGATGCATTGTCTCGGCGACCGTGTAAACAGGACTGTTAGCATTGCACACGTCGAGAAGAAAAGGAAACAGTTGCCATCCAGCGAATAAGAGCCGATCCCATTTACGGTTGGAGCAATGAAGAACTGAGAACTGCCCAACAAGAAGACACAGATATAGAGCCCATTCTTGTACGGAAGGAACACGAAGAAAAACCAGAATGGGGTGACATCTCTGATAGAAGTCCAGGTCTCAAAGCATATTGGGCACAGTAGCACTCACTTTATGTGCAAGAAGGAGTACTAAGGTGCAAATGGGAGTCTGCAGATGGCAAATCTTATGTTATGCATTTGATGATACCTAGGTCAAAGGTTAATGATGTTCTTCGAGAGATGCATGATGGAGCATCTGGATGTCGTTTGGGAGTCAATAAAAAAATAGAGAAGATACGACAACGGTTCTACTGGCTACATGCAAGAAAAGATGTCGAAAAGTGCAGAAAATGTGATACTTGTGCTGCTACCAAGGGACCAGGTAAAACGCAGTAGTACAATGTCGGCACACCTTTCGAGAGAATAGCAGTAGATGTTGCAGGTCCGTTTCCGGAGCCTAACAGGGGAAACCGATAGATCCTTGTAGTCATAGATTACTTCAGCAAGTGGCCTGAGGCATTTGCCATCCCAAATCAAGAAGCCAAAACAGTGGTTGATCAGATTGTCTTCAATTGGGTGAGCAGGTTCGGTGTTCCTTTGGAATTGCATTTTGGCCAAGGAAGGAACTTCGAATCTTACATCTTCCAGGAGGTTTGCTCTCTCCTTGGCATCAAGAAGATGACTACAACACCGCCCAAGGTTGTAGGTGACTACCAACGAGACTGGGACCGCCATATTCCATTGTTTTTGATGGCCTATCGAAGTGCGGTTCATAGTTCAACAGGACATACACAATCGGAGATCCCTTTCGGCACAACAATACGGCTGCCTAGTGAAGTAAAATTTGGATGCCCTACTATGGAACCGGAAAAGCCAGATGAATATGTGGATAACCTCAAAGAAAGACTCATTGACATCCATCAACGGACAAGAAATACCATAAAAATAGCTAGTGATAGGATGAAAACACGGTACGATGCTCCGGCAACAACAATTGGATTCCAAGAAGGAGACCTGGTGTGGTTTTACAACCCCATCGACAAAAAGGACCGTCACCAAAACTTCAACAAAACTGGGACGGCCCATACACCGTTGTGAAGCGAATCAATGATGTGGTTCACCGCATTCAGAGAGGGTTAAGAGGCAAGCTCAAGTTAGTTCACTGTGACCGTTAAAATTGTTATAACGGTGGTGATGGGAGTAATGGATTTAATCGGGACGATCAAACCTAAGAGCGAGGCAATGTGGCGAATATGCCCATTTATGCAAGCAACGGCATCTTTTATTCTTTTATAACAGAATAAATTAGTAGCGCCATCTTTGGAAAAAAGATTAACTAATGTTATCCAAGACCTAAACCACTCTCATGTAATCAAATACCTAAACCACTGAAACTGCTATAATTAATTGAACGAAAGCTTTACCACTGAAACTGCTGTAATTAATTCAACGAAAGCTTTTGAGCTAGTTGTGGAGACTTGTAGAGGAGAAGCAAATTCCAGCATATTCCAGAAGCCCTAGAAGATTCTAGTAGCTTTTTCTCGGATATAAATACACGGCCACCAGTCCGAAGACCGCAGTTTAATTTTGGAAGTGAACGAATAAACGTCGGTGTAAAATAGTGAATTAAGAGTTGTGCTTGTTATAAAAGTATTGGAATTAAAGTAATTGAAGTGAAGTAAAGGTGTTTTATTTTGTAAAGTAATTGTTGTTCAGTTTGAATAAAAGAAATAAGTTTTATTTGCGAACCCTTGGCTAAAATATTACAATATTATCAAACATTAAATAAAAACTCTTTTCTTTTAACATCTTAAATGGATTGTTTGTCATTACGTATGTTTTTTTTCTATTATTATTTACATTAAACCTTCGATATAATACTTACAAATACCTGGAAAAGTTTTTTGTTTAATTTATTGAAAAAAAAATTAATTATATTGAACAAAATAAAACAAATAAATTGAACATTTTCTAAATCATAAGATTTTATATTTTTTTAAATTTCAATTTTTAAAAAGATGTTTAAGGTTGGAAAAATGAATAACACATGTAAACGAGTAGCTATTTCTGGGTCTGAAAAAGAGAGCAATTATTATAATTATTTAGGAGTAGAATTACAGATACAATAGTTCCAAAGATGTTGCAGGCAGGGGAAACAAAATTATGAATTTACTTGCACTTTTCATATTGCAGAAGTTGATGACAAATTTTAAAATTCTAAAAAAAAAATTCTATTATTATTTACATTAAACCTTCGATATAATACTTACAAATACCTGGAAAAGTTTTTTGTTTAATTTATTGAAAAAAAAAAAAATTAATTATATTGAACAAAATAAAACAAATAAATTGAACATTTTCTAAATCATAAGATTTTATATTTTTTAAAATTTCAATTTTTAAAAAGATGTCTTAGGTTGGAAAAATGAATAACACATGTAAACGAGTAGCTATTTCTGGGTCTGAAAAAGAGAGCAATTATTATAATTATTTAGGAGTAGAATTACAGATACAATAGTTCCAAAGATGTTGCAGGCAGAGGAAACAAAATTATGAATTTACTTGCACTTTTCATATTGCAGAAGTTGATGACAAATTTTAAAATTCTAAAAAAATACAAAAAAAAGAGCGATTCATTGAAAGAAACAACGTGGATGAACAAATTTAATTTTATTCTGAAAGATTTTGATGGGAAACAAGAGGGTGCATACAAGAGACGAAAGGGTACAACTACTTTTCAAAAGAGTCACAATAAAAGACTAACGAGGAAATATTCCCCATTTGACGATTCGGAAAGCTGCTTTCGGTTGCGTTGGTTGGATATCAACTTGGTTGCATTTTGTACTATAATTATAGTTCTACCTTAAAGGTTTTTAGAAATAAAAAAATATCCGTTACTGGAAATTCCTTATGATTTGGTATCGATAAGTTGCAAGATTCTATAAGGACTTGAATGTATATGAGTTAAAGAATACAAAATTATGTCAATGTCTACTTCGTTGGAGACAAAATAATAACAACAAATGTGACATCCTATTATATTTTTCGTGAGTAAAAAGTTTACAAAAATGTCATCGAAAAATGTTGATTAACGTCAAAAAAGCAAAAAAATACACATTCAAGGTGGAAGAAGAAAAATATCAACCTACTGCCTTCCATCTCAATATTTTTGTTTTTCTTATAAAAACAACACCATATACATAGCACAAACACAATTTTAAATACGTTTTAAGAAACAAGTTCAAATAACTTATCAAAAGCGGTTAATTTTACACTTAAATTTCGTAACAAAGAAAAATACGAATTGGCGTGATCTTCTATATTTGGAAGACCCTGTAGACCAAGTTACCTCTTCATAACTTCGTCATAATTTAAAAAAAACGCTTGTTAAGAGTTTCTTGTGATGAAAAATATGTATCTTTATAAATTCAATTTTGTTTTGGTATATTATTTACAATAAAACAATTGGCGAGGAGCCATATCTTGCTCACTACGTGTAACAATGCAATTTTTTAACATGGGAATAAATTTGCTTTTTTTATGTACCCAACGTCCCCCATTTCAAGACTAAATTTTAATCAATAATCTTCTAAGCTAAAATGCTTTGTGAACTTAATTGAAATTGAATTTATCTAAACTCGTAAATTTCAATACAACTTTCGGGCACACGATTTATTTCGATGGACTGATACAGCTCCGATGATTTGTGGTAATAATAGCATTCCGTTTTTCCTTTTGATTTTGTAAAACATATTGTGGTGAATATGCCCATTTGTGCAAACGACGACATCTCTAATTCTTCTATAACAGAATAAATTAGTAATGAGTTCCGCGCCATCTATGAACAAAAGATTAACTTATGTTACCCAATACCTAAACCACCCAATACCTAAACCACTCTATCATTATCCAATACTTAAACCACTCGCATCGTTATCCAATACCCAAACCATGGAACTGCTATAATTTGTAATTGGTCGAAAGCTTTTGAGCTACTTGTGGAGACTTTCCAGTGAAGTACATTCCAGCACATTCCAGAAACCCTAGAAGATTCTAGTAGCTTTTTCTCGGATATAAATACACGGCCACCAGTCCGAAGACCTCAGTTGGATTTTGGAAGTGAACGAATAAACGTCGGTGTAAAATAGTGAATTAAGAGATGTGCTTGTTATAATAAAAGTATTGGAATTAAAGTATTTGAAGTGAAATAAAGGTGTTTTATTTTTGTAAAGTAATTGTTGTTCAGTTTGAATAAAAGGAATAAGTTTTATTGACGAACCCTAAGTAAAATACTACATTGGTGTCAGTTAAGTGGAATAAAACTTATTTTATCTGTGCATTCAGATTAATGGTGGAGATTGATAAAGTGTAAAATAAAAAAAAGGTGCTTGTGCAAAGTGACATAAAAATATTACAATAGAAACAAAATGGGTAAAATTGTGGATGAAAATTGTGTTTAACTTAAAGCAGAACTAAACAGACGAGGTCTTCCTACTGCTGGAACGAAAAATGACCTCATTATTCGTCTGCAGGACGACTTAAGGTAACGCGGTGAAAATCCAGACATGTTTCTATTTGAAATTGAAATGTCGGAAGATCAAGTGAGTACAAGCTTAGGCATTACGAATATGATGGCTCAGCTGCTCGCCCAGTTTGAACACCAACGAAAGGAGCAAAAGAATCTTCTAGAAGAGCAACGTAGTGAACAAAAGAATCTTCTTGAAAGATTTGAAGAACAACGAAATGAACAGAAGAATGACCAAGAGAATCTGCTTGTACGATTGGAAGAATAACACAACGAGCAAAGGAACCTTCTAGACGACAAGAAAAACCTAATAGAGAGTAAGCTAAACTCATTTGAAAATAAATTCATGGCTCTTGATGAACGTGTTGAAAAAGTCAAAAACCAGTTCTCGAAAGTTGACACAAGGTTGGAAAAATTTGAAGACAAAATGCAGAACTTTGCCAATGAGTTAGAAAAAGTTCGAACAATAAAGGTTCGAAAAAGTTCTGGCGACTGCTCAAGGAAAAAGGAAATGCATCCACAAACGTTTGATGGACAAACTTCTTGGTCAATCTACAAGAAGCAGTTTGAGGCAGCCGCAACGACAAATGGCTGGGATGACGAAGACAAGTTTATTGCCCTGAGAGGTTCTGCTGTTAAATTATTGGTAACCTTACCAGCAGACAAGAACGGCAACTTCAGTGCTCTTGTTCAGACCATTGACAAGCGATTTGGGGATGGCCATATGCAAGAAATCTTCCGCGTTCAACTCAATACCAGAGTCCAGAAAAGAGGAGAAAGTCTACAACATCTCCAAGCAGTCATTGAACGGTTGGTGAATCTAGCATATCCGATTGCAGGAGATGAAATTACCAACCAGCTAGCAACAGAGGCTTTTGTCTGTGCAGTTTCCGATATCAATCTCCAGCGAGCAATTCGAACTGCTGGAAAATGCACGCTTTCTGAAGCATCAGCCTTCGTGCTCACTATGGAAACATCGCAACAGGCTTCTTTAGGAATTCATCGGGTAAGAGAACTAGAAGTTGAGGAATGTTCTTGCCAGAGAGCTGAATTCCAAAGATGGCAGCGAGAAGGACCTGCTCGATGCTGAAATTGCAACAAAACCGGACATCTCCAGCGCCAGTGCAGATTGCCACCAAGAAGAGTCACCTATCCACATTGTGGAAGCAAAAATAATACCCGCGAACAGGTAAGCAATAACATCAACGCTCCTGCTCGCCCCGTTTCCCAGCCGGGAAGCGGGTCGTCTCTAATTAAGCTCTCTATTTCGGACTTTCTTTTGTTTGTGCCTATATTGCTATACATTTAGTGAAATGTCATCTAATATATGTGGTGCTTGTAGTGCTGAAATTTCGGACTCAAACTTTATCGAATGTGAATATTTTTGTAAAAATAAATATCACAAGAAATGTGCCGGTATATCCGAAGCTAGTTTTAAAGTTCTTGTCGCTGATGCAAATTTGATGTGGCGATGTAATTCATGGACTATTTCACGCCAAATTGCTAATTTTCTCTTTGATAAACTTGATAGACTTACAACAGAGTTCAAAGTCCTTAAGGAACAAATAAATTTTTTTAATGAATTACAAAAAACATCAAATCTATGAGTGAACAGTGATTCGAATAAAAAATTGAACAAAAACTCTCTTAAAAATAATAAAAAAGTCGGTGCCAACATTCCGTCAGCCTATTGTGACACAGGCTCTCCAGAATCATCATCATCAAAGAGACCAACAACCATTCTTCTGGACAAAATAAAGGGGGTAATGATTTAATCACCAACACCGAACAAATCAAAGTAATTACCCCTACCCCTCGACGAGTTGAAATCGAAAGTGAGACCTCTTCGCAAAAGTATAATTGGAAATAAAATCTCTTCTACATTACTTGAAGGTGTTTCTTTTCCCAGAATCACTCACTTCATTTATTGTCGACGCGCTTGAAATTTTACCTAATCTAATTAAATGTATCATGCTTGTTAAGAGAGGTACAGATTTATCAAATCTCTCTTTTCTAAACTTCAAAGCTGCAATTCCTGATATTTACATCGAACAAATTATGCACGCTTCAGTTTGGCCTACTGGTGTTCGTGTAAGGGATTTAATTTCAATTCCAAAAAACGAAGAGCAAACGATTCCGCTAAAACCACCAATAAATGCTGTATAATTGACTCAACGACAAAACCAGTTTCTGTTGCTCATGCATTCTTTTCTGCTGACGTTGTTGCTGCTGATGTTGTTGTTGCTGATGATCTTGTAGTTGTTGATGCTGTGGCTGCTCTTGATGATCAAAATAATTGTAATGCACTCTCCCAGCGGGAAAATTCCAAAAATTCATTGAGGAAAAATCAGCTTTTTCCTTAAGTAAGGGCAGCTGTACCGTCCACTTTTCAGCAGATTCCTTTGATGAAATTAACATGGGCATGTCCTAGGCGGGAAGCACATGCTGAAAATCCGATGCAAATCTGCCAACGAAATCACTACTTCGTTGGAAGTTGTTTATTCACCGACCCAGATGATGAAAAACATGGTGGTTGCATAATCTATGAATTCACTGCATAAATGTATGTGGTTATTCATCAGTTCAATATTTTCGATGAAAATGGTAATGAAAATTCAATTATCAAATAACAAGATATAGAAGTAGGTAGTTGTTTATTCAGCAATTAGTTAATTCAATATGAAAATGTGAAGAAAATTAAATAAATAGTAAATTCATTAACTCTGTTGTGTTGTGAATTATTTGTGATTGGTTAATAAAAATATAGAATTAAAACTTTAAATTGAAGTTAAATCACTAGGTCAGTGGTTCTTGGTTAATCACCACTTCATATGCGAAGTGGTGATTAACCAAAAAAACTGAATTACTTTGAGGAAATCTGAGATTGCCTCTTTTTAATGGAAATTCATAAGCCCTCTTATAATATTTACTGTCAACACAGAGAACACAAAAAAAATTAACTTCTATCAAAACAGACAATGGCGGTGCACACTTTACAAAGCATATGAGTGGACATAGACGATGAACTGATGAACTTCTACATGACTTGTCAACAGTTTTTTCATCTTATAATAATTTTCCATATCAAAAGCAATTTTTAATTCAACGACAGAAAGGGTTGTTTTCTTAACACAAAGCAGAAAATGGGTTCAAATCTATGAACTGAGGAAACCTTGCATGACTCTTCACTTATTAAATCATTACATGTCATTTCCTTGTATTATCTGGCTAGTGAATTGATTGCTGTTGTCTTGTTGTTTTCTACACACAAAGCAAAAAGTGGGTTCAAATCTATGAACTGAGGAAACCTCGCATGACTCTTCACTCACTAAATCATTGCATAACGTTTCATTTTATTATTTGGCTAGTGAATTGATTGAAGAATTCAGCTATAAAATTCATTGGGGACGATATTTCCCGGTAGGCTCTGACTATTACCATAATGTAGGTGGGATGAGAACTAAACTGCAAGGTTTTTGTACTGCCGTTGTTAATTGCTCATATGATATCATTGCACTTACGGAGAAATGGTTTAGCGATGACATTTTCAATGCTGAATTGTGTAATGACGAGTATAATGTTTATAGAAGAGACCGAAATTTCATCTACACTGAATTAACTAGAGGAGGTGGAGTGCTGCTTGCGGTGAAGTCTAATTTTGAGAGTAGGCAAATATCTCTTTCTGATTGTTCAGGTTTAATCGAACAAATATGTGTACGTGTTGAATTTCCTTATACTAACAATTACAATTGCAACCCAATTAGTATATTTTTGTTTGTGTCATATATTCCACCAAAGCCAAGTTTGGATGTGTACGCTTCTCATATAAATAACATTCAATCAATCGTTAGTGAATTGAATTCTAATTCGTATGTCGTAGTCTTAGGTGATTTTAATTTATGCACAGTGAAGTGGGTTAATTCAGATGATGATAAGACTTTACTTCCTTTAAATGTTATGAGTGAATGTGAAACTCTAGTTTTAGACACAATGTCAGCTTTTAACTGTATACAAATCAATAATGTTTTTAATATACTTGAAAGAATTTTAGATCTTATTTTCGTTCATGGAGACTTAAATGTATCTTTGATAAAAGAAGATTTTCCTTTGTTAAATAAAGATAAACACGATATTCACCACAATGCTTTGAATATTTCTATAGATTTTATCGCTTATAACAAAATTTACTATACAGATCAAAATATGAGTTATAGATATGATTTTAATAAGACCGATTATGTGGGCATTAATAATTATCTGTGTAATATTGATTGTAGTTTGATATTGTGTTATCAGGACTTATCAATTAACTATGTTAATTTTCTTAATGTTTTGTATTGTGCCTTTTCTAATTTTGTTCCTGTTAAAAGGATAAAGAAAAATTGTTAACCTGTTTGGTATTGTAAGAGCTTATCGCGATTAAAAAATGCAATGATGAAAATGCAAAGTTAAAGTAAATGTAACCCTAGATGTCGCAGCGAATATGTTCGTTTACGCCGTGAATATGAACATTTAAAACAATTTTTGCATAGACAGTTTGTTTTGTCCATTGAATCTAAGATTAAATCGGATTCAAAATGTTTTTGGCAATTCATAAATTCTAAAAAGAAATCTTTTGGAATACCCTCTGCTATGAGCTATAACGGAGCGGTGAGTAGTAATCTTCAAAACATTTGTAACTCTTTCGCAACGTTTTTTCAATCAAATTTTAAATTAAGTTTTTAATTTATCTCTTAAAAACGCTGTTTTTCTCGACTGTTGGAAGAGCTTATATATAACTCCGATTTATAAATCAGGTTCAAGGCAATGCGTTGAAAATTATAGACCGATCGCAAAATTACAGTTGATCCCAAAAATTTTTGAATCACTTGTTAAGAATAAAATGTTAAAACATTTATTTCACCTTTCCAACACGGGTTTGTTAGTGGTAAATCAACCGCTACTAATCTCACTATATTTACTTCCTTATGTATTAATATGATAGAAAAAGGAAATCAAGTGGATGCTATCTATACGGACTTTTCAAAAGCGTTTGATAGAGTGAACCATAAAATACTGCTAAAAAACTTGAATCTTTTGGTTTTCATGGTCAATTATTGAAGTGGTTACGGAATTATTTGACAAATCGTATCCAATATGTCAAAATAGGCCCAGTGAAATCTGAACAAATTTTGAATCACTCGGGAGTTCCTCAAGGTAGCCATCTTGGTCCCAGGGGCGTATACAGCTTTACTTCTTGGGGGGGGTCACGCCGAAAAAAAAAATAACACAGACTTATACAGTGCTTTGCATAAGTATAAACGCACCTGTAAAAATGCATTTTATAGAAAACAGGAAATGGAAGCGACACCTTACTATTTTTTTATTTAATGGCATCAGTAAACAAGGGAATTGAGCAAAAAAAAAAGTCCCGTTATTTTCCCTAGCGTTGTTTAGAAAATAAAAACAGATTTTTTCGTATTGCAGAAGTATAAACGCACTATGCAAATCTACATTAAGCTTCATTTAATTATGAGTTTCGAGATGACAAACAACGTAGCCGCGTGGTATACATTTAAGAAATACGGAAGAAATACGGAAGGCCAAAATTCAAGACTTTCGTTCAAGTATCCTAAGATGTAGGGCTATTCTTAGGAAAATTTCGAGATTGGGTCGTTTTTCCGTAATTTCATACCAGATCCAGAATCTTATGGAACGAAAATAAGACCCGGGGGTCCGCAGATGCTGACACGTTGCGATAATAGCCGAACAATCAATGTTGCATCTAATGGGGTGCAATTTTTGAGTGCAATTCGTTACGAATTGGGGTTAGGCGTTTCATTTTCGACGGTTTTTCGTACTTTGCAGTAGAGTGATTGTTAGGGGCAAAATGGCGCCAGCTCCAAATCTGACAACAGCGCACAAACAAAAGATATTGGAATCTACCCGTCAAAATATGGACCGCTATTGAAAAACCGTACTTAACATTTTATTATTTAACGCTTTAACTCTTCTTATTTCAAAAATTAATTTAATACCACAATCTAGTGCATTTTTTTTACAAAGATTGTTTTCAGTGACAAAAAGTAGTTAAGCCTTGATGGGCAAGAAAGTTTTAACGGTTATTGGCACAAAAAATGCATTAAATTGTGGCATTAAAACATTTTTAAAATAAGAAGAGTTAAAGCGTTAAATAATAAAATGTTAAGTACGGTTTTCCAATAGCGGCCCATATTTTGACGGGTAAATTCCAATATCTTTTGTTTGTGGGCGTTTGTCAGATTTGGAGCTGGCGCCATTTTGCCCCGAACAATCACTCCACTGCTTCTTAAAGTACGAAAAACTGTCGAAAATGAAACGCCGAACCCCAATTCGTAACGAATTTCACTCAAAAAATGCACCGAATTATATGTAATATTGATTGCGACGTGTCAGCATCTGCGGACCCCCGGGTTTTATTTTCGTTCCATAAGATTCTGGATCTTGTATAAAATTAGGGAAAAACGACCCAATCTCGAAATTTTTCCTAAGAATAGGCCTACATCTTAGGATTCTTGCACGAAAGTCTTGAATTTTGGCCTTTTCCGTATCGCTTAAATGTATACCACGCGGCTTCGTTGTTTGTCATTTCGAAACTCATAAGTAAATGAAGCTTAAACGAAATTTGCATAGTGCGTTTATACTTCTGCAATACGAAAAAATCTGTTTTTATTTTCTAAACAACGCTAGGGAAAATAACGGTCCTTTTTTTTTTGCTCAATTCACTTATTTAGAATAAACAAATAGTAAGGTGTCGCTTCCATTTCCAGTTTTCTATAAAATGCATTTTAACAGGTGCGTTTATACTAATGCAAAGCACTATTTATAAAAAGTCAAGTGCCATATATTTTTATAAACAAGAAAAGGGAAAAAGTCTTAATTAACTATACTATAATACATTTATATAAAAAATAAATTGGGTGGCACAACGGCTCGTGAGGAACCAGGCCTAGTGACTAAAAACTCGCAAACATTCCTGTGTGCACGTGTCGACAGGAATGAGAGGGACCTACAATTTTATGCCGAATCCGAACGGTTAGATGAGAAGCACTAATTCATGACAAGCGATAACTCTTGGAGGATTTGTCAATGCGTCCAAAGAGACAGTAGCCCTGAAGTTTTTAGTTTTAAGGTGGACGAGGCTGGGAAGTGAACCTAGTTCTCTAGCGTGAAAGTCCAACGCACTAACCATTACGCTATTGGTTGAAATAAGCTCATTTTGAAATAAGAATTTGTATGGGAAATGATGTACATTCGGATCTCATTTGGAAATTTTCAACGAAATTACCTCATTTGGCCCAGTGAAACGTATAGTATTAGTATAACGGGCTATTCGTTTCTATACCTTAATACAACATTTTTTTAGGGCTGGCCACAAGACTAGAAAAGTCTCGGTCTCGATCTCGCATGACGAGACCGAGACTAGACGAGGCGAGACTGCCTTTAAAGCAACCGAGACGAGACTGTATATTTGGACCGACATTTACAGAGAGTCTAATAAATTAAAAAAATCCAATTTCAGTTAAATATTTATTTTCTTCTGCACATATTCAAACGATAATTGAAAATATTTCATTCCAATAATCAACAGTTTGTCCGGCAATCGTATTTTTCGGAGACGAGACCGGGACGAGACTTAATTATACGAGACCGACACGAGACCGAGACGAGACAAAAAATTTTCGATTTTAACGAGATCGAGACTTACAAAAGTCTCTCAGAGTCTCGTCTCGTGGCCAACCCTACATTTTTTGTTTTGGAGGACCTCAGCAACAGCATACAGCAGTCTCCAGTTGCCTGAGCAACAAATCTGAGTTTAGCAATCAAAATACTGAGGAAAAAATATTGGATTCGCTGGGTCATTTGTTTTGAATTTTGTTCAGAATTTATTTTATTTCAGCTAGTTCTAATTTGAATTGAAGTTGCAGGAAATATTAGTAAAATAACATTAGGTACTCTCTTTTCTGTTTCTGAAATTTAAGTAAACAGTTAAATATAAATATTCACTACTGAAAATGAAAACAATAGTTCTGATTTTCAAAAATGACCACTTGGGCAAATTGCTTATACAATAACAATAGTGGACAAATTAAAATACATTACAAATTCGTATTTTAATTGAATACAAAGATTCGTTTTCGTTGCTTTTCAATAAAAGTGTGAAAAAAGTTCAGGAGTGATTTGTATATGCTTCTGATTTGAAAACAAAATAATTTTGTTTCTAAGCTGGCCATACGTGACCGAACCAACGAGCCGAACGCCCCGGAGGTGAACCAAAATTGCCCGTGAGTGGGAAAACTCAGATGGCTTCGTTTGGTTCGGCCGAAGAATTTGGATTTTCAGCCAGTCCAAAATCCACGAACATGAACCTTCGAATGTTCGGCTCTATCGTCTGCGGGGAATCAGCAAGCCTAGCAGTTATGTTTGCTTCCAACTTTCCAATCGCTCCACCGCACCGTTACTAAATAATAAAATCCTACTTTCTCACTCTTCTCATTAAATTGTAGAATACAATTTTCACAAAAAACATCTAATTGTCTTATTTTCTCCATGAGAGACCGGAACCAAATAGCTCCGAGCTGTTCGGCTCGGTCGTGTATGGCCAGCTTAAGACTGTCAGGATGGCAAAGTGAAAGGCAAAATAAATATGTACAACAAATATACCTAATCTTTTTATCTTTCTTACCAGTAAAGCCTTTCTGATAAAAATAATTGACAAAGTTGTTAAATTCTGTAAACCTTGTCGCGTTTTTGTCAAGGATTCCATTTGACTGGTCAAACGGTCACCAAGGAGGAGTTCCAATAAATCGCCTTTACCATAGCTATAAACTTTTGCATTCACAGAGAAAAAAACAACGTAAAATCAAAGCAAAAAACTTTGATTCTAATATTTTTCGGAACGATTTGGCGCCAACGCCGAAAATTCTCAAATCAAAGTGGAGCGACTTTATTTCAAAGTGATTTCATACTTGAAAACGAACTAGATTTTACTACGTTTATATGTTGATTTAAAGTGGAATCAAGGTTAAATCAAATTCATCCATCTTTTAAAACAACATTTATCTACTTCGAATCAACGTAGATTGAACTTCGCTTGGTTAGGTATTGATTCAAAATGGCTACCCACGCCACGCTAAAGTGAATCGTTTAATGCTATGAGTATTTCATATTAATAAATATAGGAAAAGTAATTAAATATTGTTTTTCGATTATATGAAAGTGAATTTTAAGTGCGCGTTTAATTTGTTCACAAATGTAAGGGAGATACCTCGAAAAACAACAACGCGCTCTCGAAATTCTTTATATTAAGCTTACAAATACAAAAAAATTGAGGTTTACTTGACTATGCAACACTTTGAAACTACATTGATGGCACTTTAAATGCCATTAAAGTGGATCGTAATGTAAAATGTGGATTTCAATGTAAAAATGAATAAGTTTCACTTTGACACAAGGTTGAGCGCACTTTAAATGTGGATCTCAATGTAAAAATGATAACGTTTCACTTTAAAACAACGTTGAACGGAATGTAAATGTACAAAAGTTGATTTCAATGTATAAATAAAAATGTTTTACTTTGAAACTAGGTTGAATCTCTTAAAATTACGTCGCATATTAAAATTAACATTGTTTCAACGTAAAAATAAAAATGCACGACTTCATTTAAAATACTTTAGATCAAATACGGTCGTATTTAATTTTAAATCGCAATTTTTCCCTCAGTGATACGGGATTCATAGGTTCCTTTGTAAAAATAATCCACATGCATTTTAACAACATTATTTTTCGATCATAAATATTGAATAAGTGCAAACAAAATCATATCATAATAGGTTTTCATCATAGTTTTATATATTTATGACTATTTCTCGTTCACATTAACATTTTTTGGTTAGAATAACAATAAATCGAAAGTTGTCACTCACATTATGTAGATATTTTTGTTTGCTTTTAAAAATAATCTACTCTGTCATACAGAAATCAAATAAAACAATTTCTATATGGTGTTCTATAATGTGTTTAAAGATTTTATTTTCAGAAATATAAAATGTTCTTTTTCAAAATCCTATTGGTTTTACTTTACTGAGTGAACATTTGGAAACAACTACAGTCTTTAATTTCTGTTTGGTTAAACAGGTTTTGGCTGTCATCTTAAAACGGAACCTATGATTGTTTATGCATATATTTTAAGATTTTAATGTATTATCATATGAGAAGTTTGTTGTTATCTTAAATTTGAGGTACGAGGAAGAAAATCTAAGTTGCATCAATTGAATACAAAATATGGTAGGTAGGTATTTCATTGCCATGAAAATTAAATTCCTTATTGAAATCCAAGTTACCAACATTCAAATTTTCTATTGAATTCTGAATTTACCAATCGAAAATTATATTAGCTTTCTAGGTAACCAACTTGCTTTTTTTGGGATGTGGTTACTAAATAATTATTTCAGATCAACAAAATTATCTTGAGTTCTCGGGGGGGGGGGGACATGACCCCGTGACCCCCCCCCCTGTATACGCCGTTGCTTGGTCCACTTTTGTTCCTGCTGTTTATCAATGATTTACCGCAATGCTTTTGACACTCACCTTGCTTGATTTTTGCGCATGATGCTAAGGTTTTCAAAGTAATAAAATCCCTTGCAGATTGCTTGCAACTTCAAGAGGATTTAGACAAATTATTTGAATGGTGTTTGTTGAATGACTTATCATTTAATAAAGGAAAGTGTTGTATTCTGTCATATTCGAGGTCGTTCTCTTTGATCTTCTATGAATACAAAATTTCAAGTAACGAGATTCAGAGAGTTTTCAGCCATAAAGATTTAGGAGTACTATTTGATTCCAAATTAGACTTGAGGATGCATGTAGACTACATTACGTCTAGAGGGAATTCCATGCTTAGATTTCTCATCAGAAATTCTAAAGACTTTAAGTGTCCTATCACGCTTAAGCCTCATTTTGTTAGTTTTGTTCGTCCTATATTGGAATATTGCTGTGTGGTTTGGTCACCTTACTACAAAAATGCTTCTAATAGTATTGAGAAAATCCAAAAACGGTTCACGAGATATTCGGTTCGATATCTAAATTGGACATTGCCATTACCGTCGTATAAATCACGATGTGTTTTAATTGATTTAAAAAGTCTTGAATTAAAAAGAGTTTATTTTATGATTTCCATAGCGCGTGATGTTTTGACAGGTCATATTGATTGTCCTCCCTTATATTTTTTGTTCAGACGATATACACTTGCTCGCTGTTTAAGGCCAAGGGTTAACCAATTTTTCTTTATACCAAACCATTCGACAAATTACGGCAGCAATGAACCAATTACTAAAGCTTGCCTGTTTTTTAATAAATATGCCAATGTAATCGATCTCGAATGTTCTAGAGATGCATTTAAAATAAAATTAATGAATGTTATATTGACAGAATAATCATTGTAATGTATTTTAAAACAGTTAACTTATATTAATTATTTAATTTAATTTATATTGTATTTTTTTTTATTATTATTTAGTTTTTAAGTTATATAAAAAAGTCTAAGAAAGTCCCCAGTATACTTATAGACAAACAAATAAATAAATAGATGCAATATACAAAATACAGGCAGTTGGAACCTGATTTATAAGTAGCGATAATAGTCAAACCGATTGCTATTTGAATGGATTTTACTGTTGGGCCATATATACTTATTGAAAATTACATAAAATAGCTACCGTCTGAAAACTGCGACAGGTGAGGCAGCAAGAGTGTATGGAGAAGTTCGTCTTAAGATCCGTTTGGGGGAACTAGATTTTTCTCATCTATTTTTGGTAGCAGATATATGTGACGAGTGCATAATTGGAATCGACTTTATGAAAGAGAACGGATTGATTCTGGATCTCGGTAAACAAGTTCCGAAGTACCAAAATGTAGAGATTCCTATGGTTTATGGCAACGAAAACTCACCAACTCTAAGAACTGTAATCAAAGAAGACATATGCCTGCCGCCCTTCTCGGAAGTGTTTGTTTGGACAAAAATAGAGGGTGATTTAGGTAGCCATCGATACCTCATGGTGAAACCAGCGTCTGAGCAATCTTCCTAAAATATCATCTAAGGGAAGACTCTTGTGGAACCAAAGAACAACATGGTACCCGTACGGATACTGAACATCAAACCGTACGATGCCCTACTATGGAACTGGAAAAGCCAGATGAATATGTGGATAACCTCAAAGAAAGACTCATTGACATCCATCAACGGACAAGAAATACCATAAAAATAGCTAGTGATAGGATGAAAACACGGTACGATGCTCCGGCAACAACGATTGGATTCCAAGAAGGAGACCTGGTGTGGTTTTACAACCCCATCGACAAAAAGGACCGTCACCAAAACTTCAACAAAACTGGGACGGCCCATACACCGTTGTGAAGCGAATCAATGATGTGGTTTACCGCATTCAGAGAGGGTTAAGAGGCAAGCTCAAGTTAGTTCACTGAGACCATTAAAATCGCTATAACGGTTGTGACGGGAGTAATGGATTTAATCGGGACGATCAAACCTAAGAGCGGGGCAATGTGGCGAATATGCCCATTTATGCAAGCAAAGACATCTTTTATTCTTTTATAACAGAATAAATTAGTAGCGCCATCTTTGGACAAAAGATTTACTAATGTTATCCAAGACCTAAACCACTCTCATGTTATCCAATACATTAACCACTGAAACTGCTATAATTAATTGAACGAAAGCTTTACCACTGACACTGCTATAATTAATTGAACGAAAGCTTTTGAGCTAGTTGTGGAGACTTGTGGAGGAGAAGCAAATTCCAGCATATTCCAGAAGCCCTAGAAGATTCTAGTAGCATTTTCTCGGATATAAATACACGGCCACCAGTCCGAAAACCGCAGTTTAATTTTGGAAGTGAACGAATAAACGTCGGTGTGAAATAGTGAATTAAGAGTTGTGCTTGTTATAAAAGTATTGGAATTAAAGTAATTGAAGTGAACTAACGGCGTTTTATTTTGTAAAGTAATTGTTGTTCAGTTTGAATAAAAAAAATAAGTTTTATTTGCGAACCCTTGGCTAAAATATTACAATATTATCAAACATTAAATGAAAACTTACTTCTTTTAAAATCTTAAATGGATTGTTTGTCAATACGTATGTTTTTTTTTGTGTTATTATTTACATTAGACCTTCGATATAATACTTACAAATACAAATACTTTTTAGTTGAATTTATTGAAAAAAAAAATAATTATATTGAACAAACGATCAAACCTAAGAGCGGGGCAATGTGGTGAATATGCCCATTTATGCTAGCAACGACATCTTTTATTCTTCTATAACAGAATAAATTAGTAGCGCCATCTTTCGACAAAAGATTAACTAATGTATCCAATACAGTAGTTGGTTTAAGGGCGTTCTAGAACAGTGGCTAAGTGGCTAACAGGTGTGCACAGATGAGAACAGGTGTGTACAGGTGAGACAGGTGTGTACAGGTGAGACAGGTGTGCCAGGTGAGACAGGTGAGACAGGTGCGACAGGTGCGACAGGTGCGACAGGTGCGACAGGTGAGACAGGTGAGAAAGGTGCGACAGGTGAGCCAGGTGAACAGGTGTGCCCAGGTGAGGCAGGTGAGACACGTGCGGCAGGTGAGGGTGAAAAAGGTAGGTCGATCGGTAAGTGGGTGGTGGCTAAGTGGGTGGTGGCTAAGTGTGCGGTGACAAGTGAGTGGTGGCTAATCGGGCGGTGGTTCAGTGTGATACGGATCATGCAGGTTTCTGACCTAGTTGGTGGTGTTGTAGGTAGGTGGCCTAGTTTTTTGGATCGCTTAGTGGGTGGTGGCTAAGTGGGCGGTGTTTCAGTGCAAAAGGGATCGTAAAGGCTTGTAGCCTAGTTGGTGGATGGGTCAGTGGGTGGTGGCTGTTGTAGATAGATGGCCTAGTTGTTGGATCGGTAAGTGGGTGGTGGCTAAGTAGGGCGATGGCTCAGTGTAATAGTGATCGTGTTAGTTGTGCTGCAGGTGTTAATAACACATACGTGTTGTTCGATACGTTGGGTTCTGTATCCATGATATTGTGTGCTAGCAAAAATATATATATGTATGTGATGGAAGCCCTTTAACGTCGTGTAACACATAATGTCTGATAGCATTTTAATAGTGATAAATAATTTATTTTTGGAAAAAAATTGATAACCGAGCAAGCCTAGCGATAATTTTATACGCATGAGTGTACAGGAATAAACATGCATTGACTATCCGGAAATATGCGACACATATCACTAGCATTCTAACAGTGTTAATGCGTTTTTTTTTTTTTTCTTTTGTGTAAATTATGACGGTTATTTAATCAGAATGTGCAATGCATAGGTACCTACATTTAATATCATTTAATTCTAAGAAAAATTTGAAGAAAACTCCCCTTAGCTAAAGAAAGATAAAAGAATCACGTTCGTAAAAGTGAAAAAACAAAAATCAACCCAAGATTTTAAATAAGAAAGACTTTTTTTGTTTATTTTTTTTATTTAATATTTTCTCATTGTATTGTTTATTTGTTCTTAAGACTATTTTGTAGTTGTATATTGGTCTTTACATGTAATATAGATAATCATTTTGTTTTCTTGTTTTTTTTTTTGTTTATTACAATAAATTATTTGTTTCTTATATTTTAGTATCACAATATACCTAGTAATTTTTACATAGTTACTCATGTGTAGCATAAATGATCAATTTAAAATATATTAAGAATTTATATTATAATGACCCCAAGCAAATGTATTTATATTATTTTCACACACATATCTCTTGTCATCTTCACAACTTAGACTTTTTTTATTAATTGTTTGGGTGTATATGACATGTTGCTTGGAACGGAAATTTATCATTGTGTAGTAAAAATCTTTCTTTTGTAGTAAACACTCTCTGTAATTACTCAAAGTTAATTTCCTTACAGCAGAGCCTTTAACACCTTTTGCTTTTTTAATAACTTCGGAATTTTGAACATTTATGCTATACATTTTGGCTCTTAGTCCAATAAATTCTGTCATTATTTTTCCACAATTTTCGTCTTTCATGTAACCCAGTTTTTTCATATTTTGTTGGGCAATACCAAAGGGATTATTAGGAGGGTAATCAGAGGTGTCAAATTTATCTTTAATGTCGTCTTGTATGTCATTATAAAAATCATGAGTATTAATTTGATATACGAATGAATCGGTGTCCATATACGCTAGCCTTAGGTTTTTGTCCGAAAATTTAGGCTTCATATACGCATAATGAAAATCATACATCTTATACTTAGAGATCTCTAAAACAGAAAACCCTAAGTATATGGGCTTATTGTAAAGTGTAGATGTTCTGTTCATTTGAATAGCAGCCATGTTGTCACCAAACTCTAAACT
Organism: Melangyna quadrimaculata; assembly: GCA_949320155.1. Taxonomy (NCBI): domain Eukaryota; kingdom Metazoa; phylum Arthropoda; class Insecta; order Diptera; family Syrphidae; genus Melangyna; species Melangyna quadrimaculata. The sequence continues at coordinate 126,067,192 of OX439484.1, forward strand.
GCTATGAAAATTTGGTTTCGCTATAAGTGCACGAGCACCAAGCTGTCTACCATTACTAGAATTGTCTGGTGATAAAACAATTCGCACATCTTTTCTTTTATCAACATTCTCCATGGTTTTCCCAAATACAGCGTTATTACAAAGTTTGCGCAGGTCTTTTTCAAACTTGTTTGTCGCTTCTGTTCTCAGTTTATTATTGAGATCTATATATTTTTTTAACCATGGAAATTGTTTAAATTTGATTGCACGATGTATTTTTTTCAAAATCAATCCATTATCAATACACTGAATTAATGTTTTATAATGTACAGTGTAATTCAACTTGTCCCGCAAGTCTGCAATCAATTTTTTTGGTTTATTGTTAAGGGAAATACTAGTCGGACAGAATGGAAGATCGTTATGGTGATCATGAATATATTGCGGATATTCTAAATCAACTTCTAAAATGTATCCAACATGTTTATCTGCTAGCAACCATTCTTTTATGAAAGACAAATCTGTTGGAGGATCAATCCATTCAAAGCCTGAATGTGGAAGGTAATCGGACATAGCCCAACCGTAAAGGTTATTAGCATCTAAGTAGATTAAGTATTCTTCAGGCTTACTTTCATCATATTCTTCCATATATTTATTATTAGCCTTACAGTGCCGTAAACTGCACTGGGTCAATCCTCCTCTTATACCCTTGCTAAAAAAATTGTACATATTAATATCCGTAAGGAGCTCTAATTTCACATTTGTGTGCTTAAGCATGGCGCTCCATGAAAAACCAGGCAACGTGAAATAATGACATGGATCTAGACCATACGTTTGCCTTGAATCCTTACGGAATTTTTCAAATATATCGGATAGAATTATAACATCCGTTATTAAATAATGTTCAAGATATTGAGCTAATGTAGAACAATTGAAATTATTCCAAACATTTTTAGCATGCTCATAATCATCTTCGCTACAATCTAGGTCGAGCAATGAATTCTTAAACGCTGAAATAGGTGGTAATTGCGTTTCAAAAAGTTTTTCTTTGGAATCTATATAATCATAGCAAAAGACACCCTTTCGAGTCATAAGTTCGAAAGATCTCTTATTGCTTTGACAAAACTTAGCCAAAATTTTGAAATCATCCTCTGCAAGGGTTTTTGAAATATTGTCAATGCTCGAGGGGAGAAATCGAAACGAGTCTAAGAATCTCAACTCTAGAAGATCGTTATGTTCATTATTTATTGAATTTATTTGGATAAATTTTGAAATGGATATATATTTCTCTTTGTTTAGGGGTATAATTCTAATGTCCCCATTAGTATTACCCAACTCTTTTATAAATAAATGTGCATCATAGCCAGTTAAATTGTGAAAAAATAAAGGCAAGAATGTTGGTACCTTATAATTTAAATTGCATGATGAATGCGCCGCGCCCCTAAATTTCCCGCTGATGTGGCAATGGTCTCGAACTTTATCTATCCCCAGAGGTCTGCTACAGATGTGACAATTGATAGCATCATTAAATGTGTGTTCATCCGCTGGCGTCGTAGTCATAGGCGTATTTATTGTGAGGTAATCCCTATGTATGCGTTTCGATTCCTCAATTATAGAATTTACGAATACCCTAGCACAGTCGTCACCTGCAATTAAACAAAAAAAAAAATCAAATTTATAAATACAAAATTAAATATATAATGTTTCTGGTTTTGAATTTTTCTTTTTTTACTATGGTATGCTTACCCGTGTATTTAAACAGTTTGTCCAAAGATGAGTCGAACGAGCATTTCAAGTAGTAAGAAACTGCTATGGGTATATGCTCTTTAATAGATGTTGTTGAGGAATTTCCTGGGTCTGGATGACAATTTTGGATGTTCATCAGCATACATTCAAAGTCAGCATATATGGCAAAGGGAACTTCAATAGATCTTGAATGATGCTCGAATTTTAATATCTTAGAATCCTCTTTTGGCAGCTCAGTTACGATACCGTTGCACTCCTTTTGATGCTTTCGAAAAGCACTATCAGCATTAAACGTTAATAAACATGCATTGCACATACTTATGGAGTGATTTCCATGATTAACCTGCATACTTATCAACCTTGAAATGTTTTTAATCCATATAAAATGGTTATTCGATTCATCTTGGATAAGCAGCAAGTTGATATGATTATCCTTTACACCCCTTGTGATGTAATATGAGCCAACAACTTTATAGTCTTCACTCCCAATACTTTTTGGCTCGATTCCAAAAACGTTAACACTTATAGTGGGGTTAAGCGTTTCGAAGAGCGTTATATCTCTTAGCTTTAAGGGGAAAGCCAAATTGTAGAAATTGATTCGAACACCACTCGGTAAATTAATTATATCATCTGCGATATTTTCGATATTATAACTGTTGGTTCTTTGGACATTGGCATGGGTCGGATGGAGAGCAGAAATAATTGCCCATTTGAAGCAGTATTCATCATTATTATGGATATTTACACATGCCTTTTTAATTTCAATAGATTTTGGAAGTCTAATGTAGCTCGATCCTCTCAATGGCTTGTACTCATTGATGTTGACTTCGATTCGTTTGATGAAAAGAAGACTCCAACCAGAGTCCATGATCTCAAACTCTTCACTTTTGTTGTCAATACATTCTACCATCTTCGTAAATATTTCCGAAATATCTTGGCTTTGTAGAGCAATTTGCATCGGAGATTTAAACGATTTTGTGCTTATATCAGCATGCTCTTCTCCTCCAGTCGATGTTGAATATTTTACGTATTCAGCAAAAAGCTCAATACTGAACTTAACACTGCCATTTCTTTGGAATGCTTCTTCAATGAGTTGCAACACATCAGTCTTACAACTATCCAAAAAATATTTAATGTTCAGTAGATCTTCCCTTTTGTTTTGCAATAGGAAGGTTTCTACCATACCTTTAAAACACTTCCGGATCTTCATAAAGGGGCTCATTGGTACTTTAATCATGTTTTTGTTTCTGTGGATTTCTGTTCTCTCATGGTGTATCCACTGTTTAGGCGAAAACTCTCCTGGACAGGTTCCGCATCTGCGTTTGTTTGATGAACAATGAGGAATATCATCATCGCCTTTCCGTTTGGTTGAGATAGACTGGTCACTTACAGTTAAGGTTGCATTGCTCACATGAGCTACCTCTAAGGTTTTATGAGCACTTAGAATATGGCGATTCAATGCATCTTTTCGCGAAAATGTTTTCACACATTGGGGGCATTGAACTTTACTGGTACTGGTACCCTTATGAGCAGATTTTATATGCCTGCTTAAAGAACTTGCATGCGCGAATTTTTCAGCACAAACAACACAAACCAAATTTGCCATTTTTTTTTGTGTTTTTGTTTTTGTTTTGACAATTGAAGCACTTAGTTTTGTAGAATTCGGTTTTTTAGCAGGTAAACCTTTTGTTTTTAGGATCTGATAGTTACTGTTTTTTGTTTTATCGTTTCACCCTTTTTAAGCAAAGCTTCAAAAATTTAATGACATATGTTTATATTAATGACAAAAAATAAAAAAAAACACTTCTTTTTTATGGATTTTAAGTTTAAACTTAAAGGAACTGCACTAGGCTTATAGCAAGAACAATTCAAAATTACTGAGATGTTCACTGATCACTTAATTGCTTGAGAGTAAGAAAAATTGTATTAGTAACACTTTTTTTTGTTGTATTTATTGGTTTTAATTTATAAATGCAATAAGTTTAAATTTAGAAACACTTAAAAGAACTGTACTCGATGGCTCTATAACAAGAACTATTCAAAATTACTGTTATGTCCAGTATTAGAATTATTTGCTTGAGAGTTAGAAAATGATAAGAATTAGGTTCCTACTTTGATTGTTGCATTGTACCCAAAGCCAAAAAAATCAAAACCAACAAATGCATCATATGCATGCATGCTTATCAAATAATAAAAGGAAAACCATACGAAATGGACATAACATATGGATATTTATCAATTACTTAGATTATTGCGTTCTACCCAAAAAAAAGGAAATCCACGGAATGCAACATAAACATATGAACCCAAACTATAAACAAGAAAGATGTAAGGATTGAAAAGAAATATTTAACGAGTGTGGAAGTGACAACTCATATCCGCGTGTATTAAAAGATATCAGAAAGTGGAAGGGTTAGTTGGTTTTTACCAAACAAGGGCAAAATTCTGATACAGATGAAAAAAGAGGGTAAATGATCGAATAGTTTTCTAAAATTACTGTAAAATATAAGAAATGTAAAAATTAAAACAAAAGAAATAAAAGATTGATATTTTTTTTTTACAAATGTATATTTATTTTTTCTTTGTTTATTATTATAATTTTTTTTTATTTATTATATCTTAGGAATTTTCTCTCCTTTAAAATACTTTCCGGCTGGCACCCGCTTTGCATCCAATAAAGGATCTGGTATTTTTATCCTTTTTGGACGAAACTTTGCAAGAATTACTTTTTGCAGAAGCGTACTTGTCATGTAGTCGTCATCATCATAGAGTTCTTCAATATCAAAATAGTTTGGTCCGTATTCGTTATCCAATTCCCTTATGGTAGCAACCCCATTGAATGGGTCCAAAAATGCTTCTCGGTATCTTTGAGTTGGTCCGTACTCCAATCTTTCCTGGTTGGGATTTGGACAGTAAAAATCAGGCTCCTCAATACCCTGGAATCTTCTATGGTATTCTTTTTCGTTTACAATATCCATTTTCTGTTCTTTTTTTTTTGTTGTATTTATTGGTTTTAATTTATAAATGCAATAAGTTTAAACTTGGAAACACTTAAAAGAACTGTACTCGATGGCTCTATAACAAGAACTATTCAAAATTACTGTGATGTCCAGTGTTAGAATTATTTGCTTGAGAGTTAGAAAATGATAAGAATTAGGTGTCTACTTAGATTGTTGCATTTTACCCAAAGCCAAAAAAAGGAAAACCACCAAATGCATCAAATGTATGCATGCCTATCAAACGATAAAAGGAAAATCATACGAAATGGATATAACATAATATGCATATTTTATTTAATTACTTATATATATTTTTATTAATTACTTAGATTATTGCGTTCTACCAAAAAAAAGGAAATCCACGGAATGCAACATATACATATGAACCCAAACTATATACAAGAAAGATGTAAGGATTGAAAAAAAAATATTTAACGAGTGTGGAAGTGACAAGTCATATCCGCGTGTATTAAAAGATAACAGAAAGTGGGAGGGTTAGTTGGTTTTTACCAAATAAGGAAAAAATACTGATACAGATGAAAAAAAATGGTAAATGATCGAATAGTTTTCTAAAAATAGAAAAAACTATTCGATGATACAAAAAAAAAAATACATAGGTACTAAACTATGAGTCGGGTGGGGATGAAACAGAACTATAAAACGTAAGCATTTGTTGAGGATAGGAATAGTTTATTTTAAACAAGTGACGAAGATTGTCGACATTATGAATTTCTCAGAACCGGATTATTCAGTTTTCACTGTGGAAGACTTTGCAGTCCGAGAAGCAAATTCGTTAAATGATAGCGGTTTCAAACCTACACGGAAGTTATCCGATCTCACGATCGGATTAAATTATAACATTTACCATATTCGAATGGTTACAACAAAGTGGGGGGATCGAGTTGTAGCGGATCTGGGGGAATACACGGTAAGATAAAAAACATTAATTTGATATATTGTATTCTAATTTGTATTAATATTTACAGGTGTTTTTACCAGGTAGATATTCTTCCCTATCATCGAACACCTTGCTTTATATGGCCAAAGGTGGTTATGCTTTCCAAATCACAAGACCATTAGGATCATCATACGAACTAAAATTTTTAAAACTTAAATAATTAATTTTAATCATTCATGTACAAATACAATCATATATTAAATAAAACACAAACAAAATATGTGGTCAATAAATTTTAATATTTTTTCTTTTTTATATTACAACAGTTTGTTTTTATCAATCCATGAGTTTTGTTCTGTTGGGAAGCCCAACCATTTTACAAAAACTTCATTTCCTCTTGTTTTTATAACTTTTTCCACAAGATATATATCTGGACAGTTGGATTTCATAAGTTCTTCTTTATAAAACCCGCCTTTTACTGCTTCACCTTTATAGTCTTCGAGAAGATATGTAATGGGTCTTGTTCTTTTGACTGTTCTTATTCTAAATACTTCCGTAGTCCAGTTGGGTGTATAACCTTTCTCGAATGCATGCTTATACTTGCTAATTCTTACACTATCACCAACATTAAATTGACGTTTATCTACATTTTTCTTATGATTTTTAAAAACTGTAAGTAATAATTTAGAATTTTTTTTATTAACACTAGCAGGTTGACAATTTATAGTTCTGTGGAAAGAATGATTATAATCATGCAGTAATTTTCTGTAAATATTTATCCACTTATAGCTGCCATTGAAACTAAATTCTTTCCACATTTTTTCTTTAAGAGTTCTATTAAATCTTTCAACAAGAGAAGCTTTTAATGAACTAAATGTTGAGTAATGGTTTATTTTATATTTGTCTATTAAGATTCTGAAATTTGTATTAAAAAATTCTTTTCCATCATCTGTTTGCAAATTTTTTGGGATCCTAGAAGATTGAATAAATATCTTTTCCATTGCTTTGGTTACAGCGATACCAGTTTTGGTTTTGATAGGAATAGCCCAAGCGAACTTAGAAAAAGTATCGATGACCGTCAATAAATAGTTAAATCCTTTGTTCTGATTACTATATGGTATCATTTCAACCAAGTCCGCTTGCCATAAATCATCAAAGCCTTTAATGATAACACGGCGACGTTTAAAATTTCTACGTGCAGGCTTGTGTAATTCTTCAACAACCATTCGCTTACTCATATTAGTAAAGAATGAATTTAAGAAAATGAAAAGAAGTATTTTTATAATTTTAATTTTGATTTATTTGAATCTTTTGTATAACAGCATTAGTTTCTTCATTCTTAATAAACGTTTCTCTATGATAAAGCATACACAAGTATCTGGCCCCACTTTACACTCATCCAATGACCAACAACAGCTAGAGTAATGAAGTCCATGTATCGATTCAGTGTAAATAGAGTTTTGAAGTTGTTTAAGTAGTCTTATACAATTTAAAAATTCATGGTAATGTTCCTCTAGTAATTCATGTTTATATGTCTTTAGAAAATCTGTAATATTTTTAATTAATAGATCGACGTCCATTGTTTCAGGATGATGATGATGATGAGGGTATTGAATGCATACTAACTATATAATTTTTTGAAAGAGGAATTAAAGTAAAAATTAAATATTTTTTTCTTACGCATACATTCTTAAAATATATATATATAAGAACACTCAACTAAAAACTATTCTTATCATTTACAACTGGGGAGTGATTTTTGTATAGTGATAGTTGTGTCGAAAATATTTTTCTCTCTTCTATTAACTCCACTGCTTTTGATGTGCTCATCAAGATACTTTTTTACGATAGCATCTATATAGTTTTTAGGATCACTGATTTCGATAATATTGTTTATTTGATCATCAACGTATTCTTTAGAGGTTGCTTGGTGTGGTTCCTCAGGTCTACCAATATTGCTTAAGCGTTTATTTTCCATATTAAAATCACCAGATGGAAGGAGTTTAAAACCTAACCCTGGAGGACCTGTCGGACCTTTACTTTTTAAAAGTGTCTTGGAGTTTCTTCCGAACTTGTCAACGATCATTTTTAGTTTGAATACATTTTAGGTTTGAGTGATATTAATATATGATGTTTGATTCCTTTAATTCCTCAATTATAGAGCTGATTTCACTTTGATGGTTGTTATTACCAGCGTTTTTGGATGCTATTAAAAGTTTAAGTCTATTAACGAGCTCATTAGGATCATTCCAGTAAACGTATTCATTATTTTTGTTTGTGTACTTCATTTCAGTTATTTCAGAATAAGATTCCCCGGTTTTTTTATTTTTGTTATTAAATCCTGAAACAAGATTCTTTATTATTTGCGTATACTTGACACCCCTATTACTGTTGATCCTAAAAGTATCATCATGATTTCGCATATGGGCACTAGTCTTTTGTAAAATTTTCTGATAGTGCTTTAAATCATCATTTGTATATATGTGCTTTCGAGGTTTTTTCTTTAGAATCAGCTCAATGAGACCCGGAGTTCGAGTAAATTTTTCATCATCAATTTTAATAACATCATCATCCATCCAAAATTTAGATTTACCAATTTTCGTTGCTTGTGTATTAGCATCATAATACGGGCCATAGACTGTATCGCGATTTGATTCAGATAATAATTTTTTAGTGAAAGTTGAAGATACCTCGGATGTATTGAAATTGATTGGAGTACTAAACAACATCTCATTATCTCCACTATCTAATTCAGTGATTGGTGATTCTAATACTTCATTGTCTTCCGATCCTTCTTCTTTATTAAATAATTTAAAATTAAGTTTACGACGTTTAATTGGTTTTGTTTCAATTTCTTCATCATTAGGTTTTGGCTTTTTTTCCCTTTCGACATTTTCAACCAACTTTTTTAATGGTTCAACAATAGGTTTAAAAGTGTTTTCCAACTCCGTGTCTCGTGTTATTTCACCAGTTTTTAATTGAAAATATTTTTGTTTTAGAATGTTTTTTGTTTTTATTAGATCATTCAGGATAGTTTCATTCATTTTTTTAGATTTGTTTATCTTTCCTAGTATATTAAGATAAATTTTAAGTTTTCTCAAACAGAGCTCATATTGGAATGGATTCCTTTTTAAGTATAAGTGTGTATTTATAGTAAAATTATTTCATGGAAACCAATTTTATATCGACCATTTTTAATACTACTTTCCTTGTCTATAACTAGAAAACCATAATTATCAACCCAACAATGAAAACATAGCTCTTTAAATTGGTTAAACGTCATATCTGAGCTTATATGATCATTGTGAACATGTTTTAAATTCATTTCATCTTGTTTGAAAAGTATAATAAAATTTGCATTATCTCGAATCAAATGCTTGGGAATATGTGTATAGGATTGGCATAAATAGAAACTATCAACACCATTGTGACGACCCATACAAAAATAATCCCTTATGTTGTTTTGCTTCTGACATGCAACATCGTCAAAAATAAACACTGAGTTATTTTTAGCATCTGCTGGTGGCATAATATCACTATTATCTGAAAATTCATTATATTCCATTCCTTCTACTGATGAAATAACCTTTTTTAAATACATATATTTCGGTTGATGCAATGATTTGGAATATATGTAAATATTTTCAAACTTCAGCCCATTTGTGTCAAGAAGAATGCTAAGCATAACATTTGTTTTCCCACAGTTTGAAGGGCCAACGATTATTCCACGGATACTGTTTGGGAATAATGATCCATGTTTTTTTTTAATTTTAACATCGGAATCAAAGTTTTGTACTTTAATGACTTGTGACTGTTTGATGAACCTCATATTGATGACTGAATTATTTTATAATAAAACAACTCGTTTATATATTTTTGAAATCATAAATGTTCGAAACTTCAACCAAGGAGGCGGTAAACATTACAATATCTTATAAATATGATTGAGCATCACATTAAAACCATCAGTTGTAAAAAATCTTCTGAAGGAGGAGGACTTTTAAACAATATTATTGATAAACTGCCAATTGAACTACATTTACCTTCGTACAATTACTGTGGACCTGGCACAAAATTGCAAGAACGAGATAAAGGCATTAATGAACTGGATGAGGCGTGCCGCCTGCATGATATAGCATATTCAAAAAGTAGTTCACTATCGGATCGTCACGTAGCAGATAAAATTCTGACAGAACAAGCTTGGAAAAGATTTAAAGCAAAGGACTCATCAGTTCCTGAAAAGTTAAGCAGCCTTTTAGTCACCAACATGATGAAAGCTAAGACAAAATTGGGAATGGGTGTTAAAAAGAATAAAACAAAACAAAAAATTAGTGAAAAGAAAATCTGTAACAAAAATTTGTTTAAGAAAGCTATAAAAGAAGCACGAAATGCTATAAGAAGCAATATTAACTGTTGTGGTACAACATCTATTGCTAGTATTGCTTTAAAGGCAGCCAAAAGTGTTATTAAAAACAAGAAAAAAAGTAACATAAAAACACCAAGAATAATTCCAATTCCAAAAACAGGGGGCTTTCTTCCATTTGTAGCTCCTATTCTTGCAGGCTTATCGGCTATAGGAACTCTTACGGGAGGAGCAGCTGGTGTTGTAAAAACCCTTAATGCTGCAAGCGCTGCTAAAAACAGTTGGAAGAAAACATTAGACACAACAAGGCTTTGGAAGCCGTTGCAATCAGAGGAAACGGCTTATATTTACAGCCCTATAAAAATGGGCTTGGTCTTTTTATAAACAACACCAACACAAAAAACTAATAGATTTGCTACCCAACCAACCTTTAACAAACTTTGACATACAACGGTTTGCAGTGAAGCATATACCACACTTTAGAGGAGTCTTTATGCGAAACTCATTACCAACAAAGTCATTTATCCAGGAGTGTGGCGTTATCAATTTGGATGATGAATCTGGTAGAGGTACACATTGGGTGGCATATATAAAAAATAAAAACAATTTTGTAAAGTATTTTGACAGTTTTGGTAATTTAAGACCTCCAATTGAAATAATAAAATATCTAGGAAATCGGATAAATTATAATTATATTCAAGAACAGAATTTTAATACATTTATATGTGGTCATTTATGTTTAAAGTATTTATTAGATCAATCTCAAAAGCTTTTCAAATATAAAAATGAATAAAGTGAATGAAATAAAAAAAAATATATCATTCGTCTTTTAACCAACATGTCGGTAACATTAACTCTTAGCGGAAACGACTCATCTCTTACAGCGGAATATTTCCCACCAATTGTATTAAGGTCCAACTATGTCTGCGGCCTCATAGATTTTCAATCATATAACTCTATACCAAATGTGGATGATTTAAATAACTTGTTTCACGTAGGTGAAAATGTTATTTCGTTTCCTATTGGCTCATATGAGATTGGAGACATAAACAATATTATACAAAAGAAAATTAGTGAAATTAATAAAAAGAAAAAGAATTTAAATAGAAAAAGTGAAATTAAAATCATAGCCAACAGCAATACTCTGAAATGTGAAATTTATAGTTCAGAAGCAATAGATTTCTCTAAACAAAATTCTATTGGTTCGCTTTTAGGATTCAGTAAGAAACTGTTGGAGCCTAATATATTACACGAATCAGATCTTTACGTTGACATAAACAAAGTTAATGCAATACGTGTTGAGTGTAATATTATAGATGGAACGTATATTAATAACCAGTTGGCGCATATTTTACATGAATTTTCTATAAACGTGAGCCCAGGCTATAAAATCATTGAGGTTCCTAGAAATGTTATTTATTTACCTGTGAACGTCAAACGAATAACATCGTTAAGTTTAAAGTTCATTGATCAAGACGGTAGAATTATTAATTTTAGAGGAGAAAAAATAACTGTTCGATTACATTTAAAGCCAGAAATATGATTATATATGAACAAATTTCTCACGCACAAAATTCTTATATAAACTCTGTTATCAAAAATTTATTACCTAATCAAGTTTTGACCTCAGCATCGTCAACACATCACCTCACAAAAGAAAATAAAAACTTTTTGCTATCATTGGGGTTCATCTTAAAAAAAATAAAAACCTAGCAAATATCATGTTAAACATTTTTCAAGATCCAGAGTACAATGAATCTATTTCTAAATATGAGTACCACACTTACTCACCTTATCAAAACAATTTTGAACGGAATGACATCATTCAGATTTGTATACAACATCAAAATCTTAATGTTTTACCTTCGGAAAGTTTTTTATGCATTGAAGGATCACTTAAACAACGGGAAGGAAAAGATATTCTGAGTACGAAACTGGTAAACAACTCAATGGCTTTTCTTTTTGATGAAATACGTTATGAATTGAATGGAAGAGAAATTGACTGTAATAGGAATGTTGGAATTACTTCAACGATAAAAAACTACCTTTCCTTAACTAAAAACGAGAGCGATATGCTTTTAAATGCTTCGTGGTCTCCTGAGGCATGTATTTCTTTAAAGTCATTTAACTTTAACTACTGTATCCCACTGAATAAGCTTTTGGGATTTGCTGAAGATTACAAAAAAATTATACCTAACGCCCGACATGATCTAATTCTTACTCGTGCCAGAATAGATGAAAATGCATTAATTTCAACAGTTGATGAAAAAGTTGAGGTTCAACTTCATAAGGTTCAATGGAAAGTACCACATGTAACTTTATCCGATTCAGTCAAGTTGGATTTATACAAATCTATAAATAAGAATAAGTCTATTAAAATTGCTTTCCGCAACTGGGATCTGTATGAATATCCTACGTTGTCATTCTCCGATCATAATATTTGGAACATCAAAACAACAACACAAATTGAAAAACCTCGATACATTATTGTTGCACTACAAACTGAAAAAAATAAAAAACTAACGGAGGATATAACCACATTTAATCATTGTCATATAACAGACATAAAAGTTTATCTGAATTCAGATGTATACCCTCAGGAAGACCTAAACATTTCTTTCGATCGAAACAGATATAGTTGGCTATACAAAATGTATACTGATTTTCAAAAAACCTACTACAACAAAACAATGGCTGAGCCTCTTCTTTCTTGTGATCAATATCAATCGCACGCTCCAATTTTTGTTATAGATTGCAGACATCAGAACGAATCCCTTAAAACAGGACCTATCGATATTCGCTTGGAAATGAGATCATCACTGAAAATTCCTTTAAACACTTCAGCTTACTGTCTTATGCTGCATGATCGCATTATTGAATATAATCCACTTAGCCAAGTAGTCACCAGAATTGTTTAAAACATAAAACATAAAACCTCAAAATAAAAAAAATATTAAATAAAAAAATAAACAAAAAAAGTCTTTCTTATTTAAAATCTTGGGTTGATTTTTGTTTTTTCACTTTTACGAACGTGATTCTTTTATCTTTCTTTAGCTAAGGGGAGTTTTCTTCAAATTTTTTTTTAGAATTAAATGATATTAAATGTAGGTACCTATGCATTGCACATTCTGATTAAATAACCGTCATAATTTACACAAAAGAAAAAAAAAAAAAAAACGCATTAACACTGTTAGAATGCTAGTGATATGTGTCGCATATTTCCGGATAGTCAATGCATGTTTATTCCTGTACACTCATGCGTATAAAATTATCGCTAGGCTTGCTCGGTTATCAATTTTTTTCCAAAAATAAATTATTTATCACTATTAAAATGCTATCAGACATTATGTGTTACACGACGTTAAAGGGCTTCCATCACATACATATATATATTTTTGCTAGCACACAATATCATGGATACAGAACCCAACGTATCGAACAACACGTATGTGTTATTAACACCTGCAGCACAACTAACACGATCACTATTACACTGAGCCATCGCCCTACTTAGCAACCACCCACTTACCGATCCAACAACTAGGCCATCTATCTACAACAGCCACCACCCACTGACCCATCCACCAACTAGGCTACAAGCCTTTACGATCCCTTTTGCACTGAAACACCGCCCACTTAGCCACCACCCACTTAGCGATCCAAAAAACTAGGCCACCTACCTACAACACCACCAACTAGGTCAGAAACCTGCATGATCCGTATCACACTGAACCACCGCCCGATTAGCCACCACTCACTTGTCACCGCACACTTAGCCACCACCCACTTAGCCACCACCCACTTACCGATCGACCTACCTTTTTCACCCTCACCTGCCGCACGTGTCTCACCTGCCTCACCTGGGCACACCTGTTCACCTGGCTCACCTGTCGCACCTTTCTCACCTGTCTCACCTGTCGCACCTGTCGCACCTGTCGCACCTGTCGCACCTGTCTCACCTGTCGCACCTGGCACACCTGTCTCACCTGTCGCACCTGTCTCACCTGTACACACCTGTTCTCACCTGTGCACACCTGTTAGCCACTTAGCCACTGTTCTAGAACGCCCTTAAACCAACTACTCAATACCTAAACCACTCTCATGTTATCCAATACCTGAACCACTGAAACTGTTATAATTAATTGAACGAAAGCTTTACCACTGAAACTACTATAATTAATTGAACGAAAGCTTTTGAGCTAGTTGTGGAGACTTGTGGAGGAGAATCAAATTCCAGCATATTCCAGAAGCCCCAGAAGATTCTAATAGCTTTTTCTCGGATATAAATACACGGCCACTTGTCCGAAGACCGCAGTTTAATTTTAGAAGTGAACGAATAAACGTCGGTGTAAAATAGTGAATTAAGAGTTGTGCTTGTTATAAAAGTATTGCAATTAAAGTATTTGAATTGAAATAAAGGTTTTTTATTTTGTAAAGTAATTGTTCTTCAGTTTGAATAAAAGAAATAAGTTTTATTTGCGAACCCTTGGCCAAAATATTACTTTATTATTATTATCAAACATTAAATGAAAACTCATTTCTTTAAACATCTTAAATGGATTGTTTGTGAATACGTATGTTTTTTTTGTTGTATTATTATTTTCATTAAACCTTCGATATAATACTTAAAAATACCTGGAAAAGTTTTTTGTTTAATTTATTGAAAAAAAAAAATTAATTATATTGAACAAAATAAAACAAATAAATTGAACATTTTCTAAATCATAAGATTTTATATTTTTTAAATTTTCAATTTTTTAAAAGATGTTTTAGGTTAGAACAAATGAATAACACATGTAAACGAGTAGATATTTCTGGGTCTGAAAAAGAGAGCAATTATTATAATTATTTAGGGGTAGAATTACAGACACAATAGTTCCAAAGATGTTGCAGGCAGAGGAAACAAAATTATAAATTTACTTGCACTTTTCATATTGCGGAAGTTGATTACAAATTTTAAAATTCTAAAAAAATACAAAAAATAGAGCGATTCATTGAAAGAAATAACGTGGATGAACAAATTTATTTTTATTCTGAAAGATTTTGATGGGAATCAAGAGGGTGCATACAAGTGACGAAAGGGTACAACTACTTTTCAAAAGAGTCACAATAAAAGACTAACGAGGAAATATTCCCCATTTGACGATTCGGAAAGCTGCTATCGGTTGCGTTGGTTGGATATCAACTTGGTTACGTTTTGTACTATAATTATAGTTCTACCTTAAAGGTTTTTAGAAATAAAAAAAATATCCGTTACTGGAAATTCCTTATGATTTGGTATCGATAAGTTGCAAGATTCTAAAAGTACTTGAATGTATATGAGTTAAAGAATACAAAATTATGCCAATGTCTACTTCGTTGGAGACAAAATAATAACAACAAATGTGACATCCTATTATATTTTTCGTGAGTAAAAAGTTTACAAAAATGTCATCGAAAAATGTTGATTAACGTCAAAAAAGCAAAAAAAATACACATTCAACGTGGAAGAAGAACAATATCAACCTACTGCCTTCCATCTCAATATTTTTGTTTTTCTTATAAAAACAACACCATATACATAGCACAAACATAATTTTAAATACGTGTTTAGAAACAAATTCAAATAACTTATCAAAAGCGGCTAATTTTACTCTCAAATTTCGTAACAAAGAAAAACACGAATTGGCGGTTCCTTCTTTATTTGGAAGACCCTGTAGACCTCTTCATAACTTCGTCATAATTAAAAAAAACGCTTATTAAGAGTTTCTTGTGATGAAAAATATGTATCTTTATAAATTCAATTTTATTTTGGTATATTATTTACAATAAAACAATTGGCGAGGAGCCATATCTTGCTCACTACGTGTAACAATGCAATTTTTTAACATGGGAATAAATTTGCTTTTTTTATGTTCCCAACGTCCTCGTCCCCCATTTCAAGACTAAATTTGAATCAATAATTTTATAAGCTAAAATGCTATGTGAACTTAATTGAAATTGTATTTATCTAAACTCGTAAATTTCAATACAACTTTCGGGTGCACGATTTATTTCGATGATTTGTGGTAATAATAGCCTTCCATTTTTCATTTTGATTTTGTAAAACATATTGTGGTGAATATGCCCATTTGTGCAAACAACGACATCTCTAATTCTTCTATAACAGAATAAATTAGTAATGAGTTCCGCGGCATCTATGAACAAAAGATTAACTTATGTTACCCAATACCTAAACCACCCAATACCTAAACCACTCTATCATTATCTAATACTTAAACCACTCGCATCGATATCCAATACCCAAACCATGGAACTGATATAATTTGTAATTGGTCGAAAGCTTTTGAGCTACTTGTGGAGACTTTCCAGTGAAGTACATTCCATCACATTCCAGAAACCCTAGAAGATTCTAGTAGCTTTTTCTCGGATATAAATACACGGCCATCAGTCCGAAGACCTCAGTTGGATTTTGGAAGTGAACGAATAAACGTCGGTGTAAAATAGTGAAATAAGAGTTGTGCTTGTTATAATAAAAGTATTGGAATTAAAGTATTTGAAGTGAAATAAAGGTGCTTTATTTTTGTAAAGTAATTGTAGTTCAGTTTGAATAAAAGGAATAAGTTTTATTGACGAACCCTTGGTAAAATACTACATTGGTGTCAGTTAAGTGGAATAAAACTTATTTTATCTGTGCATTCAGATAATTAATGGTGAAGATTGATAAAGTGTAAAATAAAAAAAGGTGCTTGTAGAAAGTGACATAAAAATATTACAATAGAAACAAAATGGGTAAAATTGTGAATGCATTAAATTGTGTTTAACTTAAAGCAGAACTAAATAGACGAGGTCCTTCTACTGCTGGAACGAAAAATGATCTCATTATCCGTCTGCAGGAAGATTTAAGGCAACACGGTGAAAATCCAGACACGTTTCTATTTGAAACTGAAATGTCGGAAGAGCAAGAAAGCACAAGCTTAGACATGACCAATATGATGGCTCAGCCGCTTGCACGGTTTGAAGAACAACGAAATGAGCAGAATAATGACCAAAAGAATCTTCTCGAGCGGTAAGAAGAAGAACGCAGCAAACAAGAAAAGAATCTTCTCGAACGGTTCGAAGAACTGAAACACATCCTCGAAGGTAAACTAGATTTATTTTAGAACAAGTTTATTGCCCTTGACGAACGTGTTGAAAACAGTTTTCGTCAGTGGAAGCAAAATTCGAGAAGATCGAAGATAACATTGACGGAGTTCGAAAAATAAAGGTTCGAGAAAGTTCTGGCGACTGCCCAAAGAAAAAGGAATTGCATCCACCAACCTTTGATGGACAAACTTCTTGGTCAATCTACAGGAACGAGTTTGAGGCAAACGCATCGTCAAATGGCTGGGAAGACGAAGATAATCTTATTGCCCTGACGCTTGCCCTTAGAGTTTCTGCTGCTGAATTATTGCAAACCATACCAGCAGACCAAACCGCAACTTCAGTGCTCTTGTTCAGGCCATTGACAAACGCTTTGGTGATTGCCATATGCAAGAAGTCAACCACGTTCAACTCAATACCAGAGTCCAGAAAAGTGGAAAAAGTCCGCAACAACTCCAAGCAGACATTGAACGGTTGCCGCATCTAGCATACCCGACTGCAGGAGATGAAATTACAAACCAGTTAGCAACTGAGGATTTTGTCCGTGCAGTTTCCGACCTCAATTTCCAGCGAGCAATTCGAACTGCTGGAAAATGCACGCTTTCTGAAGCATTAGCCTTCGCGCTCACTATGGAAGCATCAGAACAGGCTTCTTTAGGAATTCCTCGGGTAAGAGAATTGGAAGTTGAGGAATGTTCTTTCCAGAAAGCTGAATTCCAAAGAAGGCAGCGAGAAGGACCTGGTCGATGCTGAAATTGCAACAAAACTGGACATCTCCAGCGCCAGTGCAGATTGCCACCAAGAAGAGTCACCTGTCAACATTGTGGAAGCAAAAATAATGCCCGCGAACAGGTAAGCAATAACATCAACGCTCCTGTTCGCCCTGTTGTCCAGCCGGGAAACGAGTAAGAACCAACTTCGAGGGGCAGAAGCTGGTTTCTGGTATCGATGGCCCCAGAACCACCATCCAAGTCTCGCAGACTAAACGAAACAATAAAAGTCTGACAGTGGACGCAACATTGAATGGCAAGAAACAGTGCGAAGAGACTTAGTCAAGATGACGTGGCTACATAACACCGATAGCAACCGTCTTAAAACTAAGACAGCGGCAAGAGTGTATGGAGAAGTTCGTCTTAAAATCCGTTTGGCAAAACTAGAGTTTTCGCATCTATTTTTGGTAGCAGATATATGTAACGAGTGTATAATTCAAATCAACTTTATGAAAGAGCACGGATTGATTCTGGATCTCGGTAAGCAAGTGCTGAATTACCAAAATGTTGAGATGCCTATGGTTTATGGCCACGAAAACTCATTAGCTCTAAGAACTGTCATCAAAGAAGACATATGCTTGCCTTCCTCATCGGAAGTGTTTGTTTGGACAAAAATAGGGGGCGATTTAGGTAGCCATCGATACCTCATGGTGGAACCAGAGTCTGAGCAATCTTCCCAAAACATCATCTTAGGGAAGACTCTTGTGGAACCAAAGACAACATGGTACCAGTTCGGATACTGAACATCAAACCGTACGAAGTTAAGCTCAGGAAAGGAGAAATAGTTGGAAAATGCGAATCTGTGTCCGCAATCACCAAGATCACAGAAATGAACACAGACAAATCTATGGACCCCGACAAAATTCAGCTCCATGAAAGCCAAAATTCTGAAGCCTCCAATCTAAATCAACATTAGCTGAGAGTTGCTGGAAGCCTTCTTCATGAGAACGCTGATATATTTTCTTCACCGAGTGGGCAGTATGGTCGAACACATCTGGTACAGCATCGAATCGACACAGGTGACGCAAGACCGATTCGACAACCAGCAAGACGCCCCCCATTAGCCAAACAAGCCGAAGTTGAAGAGATGATATCGGCAATGAAGAAAAATGGGCTAATCGAAAATTCCAAAAGCCCTTGGGCATCACCAGTAGTTCTTGTCAAAAAGAAGGATGGAAGCACGCGGTTTTGTGTAGACTACCGTAGGCTGAACGATGTTACAAAGAAAGTCAGCTACCCTTTACCCAGAATCAGCGATACTTTTAATGCAATGGAAGAGCTCAGTGGTTTTCGACGTTGGATTTAAAGAGTGGCTACTGGCAGGTAAAAGTTCATCCAGAAGATCGTGAGAGAACAGCTTTCTCCACCGGGAATGGTCTGTGGCAGTTTAAGGTTATGCCATTCGGACAGTGGAACGCTCCAGCAATATTTGAGCGTCTGATGGAGTGTGTTCAACAAGAACTTACCTGGAAATCATGTCTTGGTTCAACGGTTCTACTGGCTACATGCAAGAGAGGATGACGAAAAGTGGTGGAGGAAATGTGATACCTGTGCTGCTACCAAGGGACTAGGCAGAAAGCTTCAAAGTAAAATGCAGCAGTACAATGTGGGCACACCTTTCAAGAGAATAGCAGAAGATGTAGCAGGTCCGTTTCGGGAGACCAACAGTGGAAACCGATACATCCTTGTAGTCGTGGATTACTTCAGCAAGTGGCCTGAGGCATTTGCCATCCCAAATCAAGAAGCCAAAACAGTGGTTGATCAGATTGTCTTCAATTGGGTGAGCAGGTTCGGTGTTCCTTTGGAATTGCATTTTGGCCAAGGAAGGAACTTCGAATCTTACATCTTCCAGGAGGTTTGCTCTCTCCTTGGCATCAAGAAGATGACGACAACACCGCTTCATCCACAATCTAACGGAATGGTCGAACGATTCAACAGGATGCTTAAGCAACATCTGCCCAACGTTGTAGGTGACTACCAACGAGACTGGGACCGCCATATTCCATTGTTTTTGATGGCCTATCGGAGTGCGGTTCATAGTTCAACAGGACATACACCATCGGAGATCCTATTCGGCACAACAATACGGCTGCCTAGTGAAGTAAAATTTGGATGCCCTACTATGGAACCGAAAAAGCCAGATGAATATGTGGATAACCTCAGAGAAAGACTCATTGACATCCATCAACGGACAAGGAATACGATAAAAATAGCTAGTGATAGGACGAAAACACGGTACGACGCTCCGGCAACAACGATTGGATTCCAAGAAAGAGACCTGGTGTGGTCTTACAATCCCCATCGACAAAAAGGACCGTCACCAAAACTTCAACAAAACTGGGACGGCCCATACACCGTTGTGAAGCGAATCAATGATGTGGTTTACCGCATTCAGAGAGGGTTAAGAGGCAAGCTCAAGTTAGTTCACTGTGACCGTTAAAATCGCTATAAAGGTTGTGACGGGAGTAATGGATTTAATCGGGACGATCAAACCTAAGAGCGGGGCAATGTGGCGAATATGCCCTTATGCAAGCAACGACATATTTTATTCTTTTATAACAGAATAAATTAGTAGCGCCATCTTTTGACAAAAGATTAACTAATGTTATCCAATACCTAAACCACTCTCATGTTATCCAATACCTGAACCGCTGAAACTGTTATAATTAATTGAACGAAAGCTTTACCACTGAAACTACTATAATTAATTGAACGAAAGCTTTTGAGCTAGTTGTGGAGACTTGTGGAGGAGAAGCAAATTCCAGCATATTTCCGAAGCCCCAGAAGATTCTAATAGCTTTTTCTCGGATATAAATACACGGCCACTTGTCCGAAGACCGCAGTTTAATTTTGGAAGTGAACGAATAAACGTCGGTGTAAAATAGTGAATTAAGAGTTGTGCTTGTTATAAATGTATTGGAATTAAAGTATTTGAAGTGAAATAAATGTTTTTTTATTTTGTAAAGTAATTGTTCTTCAGTTTGAATAAAAGAAATAAGTTTTATTTGCGAACCATTGGCCAAAATATTACAATATTATCAAACATTAAATGAAAACTCCTTTCTTTTAACATCTTAAATGGATTGAGATAGATAGATAGATAGATAGATAGATAAGTTCTTTATTTCATCATCAAGTTTTACAATATTGTTATCTTAAGAATAAGGACATGGCAATCCTGCCGTCTGCCTGAAATGACATTTCATATGAAATAAAATAAAATAAAATAAAATAAAATAAAATAAAGTGTTAAGTATATATTTACAATAAATGATTTAAGCAAAAAAAAAATATAACAATACCAATTTTAATTGAACTGAAACAAACCAATTTTAGGTGATTTGAAACACAAAATAAAATAAGCAATTTTGTATGACACAAAGTAAGATTGAAAGTTTATACAATTTTGATGATTTAGAGCCTACATGATATAAGATACAATTTTAAATGATTTGAAACATACCAATTTTAAGTGATTTGAAACATAAAATAAAAATAAAACAATTCTGAATAATTGGCAAACTACAATAAGAAAAGTTTAAACCGCAATAACTATTGAAATTAAAAAAATATATAGGCTTTATTACAAAAAACTGTTCCGATATGCAAGAGCATGTTGGCAATATTTATAAAGACTGAGCCAGCCTGCTGCTTCATTTAAAATTTCGTAAAGTCGCTGTAACGAAAGAAAACTTTCATGGAAATATAACCGACGAATTTCCTGCAATAATGGACAGACTGCTAAGAAGTGGTTAATATCTTCTAAATCTCTTCTGTTGCATAAGTTACAAAGCTGAGTCAGATCGTTTCGGTGCGGTATAAAGTTTAGATTTAAAATTTCAACTCTGGATCTAAAGATAATACTAATGGTTTCGACTGAAAACTCCCTCCGAAAATAATTGGCATCAGTTAAAAGTTCGTGGTTTAGGTTTCTGTAGATAGTTCTGGATGTCGAAGAATTTGCACTGGAAAGATTTTCAGTAAAAATTTTTTGATCAACATTAGCGATCACTTTTGAAAATTGCTCATGCCATTCGTTCACATTTGACTCTGATAGAGAAAGAACTGCGTCGTGGCGCAGAGCGAGCTGGTTCCACTCTTTGAAAGGGGAGGCATTTATCTGGAGAAGTTTTTTTAAAATGGCTTTGTGAAGACAGCTATTGCTTCGCTTCATAATACTAGTAATATAGTTCGCATTTATTTTTAAATTTTGTATGTATATAGGTGTAATACCCGACTCTACGTATATAGCATAATTTGGTGTTGAATTTGGAAGTCTAAATAAGCGCTTAAAGAAATGCCTATGTAAGCTTTCAAAACCTTCAAGCGGTATATACCCGAAAATTTGCACTCCATAAGATAGGCAGGAATTGACGGTTGAGTTAAATACTCGGTATTTAGACGCCAGATCAATGTTTTGGTTAGCAAAAAACTTTGGCCACATCATGTTTAGTGCTAATTTTGCTTCATTACTTTTCTTTTCAGAATGCTTAACAAAGTTCATATTGTGTGTCAACCAAACTCCCAAATACTTAAATTCCTGAACAATTTCAATACGTTCATTCCTAAGCGACCATTTTTCCTCTGGTTGTCTTCTACTTTGCCTTGCTTCAAAAATAACTACTTTAGTTTTTTGCGTATTAACTTGGAGACCCCATAAATCACAGAACGAACTAAGTCTGTTTAGCTGCAGTTGTAGGGTAAATGGGTTATCCGCCAACATAACCAAATCATCAGCATATAGCAAGACTTTCACTGCAATATTTGCAAACAAAACTCCTACAACCTTGAGGGACACCTGCTGTTGTTTCAAACCACTGTGAGAATTCCTTTCCATCCCATACACTTGCATTTGATGATGAAATAAATTTGACATACATCGACAGAAATTTTCGTGAAATTCCTAGGCATGAAAGTTAATAGACTAAAGCTTGCCTGTTAATTTTGTCAAATGCAGCTTTGAAATCCACAAAGCAAGTATACAACTTTTTTTTGTGGTCAATAAATTTTCTGGCAATACAAGAGAGCACAAAGATATGATCCATTGCTGAAAATCCAGGCCGGAAACCAGCTTGGAACATACTAAGAAGGTTTTTATTCTCAATCCATTTTGTAAGCCTTTCATACAAGATTGCGGAGAATATCTTTCTAACTGTATTTAATATCGAAATACCTCTGTAGTTTTCTGCGTTATTCGGATCTCCTTTCTTAAAAATTGCAAAAATGATAGCTTTGTTAAGGCTGCTTGGAACACAGGCATAGTTATACATTTTATTTAAGAAACACAAAAGATAATGTTTGAGTTCCGCAGTACTATTTTTGTAGAATTCTACTGGAATGCCGTCTATGCCTGGAGCTTTATTGATTTTCATTTTGTGAAGCGTTATTTCAAGTTCCATTAAAGAAATAGAGCTATCCAGCTCACTTACCACAGTGTTAGGCAATGCGTAATCAAAAGTATGAAGATTCTCGTCAGCCGACAGAAGAGTTTTAAAATGCGCTGCCAATGTCTCAGCTTCAAGAGAGTTCTTCATACATTGATTCCGACCACCTAGCTCGCGAACATTATTCCAAAATGATTTGGAGTCCCTACAGTTTTCCAAATTCTTAGCAAGATTTTTAAGGTAATAAGTTTTTTTAGTTAAACACAAATTTTTGTACTCTTTATTTACGTGAAGGTAAATGTGTTTAAAAAATAAAGCATTTGTTGATCGAAAGAGCTTAAGGTAGACGAATGATAGTTTGCGAAGATTTCTGCAATCTTTATCAAACCAATTGTTTACAGGGTGAAAGGAATTAGTGGTATTGAGTGCAAATGGTGCTGAAGATTTGATAACTCTAACTAAACTATCGCAAATCTCCTCAACGGTGTTTGTAGACGTCTGAAGTAGTGAGTTGGTATGACGGCTCATAAGCCTTTTGTAGAGTGGAGCGTTACTCTCCAACCATTTAAGTCTGTGTAAATTTGTCAAATTCGTTTGCGGAGTTTCTGTAGTAAATTGAGTTTTCACAACTATTGGCATATGGGCCGACAAATTTGCTAAAGCAACCTCAAAGTCCTTAAACGAACTCAACCAATGTTCCGACATCGCAGCAAAATCAATGACAGATTGTCCCTGACCACTCACAAATGAAAACTCTCCATCAATATCACCTTAAGATGACCCATTAAGCACACAAAGTCCAAATAATTCAAAAAATTCAGTTAAAATTCTGCCATTCCGGTTGAAAATAGCATCTTTTGAGTTTCTACTACTCTCTAACATAGATCGCGATTGAAAATAATGTACAGAAGGATTTTGATATAAACCAATCCTAGCATTTAGGTCTCCAATAATCATAACGTTTTCCAATGTTGAATTGTTCATAAAATCTACTAGTTCGTTAAATTCGTTATGCCAGTTATTGCAGTTTAAGTACACAGGAATGATAAAATAATTTAGGTTATTGCTTAAAATTTGAAAAATGATTCTGTTATCAATAGTTTTAAATTTAACAAAATGCCCCCATACGCTTTTTTTAATCCCGCATAAGATACCCCCACTGGCTCTCCCATACAAACTAGTTCTACTTGCTGGTGTAAACATGATTTTAAAGTCTTTAAAATATTTATAGTATTCATTTTCGTGCTTGTTTTCTAAAAAAGCTTCTAAGAGGATTATAATATCAAACTGTTCAATATATTTAAAAAAATCAGGCTTTAAAAGCTTACTTTTGAGGCCAGTAATATTATAAGAACATATACTTAAATTTTGAAAATTATTTAAATATTGGCAGACGACAGATTTACCCTATTGATTTGCAGCTCTAACGTGCGAGTTTTGGCTTCCAGGTGGCGCTCCATTCGATTGAGAGCCCGATGATGTTGGATAATTCGCAACCGGGGCTAACTTCATTCCCTCGCTGCAGTCAAATAGATCGTATGCGCTGTTGCCAAACAATTGCACTACAAATGACAATTCGGCTGCTGTTTTGACAACTAAGCCTCGTGAGATTTTGTAAACAAAATGTTGGTTGTTGATTTGCAGTTTGTCTCCTTTAACTAGAATTTTCACGTTTTGATTAATTTCCAGTAATTTGTTTTTGATGGCAAGTAGAGATTGTCTTTTTTTCCGAGACAAAAGTGATTGTTCGCGAAATATGCTTATTCCGGTGTCTTTAAGCTTATGCGCAGCGGCCATAATTTTATCGGTGACCTCCGCGGAGTTAAGCTCCATGATGACAGTACCTCTTTGGACATTGTTGTTGCGTATTTGTCGGGAACTTTTAACTTGCACTTCTTCACCTTCGTTTAACATCAGAAGCCCCTCGCAAGTCTGTTTTGCAAATTGGATTGCATCGGTTTCTGTGTCTAAAGGAAGGTGTACCACAATAGACTTTTCGTTGGCCTTACGTGATAAAAGATCCAGTTGAGTTTCGAGAAGCTCACACCTTTCCGTCATCATTGTTAGCTTGTTGTTAAGTTGAGTGTTGATTGATTTTAGTGAATTTATTTCATTTGAAAGTGACAATAAATCTTTTTTGGTGGCCAGATCCTTAAGCTTTTCAGCCAAGGTATCATTTAAAATTGATTTCAAATCAGTGACCGAGAGTTTTCCAACTTCCATTGTGGGCGCTTTGCTTACGGAGTTCTTTTTGTTGCAATTGTTATGCTCGGGTGAAATTTCTGTTATTCCGCGTTTGCGGTTCATTAAGCAGAATCCGTAATGCAGCAAGTTAATTTTGGTTGAAAGTAGATTTAATTTTTTTTTTTTTTTTCAAACTGAAATTCCTTTATTGGTACGGGCAAATCTTCAAATCTATTGATTAAACGTCGTTAAAAGAGCTGTTTCGCGTCAATTAACTTTAAAATAACTTATTATTTTACTTAAATTCGAAAGAAAAAACGGAGGAGTTTTAAATTTTTACACTTTCACTTTGACAGTTGAAATGTCAATCTTAAATGGATTGTTTGTATTATTTTCATTAAACCTTCGATATAATACTTTCAAATACCTGGAAAAGTTTTTTGTTTAATTTATTGAAAAAAAAAAAAATTAATTATATTGAACAAAATAAAACAAATAAATTGAACATTTTCTAAATCATAAGATTTTATATTTTTTAAAAATTCAATTTTTAAACAGATGTTTTAGGTTAGAATAAATGAATAACACATGTAAACGAGTAGATGTTTCAAAAGAGAGCAATTATTATAATTATTTAGGGGTGGAATTACAGATACAATAGTTCCAAAGATGTTGCAGGCAGAGGAAACAAAATTATGAATTTACTTGCACTTTTCATATTACAGAAGTTGATTACAAATTTTAAAATTCTAAAAAAATACTAAAAATAGAGCGATTCATTGAAAGAAATAACGTGGATGAACAAATTTAATTTTATTCTGAAAGATTTTGATGGGAATCAAGAGGGTGCATACAAGAGACGAAAGGGTACAACTACTTTTCAAAAGAGTCACAATAAAACACTAACGAGGAAATATTCCCCATTTGACGATTCGGAAAGCTGCTATCGGTTGCTTTGGTTGGATATCAACTTGATTGCATTTTGTACTATAATTATAGTTCTTCCTTAAAGGTTTTTAGAAATAAAAAAATATCCGTTACTGGAAATTCCTTATGATTTGGTATCGATAAGTTGCAAGATTCTATAAGGACTTGAATGTATATGAGTTAAAGAATACAAAATTATGCCAATGTCTACTTCGTTGGAGACAAAATGTCATCGAAAAATGTTAATTAACGTCAAAAAAGCAAAAAAATACACATTCAACGTGGAAGAAGAACAATATCAACCTACTGCCTTCCATCTCAATATTTTTGTTTTTCTTATAAAAATAACACCATATACATAGCACAAACATAATTTTAAATACGTTTTAAGAAACAAATTCAAATAACTTATCAAAAGCAGGTAATTTTACTCTCAAATTTCGTAACAAAGAAAAATACGAATTGGCGTGATCTTCTTTATTTGGAAGACCCTGTAGACCTCTTCATAACTTCGTCATAATTAAAAAAAACGCTTATTAAGAGTTTCTTGTAATGAAAAATATGTATCTTTATAAATTCAATTTTGTTTTGGTATATTATTTACAATAAAACAATTGTCGAGGAGCCATATCTTGCTCACTACGTGTAACAATGCAATTTTTTAACATGGGAATAAATTTGCTTTTTTTATGTTCCCAACGTCCTCGTCCCCCATTTCAAGACTAAATTTTAATCAATAATTTTATAAGCTAAAATCTATGAACAAAAGATTAACTTATGTTACCCAATACCTAAACCACCCAATACCTAAACCACTCTATCATTATCTAATACTTAAACAACTCGCATCGATATCCAATACCCAAACCATGGAACTGCTATAATTTGTAATTGGGCGCAAGCTTTTGAGCTACTTGTGGAGACTTTCCAGTGAAGTACATTCCATCACATTTCAGAAACCCTAGAAGATTCTAGTAGCTATTTTTCGGATATAAATACACGGC
Organism: Melangyna quadrimaculata; assembly: GCA_949320155.1. NCBI lineage: Eukaryota > Metazoa > Arthropoda > Insecta > Diptera > Syrphidae > Melangyna > Melangyna quadrimaculata. Next base: position 126,094,565 of record OX439484.1, read on the forward strand.
CACCAGTCCGAAGACCTTAGTTGGATTTTGGAAGTGAACGAATAAACGTCGGTGTAAAATAGTGAAATAAGAGTTGTGCTTGTTTTAATAAAGGTATTGGAATTAAAGTATTTGAAGTGAAATAAAGGTGTTTTATTTTTGTAAAGTAATTGTTGTTCAGTTTGAATAAAAGGAATAAGTTTTATTGACGAACCCTTAGTAAAATACTACATTGGTGTCAGTTAAGTGGAATAAAACTTATTTTATCTGTGCATTCAGATAATTAATGGTGAAGATTGATAAAGTGTAAAATAAAAAAAAGGTGCTTGTGAAGAGTGACATAAAAATATTACAATAGAAACAAAATGGGTAAAACTGTGAATGCATTAAATTGTGTTTAACTTAAAGCAGAACTAAACAGACGAGGTCTTCCTACTGCTGGAACGAAAAATGATCTCATTATCCGCCTGCAGGAAGATTTAAGGCAAAACGGTGAAAATCCAGACACGTTTCTATTTGAAATTGAAATGTCGGAAGAGCAAGTAAGCACAAGCTTAGACATGACAAATATGATGGCTCACCCGCTTGCACGGCTTGAAGAACAACGAAATGAGCAGAAGAATGACCAAAAGAATCTTCTCGAGCGGTAAGAAGAAGAACGCAGCGAACAAGAAAACAATTTTCTCGAACGGTTCGAAGAACAGAAACACATCCTCGAAGGTAAACTAGATTTATTTTAGAACAAATTTATTGCCCTTGACGAACGTGTTGAAAACAGTTTTCGTCAGTGGAAGCAAAATTCGAGAAGATCGAAGATAACATTGACAGAGTTCGAAAAATAAAGGTTCGAGAAAGTTCTGGCGACTGTCCAAAGAAAAAGAAAATGCATCCACCAACCATTGATGGAGAAACTTCTTGGTCAATCTACAGGAAGGAGTTTGAGGCAGCCGCATCGACAAATGGCTGGGAAGATGAAGATAATCTTATTGCCCTGACGCTTGCCCTTAGAGTTTCTGCTGCTGAATTATTGCAAACCATACCAGCAGACCAAACCGCAACTTCAGTGCTCTTGTTCAGGCCATTGACAAACGCTTTGGTGATTGCCATATGCAAGAAGTCAACCACGTTCAGCTCAATACCAGAGTCCAGAAAAGAGGAAAAAGTCCGCAAAAACTCCAAGCAGACATTGAACGGTTGCCGCATCTAGCATACCCGACTGCAGGAGATGAAATTACAAACCAGTTAGCAACTGAGAATTTTGTCCGTGCAGTTTCCGACCTCAATTTCCAGCGAGCAATTCGAACTGCTGGAAAATGCACGCTTTCTGAAGCATTAGCCTTCGCGCTCACTATGGAAGCATCAGAACAGGCTTCTTTAGGAATTCCTCGGGTAAGAGAATTGGAAGTTGAGGAATGTTCTTTCCAGAAAGCTGAATTCCAAAGAAGGCAGCGAGAAGGACCTGGTCGATGCTGAAATTGCAACAAAACCGGACATCTCCAGCGCCAGTGCAGATTGCCACCAAGAAGAGTCACCTGTCAACATTGTGGAAGCAAAAATAATACCCGCGAACAGATAAGCAATAACATCAACGCTCCTGCTCACCCTGTTTTCCAGCCGGGAAACGAGTAAGAACCAACTTCGAGGGGCAGAAGCTGGTTTCTGGTATCGATGGCCCCAGAACCACCATCCAAGTTTCGCAGACTAAACGAAACAATAAAAGTCTGACAGTGGATGCAACATTGAATGGCAAGAAACAGTGCGAAGAAACTTAGTCAAGATGACGTGGCTACATAACACCGATAGCAACCGTCTTAAAACTAAGACAGCGGCAAGAGTGTATGGAGAAGTTCGCCTTAAAATCCGTTTGGCAAAACTAGAGTTTTCGCATCTATTTTTGGTAGCAGATATATGTGACGAGTGTATAATTCAAATCGACTTTATGAAAGAGCACGGATTGATTCTGGAGCTCGGTAAGCAAGTGCTGAAGTACCAAAATGTTGAGATTCCTATGGTTTATGGCCACGAAAACTCATTAGCTCTAAGAACTGTCATCAAAGAAGACATATCCTTGCCTTCCTCCTCGGAAGTGTTTGTTTGGACAAAAATAGGAGGCGATTTAGGTAGCCATCGATACCTCATGGTGGAACCAGAGTCTGAGCAATCTTCCCAAAACATCATCTTAGGGAAGACTCTTGTGGAACCAAAGAACAACATGGTACCCGTTCGGATACTGAACATCAAACCGTACGAAGTTAAGCTCAGGAAAGGAGAAACAGTTGGAAAATGCGAATCTGTGTCCGCAATAACCAAGATCACAGAAATGAACACAGACAAATCTATGGACCCCGAAAAATTCAGCTCCATGAAAGCCAAAATTCTGAAGCCATCCAATCTAAATCAACATAAGCTGAGAGTTGCTGGAAGCCTTCTTCATGAGAACGCTGATATATTTTCTTCACCGAGTGGGCAGTATGGTCGAACACAACTGGTACAGCATCGAATTGACACAGGTGACGCAAGACCGATTCGACAACCAGCAAGACGCCCCCCATTAGCCAAACAAGCCGAAGTTGAAGAGATGATATCGACAATGAAGAAAAATGGGCTAATCGAAAATTCCAAAAGCCCTTGGGCATCACCAGTAGTTCTTGTCAAAATGAAGGATGGAAGCACGCGGTTTTGTGTAGACTACCGTAGGCTGAACATCAACTCCGGCTTTATGGTCTAGCCACATATTATCGGCGCTTTGTGAAGGACTTTGCTGGAATCGCTAAGAGCTTCCATCAAATTACTAAAAAGGAGAAGCCGTTCAAATGGTCAGGTGAGTGCGAGAAAAGTTTTCAGGAACTCAAGCTACGCTTGTGTTATCCGACACTTGGAAAACCTTTCATCATAGACGCCGATGCCAGTAACGTGCGAATTCGAGCTGTACTGTCGCAAGTCCATGACGGATAAGAAACAGTCGTCGCCTACTACAGTAAGGTAGAAGGGAACTTCTAGCTTTGATTTTGGCAACAAAGCACTTCCATAAGTACATCCATGGGCAGAAGTTCCTCCTTCGAACAGATCATGGTGCGCTTAATTGGCTTCTAAACTTCAAAAATCCCGAAGGTCAAGTAGCTAGGTGGATCGAGAGACTTCAGACATACGACTACCAAATTCAATATCGGAAAGGAAAGCTGCACTCAAACGCAGATGCATTGTCGCGGCAACCGTGTAAACATGACTGTAAGCATTGCACGCGTCAAGAAGAAAAGGAAACCGGTGCCATCCAGCGAATAAGAGCTGATCCCCTTTATGGTTGGAGCAATGAAGAACTGAGGACTGCCCAACAAGAAGACACAGATATAGAGCCCATTCTTACCTTGGAAGGAACACGTAGAAAAAGCAGAATGGGGTGACATCTCCGATAGAATTCCAGCTCTCAAAGCACATTGGGCGCAGTGGGACCCACTTCATGTCCAAGAAGGAGTATTAAGGCGTAAATGGGAGTCAGTAGATGGCAAATCTTATGTGATGCAGTTGATAGTGCCTAGGTCAAAGGTTAATGACGTTCTTCGAAAAATGCATGACGGAGTATCTGGAGGTCATTTGGGAGTCAACAAAACGCTGGAAAATATACGACAACGGTTCTACTGGCTACATGCAAGAGAGGATGACGAAAAGTGGTGGAGGAAATCTGATACCTGTGCTGCTACCAAGGGACTAGGCAGAAAGCTTCAAAGTAAAATGCAGCAGTACAATGTCGGCACACCTTTCGAGAGAATAGCAGTAGATGTTGCAGGTCCGTTTCCGGAGACTAACAGCGGAAACCGATACATCCTTGTAGTCATGGATTACTTCAGCAAGTGGCCTGAGGCATTTGCCATCCCAAATCAAGAAGCCAAAACAGTGGTTGATCAGATTGTCATCAATTGGGTGAGCAGGTTCGGTGTTCCTTTGGAATTGCATTTTGGCCAAGGAAGGAACTTCGAATCTTACATCTTCCAGGAGGTTTGCTCTCTCCTTGGCATCAAGAAGATGACGACAACACTGCTTCATCCACAATCTGACGGAATGGTTGAACGATTCAACAGGACGCTTAAACAACATCTGCCCAAGGTTGTAGGTGACCACCAACGAGACTGGGACCGCCATATTCCATTGTTTTTGATGGCCTATCGAAGTGCGGTTCATAGTTCAACAGGATATACACAATCGGAGATCCTTTTCGGCACAACAATACGGCTGCCTAGTGAAGTATAATTTGGATGCCGTACTATGGAACCGGAAAAGCCAGATGAATATTTGGATAGCCTCAAAGAAAGACTCATTGACATCCATCAACGGACAAGGAATACCATAAAAATAGCTAGTGATAGAATGAAAACACGGTACGACGCTTTGGCAACAACGATTGGATTCTAAGAAGGAGACCTGGTGTGGTTTTACAATCCCCATCGACAAAAAGGACCGTCACCAAAACTTCAACAAAACTGGGACAGCCCATACACCGTTGTGAACCGAATCAATGATGTGGTTTACCGCATTCAGAGAGGGTTAAGAGGCAAGCTCAAGTTAGTTCACTGCGACCGTTAACATTGTTATAACGGTGGTGACGGGAGTAATGGATTTAATCGGGATTATCAAACCTAAGAGCGGGGCAATGTGGCGAATATGCCCATTTATGCAAGCAACGACATCTTTTATTCTTTTATAACAGAATAAATTAGTAGCGCCATCTTTGGACAAAAGATTAACTAATGTTATCCAAGACCTAAACCACTGAAACTGCTATAATTAATTGAACGAAAGCTTTACCACTGAAACTACTATAATTAATTGAACGAAAGTTTTTGAGCTAGTTGTGGAGACTTGTGGAGGAGAAGCAAATTCCAGCATATTCCAGAAGCCCTAGAAGATTCTAGTAGCTTTTTCTCCGATATAAATACGCGGCCACCAGTCCGAAGACCGCAGTTTAATTTTGGAAGTGACCGAAGAAACTTCGGTGTAAAATAGTGAATTAAGAGTTGTGCTTGTTATAAAAGTATTGGAATTAAAGTGATTGAAGTGAACTAAAGGTGTTTTATTTTGTAAAGTAATTGTTGTTCAGTTTGAATAAAAGAAATAAGTTTTATTTGCGAACCCTTGGCTAAAATATTACAATATTATCAAACATTAAATAAAAACTCTTTTCTTTTAACATCTTAAATGGATTGTTTGTCATTACGTATGTTTTTTTTTTCTATTATTATTTACATTAAACCTTCGATATAATACTTACAAATACCTTGAAAAGTTTTTTGTTTAATTTATTGAAAAAAAAAAATTAATTATATTGAACAAAATAAAACAAATAAATTGAACATTTTCTAAATCATAAGATTTTATATTTTTTAAAATTTCAATTTTTAAAAAGATGTTTTAGGTTAGAATAAATAAATAACACATGTAAACGAGTAGCTATTTCTGGGTCTGAAAAAGAGAGCAATTATTATAATTATTTAGGGGTAGAATTACAGATACAATAGTTCCAAAGATGTTGCAGGCAGAGGAAACAAAATTATGAATTTACTTGCACTTTTCATATTGCAGAAGTTGATGACAAATTTTAAAAATCTAAAAAAATACAAAAAATAGAGCGATTCATTGAAAGAACAACGTGGATGAACAAATTTAATTTTATTCTGAAAGATATTGATGGGAATCAAGAGGGTGCATACAAGAGACGAAAGGGTACAACTACTTTTCAAAAGAGTCACAATAAAACACTAACGAGGAAATATTCCCCATTTGACGATTCGGAAAGCTGCTATCGGTTGCTTTGGTTGGATATCAACTTGATTGCATTTTGTACTATAATTATAGTTCTTCCTTAAAGGTTTTTAGAAATAAAAAAATATCCGTTACTGGAAATTCCTTATGATTTGGTATCGATAAGTTGCAAGATTCTATAAGGACTTGAATGTATATGAGTTAAAGAATACAAAATTATGGCAATGTCTACTTCGTTGGAGACAAAATAATAACAACAAATGTGACATCCTATTATATTTTTCGTGAGTAAAAAGTTTACAAAAATGTCATCGAAAAATGTTGATTAACGTCAAAAAAGCAAAAAAAAAAAAAAAAATCAAGGTGGAAGAAGAAAAATATCAACCTACTGCCTTCCATCTCAATATTTTTGTTTTTCTTATAAAAACAGCACCATGTATATAGCACAAACACAATTTTAAATACGTTTTAAGAAACAAGTTCAAATAACTTATCAAAAGCGGTTAATTTTACACTTAAATTTCGTAACAAAGAAAAATACGAATTGGCGTGATCTTCTATATTTGGAAGACCCTGTAGACCAAGTTACCTCTTCATAACTTCGTCATAATTTAAAAAAAACGCTTGTTAAGAGTTTCTTGTGATGAAAAATATGTATCTTTATAAATTCAATTTTGTTTTGGTATATTATTTACAATAAAACAATTGGCGAGGAGCCATATCTTGCTCACTACGTGTAACAATGCAATTTTTTAACAAGGGAATAAATTTGCTTTTTTTATGTTCCGAACGTCCTCGTGTAGTAGCCCGTAGCGTAATGGTTAGTGCGTTCGATTGTCACGCTGTAGGTCTGTGTTCGCTTCCCAGCCTCGTCCACCTAAAAACTAAAAAGTTTTTTTCAGAGCTACTGCCTCTTGCGAGGAATTGACAAATCCTCCAAGAGTATCACTTGTCACGAATAAGTGCTTCTCGTCTAGCCGTTCGGATTCGGCATAAAATTGTAGGTCCCTTCCATTCCTGTCGAAAGGCGCACACAGGAATGGTTGCGAGTTGTTAGTCACTAGGCCCTGGTTCTTCATGAGCCGTTGTGCCACCCGATATATTTTATTTTATGTCCTCGTCCCCCATTTCAAGACTAATTTTTAATCAATAATTTTATAAGCTAAAATGTTATGTAAACTTAATTGAATTTATCTAAACTCGTAAATTTCAATACAACTTTCGGGCACACGATTTATTTCGATGGACTGATACAGCTCCAATAATTTGTGGTAATAATAGCTTTGCATTTTTCCTTTTGATTTTGTAAAACATATTGTGGTGAATATGCCTATTTGTGCAAACAACGACATCTCTAATTCTTCTATAACAGAATAAATTAGTAATGAGTTCCGCGCCATCTATGAACAAAAGATTAACTTATGTTACCCAATACCTAAACCACCCAATACCTTAACCACTCTATCATTATCCAATACTTAAACCACTCGCATCGTTATCCAATACCCAAACCATGAAACTGCTATAATTTGTAATTGGTCGAAAGCTTTTGAGCTACTTGTGGAGACTTTCCAGTGAAGTACATTTCAGCACATTCCAGAAACCCTAGAAGATTCTAGTAGCTTTATCTCGGATATAAATACACGGCCACCAGTCCGAAGACCTCAGTTGGATTTTGGAAGTGAACGAATAAACGTCGGTATAAAATAGTGAATTAAGAGTTGTGCTTGTTATAATAAAAGTATTGGAATTAAAGTATTTGAAGTGAAATAAAGGTGTTTTATTTTTGTAAAGTAATTGTTGTTCAGTTTGAATAAAAGGAATAAGTTTTATTGACGAACCCTTAGTAAAATACTACATTGGTGTCAGTTAAGTGGAATAAAACTTATTTTATCTGTGCATTCAGATAAATAATGGTGGAGATTGATAAAGTGTAAAATAAAAAAAAGGTGCTTGTGCAAAGTGACATAAAAATATTACAATAGAAACAAAATGGGTAAAATTGTGAATACATTAAATTGTGTTTAACTTAAAGCAGAACTAAACAGACGAGGTCTTCCTACTGCTGGAACGAAAAATGACTTCATTATTCGTCTGCAGGACGACTTAAGGTAACGCGGTGAAAATCCAGACATGTTTCTATTTGAAATTGAAATGTCGGAAGATCAAGTGAGTACAAGCTTAGACATTACGAATATGATGGCTCTGCTGCTCGCCCAGTTTGAACACCAACGAAAGGAGCAAAAGAATCTTCTAGAAGAACAACGTAGTGAACAAAAGAATCTTCTTGAAAGATTTGAAGAACAACGAAATGAACAGAAGAATGACCAAGAGAGTCTGCCTGTACGATTGGAAGAACAACACAACGAGCAAAGGAACCTTCTAGACGACCAGAAAAACCTAATAGAGAGTAAGCTAAACTCATTTGAAAATAAACTCATGGCTCTTGATGAACGTGTTGAAAAAGTCAAAAACCAGTTCTCGAAAGTTGACACAAGGTTGGAAAAATTTGAAGACAAAATGCAGAACTTTGCCAATGAGTTAGAAAAAGTTCGAAAAATAAAGGTTCGAAAAAGTTTTGGCGACTGCTTAAGGAAAAAGGAAATGCATCCACCAACTTTTGATGGACAAACTTCTTAGTCAATCTACAAGAAGCAGTTTGAGGCAGCCGCAACGACAAATGACTGGGATGACGAAGACAAGTTTATTGCCCTGAGAGGTTCTGCTGTTGAATTATTGGTAACCTTACCAGCAGACAAGAACGGCAACTTCAGTGCTCTTGCTCAGGCCATTGACAAGCGATTTGGGGGTGGCCATATGCAAGAAACCTTCCGCGTTCAACTTAATACCAGAGTCCAAAAAAGAGGAGAAAGTCTACAACATCTCCAAGCAGACATTGAACGGTTAGCGCATCTAGCATACCCGATTGCAGGAGATGAAATTACCAACCAGCTAGCAACAGAGGCTTTTGTCTGTGCAGTTTCCGATATCAATCTCCAGCGAGCAATTCGAACTGCTAGAAAATGCACGCTTTCTGAAGCATCAGCCTACGTGCTCACTATGGAAACATCGCAACAGGCTTCTTTAGGAAGTTGAGGAATGTTCTTGCCAGAGAGCTGAATTCCAAAGATGGCAGCGAGAAGGACCTGCTCGATGCTGAAATTGCAACAAAACCGGACATCTCCAGCGCCAGTGCAGATTGCCACCAAAAAAAGTCAACAGGTAAGCAATAACATCAACGCTCCTGCTCGCCCCGTTTCCCAGCCGGGAAGCGGGTCGTCTCTAATTAAGCTCTCTACTTCAGACTTTCTTTTGTTTGTGACTATATTGCTATACATTTAGTGAAATGTCATCTTATATATGTGGTGCTTGTAGTGCTGAAATTTCGGATTCAAACTTTATCGAATGTGAATATTTTTGTAAAAATAAACATCACAAGAAATGTGCTGGTATATCCAAAGCTAGTTTTAAAGTTCTTGTCGCTGATGCAAATATGATGTGGCGATGTAATTTATGTACTGTTTCACGCCAAATTGCTAATTTTCTTTTTGATAAACTTGACAGACTTACAACAGAGTTCAAAGTCCTTAAGGAACAAATAAATTGTTTTAATGAATTACAAAAAACATCAAATCTATGAGTGAACAGTGATTCGAATAAAAAATTGAACAAAGACTCTCTTAAAATTAATAAAAAAGTCGTTGCCAACATTCCGTCAGCCTATTGTGACACAGGCTCTCCAGAATCATCATCATCAGAAGAGACCAACAACCATTCTTCTGGACAAAATAAAGAGGGTACTGATTTAATCGCCAACACCGAACAAATCAAAGTAATTACCCCTACCCCAGCCTCAGACCTTGACGAGTTGAAATCGAAAGTGAGACCTCTTCGCAAAAGTATAATTGGAAATAACATCTCTTCTACATTACTTGAAGGTGTTTCTTTTCCCAAAACGAAATGGTTACATCTGTCCCATTTAGCCACTAATACATCGGTAGAATCACTCACTTCATTTATTGCCGACGCGCTTGAAATTTTACCTAATCTAATTAAATGTATCATGCTTGTTAAGAGAGGTACATATATATCAATTCTCTCTTTTCTAAACTTCAACGCTGCAATTCCTGATATTTACATCGAACAAATTATGCACGCTTCAGTTTGGCCTACTGGTGTTCGTGTAAGGGATTTTATTCCAATTCCAAAAAAACGAAGAGCAAACGATTCCGCTAAAACCACCAATAAATGCTGTATAATTGACTCTTTGTTGTTGCTCATGCATTCCTTTCTGCTGACGTTGTTGCTTATGATGTTGTTGTTGCTGATTTTGTTATTGCTGATGATCTTGTAGTTGTTGATGCTGTTCATGCTGTGGCTGCTCTTGATGATCAAAATAATTGTAATGCACTCTCCCAGCGGGAAAAATTTATTGAGGAAAAATCAGCTTTTTCCTTAAGTAATGGCAGCTGCAACGTCCACTTTTCAGCTGATTCCTTTGATGTAATTAACATGGGCATGTCCTAGGAGGGAAGCACATGCTGAAAATCCGATGCAAATTCGCCAACGAAATCACTACTTCGTTGAAAGTTGTTTATTCACCCCAGATGATGAAAAACATGGTGGTTGCATAATCTATGAATTCACTGCATAAATGTATGTGGTTATTCATCAGTTCAATGTTTTCGATGAAAATGGTAATGAAAATTCAATTATAAAATCACAAGATATAGAAGTAGGTAGTTGTTTATTCAGCAATTAGTTAATTCAATAAGAAAAATGTGAAGAAAATTAAATAAATAGTAAATTCATTAACTCTGTTGTGTTGTGAATTATTTGTGATTGGTTAATAAAAATATAGAATTAAAACTTTAAATTAAAGTTAAATCACTAGGTCAGTGGTTCTTGGTTAATCACCACTTCATATTCGAAGTGGTGATTAACCAAAAAAACTGAAATACTTTGAGAAAATCTGAGATTGCCTCTTTTTAATGGAAATTCATAAGCCCTCTTATAATATTTACTGTCAACACAGAGAACACAAAAAAAATCAACTTCTATCAAAACACACAATGGCGGTGCACACTTTACAAAGCATATGAGTGGACATAGACGATGAACTGATAAACTTCTACATGACTTGTCAACAGTTTTTTCATCTTAAAATTTTCCATATCAAAAGCAATTTTTAATTCAACGACAGAAAGGGTTGTTTTCTTAACACAAAGCAGAAAGTGGGTTCAAATCTATGAACTGAGGAAACCTTGCATGACTCTTGACTTATTAAATCATTACATGTCATTTCCTTGTATTATCTGGCTAGTGAATTGATTGCTGTTGTCTTGTTGTTTTCTACACACAAAGCAAAAAGTGGGTTCAAATCTATGAACTGAGGAAACCTCGCATGACTCTTCACTCACTAAATCATTGCATGACGTTTCCTTTTATTATTTGGCTAGTGAATTGATTGAAGAATTCAGCTATAAAATTCATTGGGGACGATATTTCCCGGTGGGCTCTGTCTATTATCATAATGTATGTGGGATGAGAATTAAACAGCAAGGTTTTTGTACTGCCGTTGTTAATTGCTCATATGATATCATTGCGCTTACGGAGACCTGGTTGCTGAATTGTGTAATGACGAGTATAATGTTTATAGAAGAGACCGAATGTTCATCTAGACTGAATTAACTAGAGGAGGTGGAGTGCTGCTTGCGGTGAAGTCTGGTTTTAAGAGTAGGCAAATATCTCTTTCTGATTGTTCAGGTTTAATCGAACAAATATGTGTACGTGTTGAATTTCCTTATACTAACAATTACAATTGCAACCCAATTAGTATATTTTTGTTTGTGTCATATATTCCACCAAAGTCAAGTTTGGATGTGTACGCTTCTCATATAAATAACATTCAATCAATCGTTAGTGAATTGAATTCTAATTCGTATGTCGTAGTCTTAGGTGATTTGAATTTATGCACAGTGAAGTGGGTTTATTCAGATGATGATAAGACTTTACTTCCTTTTAATGTTATGAGTGAATGTGAAACTCTAGTTTTAGACACAATGTCAGCTTTAAACTGTATACAAATCAATAATGTTTTTAATACACTTGAAAGAATTTTAGATCTTATTTTTGTTCATGGAGACTTAAATGTATCTTTGATAAAAGAAGATTTTCCTTTGTTAAATAATGATAAACACGATATTCGCCATAATGCTTTAAATATTTCTATAGATTTTATCGCTTATAACAAAATTTACTATACAGATCAAAATATGAGTTATAGATATGATTTAAATAAGGCCGATTATGTGGGCATTAATAATTATCTGTGTAATATTGATTGTAGTTTGATATTGCGTTATCAGGACTTATCAATTAACTATGTTAATTTTCTTAATGTTTTGTATTGTGCCTTTTCTAATTTTGTTCCTGTTAAAAGGATAAAGAAAAATTGTAAACCTGTTTGGTATTGTAAGAGCTTATCGCGATTAAAAAATGCAATGATGAAAATGCAAAGTAAAAGTAAATGTAACCCTAGATGTCGCAGCGAATATGTTCGTTTACGCCGTGAATATGAACATTTAAAACAATTTTTGCATAGACAGTTTGTTTTGTCCATTGAATCTAAGATTAAATCGGATTCAAAATGTTTTTGGCAATTCATAAATTCTAAAAAGAAATCTTTTGGAATACCGTCTGCTATGAGCTATAACGAAGCGGTGAGTAGTAATCTTCAGAACATTTGTAACTCTTTCGCAACGTTTTTTCAATCCAATTTTAAATTAAGTTTTTAATTTATCTCTTTAAAAACGCTGTTTTTCTCGACTGTTGGTAGAGCTCATATATAACTCCGATTTATAAATCAGGTTCAAGGCAATGCGTTGAAAATTATAGACCGATCGCAAAATTACAGTTGATCCCAAAAATTTTTGAATCGCTTGTTAAGAATAAAATGTATGAAGCTGTTAAAACATTTATTTCACCTTTCCAACACGGGTTTGTTAGTGGTAAATCAACCGCTACTAATCTCACTATATTTACTAACTTATGTATTAATATGATAGAAAAAGGAAATCAAGTGGATGCTATCTATACGGACTTTTCAAAAGCGTTTAATAGAGTAAACCATAAAATACTGCTAAAAAATTTGAATCTTTTGGTTTTCATGGTCAATTGTTGAAGTGGTTACGGAATTATTTGACAAATCGTATCCAATATGTCAAAATAGGCCCATTGAAATCTGAGCAAATTTTGAATTACTCGGGACTTCCTCATGGTAGCCATCTTGGTCCACTTTTGTTCCTGCTCTTTATAAATGATTTACCGCAATGCTTTTCACACTCATCTTGCTTGATTTTTGCGGATGATGCTAAAGTTTTCAAAGTAATAAAATCCCTTGCAGATTGCTTGCAACTTCAAGAGGATTTAGACAAATTATTTGAATGGTGTTTGTTGAATGACTTATCATTTAATATAGGAAAGTCTTGTATTCTGTCATATTCGAGGTCGTTCTCTTTGATCTTCTATGAATACAAAATTTCGAGTAACGAGATTCAGAGAGTTTTCAACCATAAAGATTTAGGAGTACTATTTGATTTCAAATTAGACTTGAGGTTGCATGTAGACTACATTACGTCTAGAGGGAACTCCATGCTTAGATTTCTCATCAGAAATTCTAAAGACTTTAAGTGTCCTTTCACGCTTAAGCCTCGTTTTGTTAGTTTTGTTTGTCCTATATTGGAATAAATATATATATATATATATATATATATGTAAATATATATATATATGTATATATATATATAATATTGGTGGTTTGGTCACCTTACTACAAAAATGCTTCTAATAGAATTGAGAAAATCCAAAAACGTTTCACAAGATATTCGGTTCGATATCTAAATTGGACATTGCCATTACCGTCGTATAAATCACGATGTGTAACGATCAAATTAATAGTCAAACCGATTGTTATTTAAATGGATTTTACTGTTGGGCCATATGCCTCTTTTATATACTTATTGAAAATTACATAAAATAGCTACCGTCTGAAAACTGCGACAGTTGAGGCAGCAAGAGTGTATGGAGAAGTTCGTCTTAGGATCCGTTTGGGGGAACTAGATTTTTCTCATCTATTTTTGGTAGCAGATATATGTGACGAGTGCATAATTGGATTCGACTTTATGAAAGAGCATGGATTGATTCTGGATCTCGGTTAGCAAGTGCTGGAGTACCAAAATGTAGAGATTCCTATGGTTTATGGCAACGAAAACTCACCAACTCTAAGAACTGTCATCAAAGAAGACATATGCCTGCCGTCCTTCTCGGAAGTGTTTGTTTGGACAAAAATAGAGGGTGATTTAGGTAGCCATCGATACCTCATGGTGGAACCAGCGTCTGAGCAATTTTCCTAAAACATCATCTAAGGGAAGACTCTTGTGGAACCAAAGAACAACATGGTACCCGTACGGATACTGAACATCAAAATGTACGAAGTCAAGCTCAGGAAAGGAGAAATAATTAGAAAATACGAATCTGTGTCTGCAATAACCAAGATCACAGAAATTAACACAGACAAATCTATGGACCCCGAGAAATTCAGCTTCATGAAAGCCAAAATTCTGAAGCCGTCCAATCTTAGTCAACATCAGCTAAATATTGCTCGAAGACTTCTTCATGAGTACGCTGATATATTTTCTTCACCGAGTTGGCAGTATGGTCGAACACAATTGGTGCAGCATCAAATTGACACAGGAGACGCAAGACCAATTCGACAGCCGGCAAGACGTCTCCCATTAGCCAAACAAGCCAAAGTTGAAGAGATGATATCGACAATGAAGAAAGATAATCGAAAACTCCAAAAGCCCTTGGGTGTCACCAGTAGTTCTTGTCAAAAAGAAGGATGGAAGTACCCGATTTTGTGTGGACTACCGTAGGCTGAACGATGTGACAAAGAAAGACAGCTACCCTTTGCCCAGAATAAGAGATACTTTGGATGCAATGGAAGGAGCTCAATGGTTCTCGACGCTGGACTTAAAGAGTGGCTACTGGCAGGTAGAAATCCATCCAGAAGATCGCGAGAAGACAGCTTTCTCTACAGGAAATGGTCTGTGGCAGTTTAAAGTTACGCCGTTCAGACTTTGCAATGCTCCAGCAACACTTGAGCGTTTGATGGAGTGCGTTCTACAAGGACTTACCTGGAAATCCTGCCTTGTATATTTGGACGATGTCATCGTTAATGTGAAAACTTTTGACCAACATTGTGAAACCTTAAGGCTGTATTCCAGAGGCTGCGAGAAGCACACTTAAAATTAAATCCAGAGAAATATGCGCTTTTCAACACCGAAGTTAAATACCTGGGACATATCATCTCATCCCAAGGAGTAAAAACTGATCCTTAAAAAGTTGACACTGTAAAGAATTGGCCAACACCACAAGATAAACATCAACTCCGTAGCTTTCTTGGTCTAGCCACATATTATCGACGCTTTGTGAAGGGCATCGCTAAGAGCTTGCATCAACTTACTAAAAAGGAGCAGCCGTTCAAATGGTCAAGGGAGTGCGAGAAAAGTTCTCAGGAACTCCAGCTACGCTTGAGTAATGCTCCTGTGCTGACCTATCCGATACCTGAAAAATCTTTCATCATCGACGCCGATGCCAGTAACGTGGGAATTGGAGCTGTTCTGTCGCAATTCCATGACGGAGAAGAAAAAGTCGTCGCCTACTACAGTAAGGTACTCTCGAGGCAAGAGCGCAATTATTGCGTGACCAGAAGGGAACTTCTAGCTTTGATTTTGGCAACAAAGCACTTCCATAAGTACATCTATGGGTAGAAGTTCCTCCTTCGAACCGATCATGGTGCGCTTAATTGGCTTCTAAGCTTCAAAAATCCCGAAGGTCAAGTAGCTAGGTGGATCGAGAGACTTCAGACATACGACTACCAAATTAAATATAGGAAACGAAAGCTGCACTCAAACACAGATGCATTGTCGCGGCAACCGTGTAAACATGACTGCAAGCATTGCACGCGTCAAGAAGAAAAGGAAACCGGTGCCATCCGGCCGATCCCATTTACGGTTGGAGCAATGAAGAACTGAGGACTGCCCAACAAGAAGACACAGATATAGAGCCCATTCTTACTTTGGAAGGAGCTCGTAGAAAAACCAGAATGGTGTGACATCTTCGATAGAAGTCCAGCTCTCAAAGCATATTGGGCACAGTAGGACTCTCTTCATGTGCAAGAAGGAGTACTAAAGCCTAAATGGGAGTCTGCAGATGGCAAATCTTATGTGATGCAGTTAATCGTGCCTAGGTCAAAGGTTAATGACGTTTTTCGAGAGATGCATGATGGAGCATCTGGACGTCATTTGGGAGAATTGCACTCTGACCAAGGAAGGAACTTGGAATCTAACATCTTCCAGGAGGTTTGCTCTTTCCTTGGCATATTTCTCCTTGACGAGGATAACACAGCTTCATCCACAATCTGACAGAAATGGTCGAACGATTCAACAGGACGCAAAGGGACATCTGTCCATGGTTGTAGGTGACTACCAACGAGACTGGGACCGCCATATTGCATTGTTTTTGATGGCCTATCGAAGTGCAGTTCATAGTTCAACAAGACATTTACCATCGGAGATCTTGTTCGGCACAACAATACGGCTGCCTTGTGAAGTAAAATTTGGATGCCGTACTTTGGAACCGGAAAGGCAAGATGAATATGTGGATAACCTCAAAGAAAGACTCATGGACATTCATCAACGGACAAGGAAAACCATAAAAACAGCCAGTGATAGGATGAAAACACGGTACGACGCTCGTGCAACAACGATGGGATACCAAGAAGGAGACCTGGTGTGGGTTTACAATCCCCATCGACAAAAAGGACCGTCACCAAAACTTCAACAAAACTGGGAAAGCCCATACATCGTTGTGGAGCGAATCAATGATGTGGTTTACCGCATTCAGAGAGGGTTAAGAGGCAAGCTTAAGGTAGTTCACTGTGACCGATTACATCGCTATAACGGTGGTTACGGG